>JAMPIN010000029.1:0-83603 GCA_024699845.1 Aphelenchoides bicaudatus | reverse complement strand
TAATTACAAAAATGCTGCAAAACTATTAACTCAAAGTTAATGAAATTAAACTTTTTACATTCAATATCACAAAAATGTTATTCAACTCAATACAATTGAAAGAAATGTATGGGAATAAAAACGTATCGACTCATTCCTTACACGCAAATTAGTTACCGTAAACAAAACAATGTTACGCATGCACAAGAAAAATAACATGCGAATGCGCACACAACTTATTGTCTAACAAAAATGGAACCCATTATGGCGCTTATGTTTTTAGTCCATAACAATTGAAGCAAACGCATAACCTCCACATTTCATTTTTTGAAATTTTTTAAGGTTGGTATTGAAGTCTTATCGGCTTTCAAATAAATTTTGGACTGCCCTTCTCTTTTGAAGAACTTATTTTGTTGTTGGAGTCTTTGAAGCTTGAAAAAGTTGTCTAACGTTGTCTTCTCTTTGCTGTTTTGCGATGTTTGAAGAAGTTGTGATTTTCGTAACTTGCAAATATTAAAATGACTCATTTCACAACACTCTCTAAATTGTTGAAATTGTTTGAGTGAACTTGTAATTGAAGCTTGACATTGTTTAAAGTTATTCAATTAGACACAATTTATATGATTTGTAGAACATCAAAACAACTCATCTGCTTTGACTCTTTATTACACAGAAACAGTCGAAACTGTTTTTTAAACAAAGTTTAAGTCTCATTCTTGAAATTGTTTCAGGTTAATTTCAACTTTTGTAACTCATAAGATGTTTTTAAACACAAGAGTATTCAAACATCATTCCACAGCGCTGCCTTTTAAACAAAACCTCACACATCTTTCACAACACTGCCTTTTAACCAAAACCATTTAAAACTTTAAATCCGATTCAATTCAAACGCAATAAAACAGCTCTCGTTCGACTGACCCCTGCAGCCACACTGCTTTCTCGCGCATATGAAGGTCAGACAAACTACGCGCATTCCTTTTCATTGCGCACCACAGGTAACGAAAAAGCACAGAGAGAGCAAAATCCAGCGATACAACTGTTGCTTGTCTCGATCGGTGGAGAGTTGCTCGAGCACAACAAGCGGACGGTGAAAGACGACAGGGTAAATTTTGTTGGCGGTTGCGCCGCAAGCGAAAATATAATAATGGTCCAATTGATGTTGATTTGGTTTTCGACATCGAAGACGATTCTTTGATATTAAAATTGATTTCGATGATGTCGTTAATTTTAAACGGTTCCTATCAACACCTCAATTGCTTTTATATGTTTCTCTCTATAATCTCTGTCAAGTTCTTTGCATATTTATGTAGTTGCGTTGATGTGTGGGATTTGCAAGTGAAAACTTTCTCGGAATTGCATAAAAACTGTTGCAGTTCCACTTTACCGGTTTTGATTTTATCTATTTATGTTTATTTGATTGACGAGTAGTTATTATTTTGTGAACACGAAGCGAAAATTTGGAAAACGTGAGTTTTAAATACCTTTTTGACATCTTGAAAGTGTTTGAGTGATCTTGAGAGTGTTAAAATGAGATTGTGTGATTTGAATGATGTTTAGAATGTTAAAATGAGATTGTGTGGTTTTAAATAACTTTTTGGCATCTTTAGAGTGTTTGAGTGATCTTGAAAGTGTTAAAACGATATTGTGTGGTTTGAATGATGTTTAGAATTTTAAAATGAGATTGTGTGGTTTTGAGATCTTGAGAACGTTTGAATAAGCTTTTGAGGATCCGAATCTGTTAAACGTGTTTATTGAGAATGTTTGAGGATCGAATCTGTTAAAAGTAAGTGTTTATTGAGAATGTTTGAAGATAGAACCTGTTAAAAGTAAGTGTTTATTGAGAATTTTTGAAGACCGAATCTGTTAAAAGTAAGTGTTTATCAGATGTTATTCACTTTGTTACGAGTAAGTGTCTTGAAATTCGAGTGATGTTTGAGAATGTTTGAATAACCTTTTTTGAAGACCGAATCTGTTAAAAGTAAAGCTTATCAGATGTTATTCATTTTTAAACGAATCTGTTAAAGTTTATAAACGTTTTAACGGAGTCGATCGTTATTGAGAGCAACATTTAAATTTATTGACTCTTGAAATCTATTTTGTTTTCAAAAGTTCAAAATATGCTTTAAACTCCAAAACTGCATTCAATAAATATCAATGACCTGCAAGCGCATGCGCGGATTACTCACTTTTTGCATGCACGTATTTTCTTCGCCTCCTTGTTTCTTAATTTAAAGCGGATTAATTTGAGGGTCGCTTTAAACGGTTGCGCGACTCTGCTTGTTTCGTGCATTTTCTTTTAATGAGTTGGATAATTTTTTGAATTGAGAAGATTTTGAGAGTTGATTTCAAAGAGCTGTTCTTTTAGATGAGGTTTTTGATAGTTGTTTTTCGATGATTTGAGAGAGTTATGTGCTTCCTAATAGATTTTAAATAAGGTTTAATGAGGCTTGTGATGATAATGATAGACTTTCATGGTTTTGATATCTAATTTTGAGTAGTCTTGTGAATAAATTGTGCTTTTAAATAACACCTTTCAAAGCAATCTAACGTTTAAATAACACTGTATCAAAAACAGATCACTCTTCAACGCAATCTAACGTTTAAATAACACTGTCTCAAAAAGAGATCACCTTTCAAAGCAATCTAACTTTCAAAGCAATTCAATTTTTAAATAACACTATCTCAAATATCTTTTCGTTCCACATCAATTTCTTCAACGTTTCAACACAATTACCAAAACTTCCAATTTTCAGTCTTCAGAATGGATCCACAACTGATGGGCGCCAACGGAGGCGCCTTTGTGGAACAAATGTTGCCAACAAATCCGACCGCAATCCTCGTTCAATTGCAATATGGATCTCATCGTGAAAAGTTCATTTTGGAACGTACCGAACGTCCGGAGGTGAAGTTATTTGAAATCTACATGTTTATTGTTTCTGTTTCCAGGCCTTTGCCGATTTCTTCAGGAAAGCTCAACAACTGGTGGAACGTGTAGTAGACGAAGGCCAATCTCCGTGGATGGAATCAAATGGAGAGTTGTTATTGTTTAGACACGACTACGGATCAATGAATATGTTGCAAAGACTTACAAATTTGGTCGAACTGGTTCGTTAAATTGAATTATTTTTGAAGCAAGAGTCATTTTAAATGAAACGATAGACACTCTTTATATTTAAAAGCTGTTTTTGAATTAATTTGAATAACGATAAACTTTTTGAAGTGTGATTTTTGAGAGTCAACTTGAAACGACAGACACACTTTGTGTTTAAAATCTGTTCTTGAATGTTAACTTAGAGACGATAAACCTTCTGGAGCAAGAATCACTTTTAATGTGGGCCTGGGGGGGGACAACTTTTGGTTTGAAGCTGAGACGAACAGGGGGGGCGCGGGGGCCCTGAGTAGATTTTGAGACCAAAACCATTTGAGATCTTCGAAGTTAAAAAACACTTTTTGAAGCAAGAATCACTTTTAAATTAACTTAAACGACAAAAACGCTCTTCATTTCAAAAAGCACATTTAATTAACTTGAACGACAACAAACTTTTTGATTCGAAACTAAACATTGTTTGTGAGTTAAATCAAAACACAAAACCAAACATCAAATTCATTTACTACACAAAAAGCAATCATTTAAACAACATTCCTCCATATCCATTAACCACTTAATTCCAGGACAATGGAAGCGTAGTCGAAATCATTCGCGTCCAAGCGCCTGATCAACAACAAGCATCCGTTCCGCACAACGTCCACGTAACCAGCTACAAAACACCAACTTTCTGCGACTTTTGCGGCGAAATCCTGGTCGGGCTAATCAAACAAGGTGTAAAGTGCACTTTTTGCAAGTAAGTTCCACCCAAGTCCACTAATTTCGAATTCCACATTCCAGCTGCAATTTCCACAAGAAGTGCGCATACGCCGCCCGTAATAACTGTGCCAAGAATGACTCCAGCCAGCAACAACAGCAAATGACACCGACGTCAGTGGGTAATTCCGTAATTTTTAATCCGAAAATGCCTGAATTGTTCAGCCTCCAAGGAAAGCAACAAATTTGCTTATGAGTTGCCACACACACTCTCTGTACACAATTACACAACTCCTACAGTCTGTAAAGTATGTGACAAGTTATTAATGGGTCTAATGAAGCAAGGAATGCGATGTCGAGATTGTAAAGTAAGTTTCAAATAAGTTGTTTCTTTTGTGAACAAGTTTGATTACTTTGATTGTTTTGATAACAAATTTGGCTTGTTTAATCAAGTTTGATTGTTTTTGATTTGATCAAGCAATACTATCGAAACTTATTCGATTTGATCAAGCAATACTATCGAAACTTATTCGATTTGATCAAGCAATACTATCGAAACTTATTCGATTTGATCAAGCAATACTATCGAAACTTATTCGATTTGATCAAGTAATGTTTACTTTTATTGTTTTTGATAGTGCTGCCGCAATATCGACATTGTCGTGTCGACTCTCTTTCGCAAATGTCGATGTTTCGACATGTTTAAGATAACTTACAATACCTTTTTGAAGATGTTACATTTTAAAGAGACGTGAATTCTCTTTTTATCGCTTTTAATCAAAGTCCAAACGGTTGTTAATTTTAGCAGCTAAATTATTAAAGTCTAAACAGTAACAATTTTGAGATTCTACAATAACTTTTATAATGTCGACCGAAAAAATCAATTTTCGTGGCGGCACTAGTTTTTGAAAACAAATTTGGCTTGTTTAATCAACATTGTCAAAATTTATTCAATGTGTTCAATCAATATTGTCAAAATTTATTCAATTTGATCAATCAACTCCTATCAAACTTCTCAAACAATCAACTTGTCAATCAACTCATATCAACTTTCTAAACACCCCAAAAAATTTAAGGTGAATGTTCATCGAAAATGCGCTGCTCAGTTACCGAAGGATTGTCGAGTAGCCGAAAACGGTATTTTACCTTTGCTGGAGCAGATGTCTGTAACAGAAGCGCCATCTAAGTAAGTTTATAACCTCCAGAACACATTTAATCCGAAATTCCAGCACTCCACTCCAAGAAATGGGCAGCATCATGGACGTTGACATCGGCGGAGGCTTGCCGGACATGATTCCACTTGCACGTCTTCCAGGATCTGCCACTACAAGTCGTTCGTCTCAATTTACCGGAGCTTTATGTGAAGGTTGGGTTATTTATTTCATTTTAAACGAGCCACACCGACGTCTCAAACAATACTGGGTCCTGGATGCAAGTCTTCTCTCTATCTACAACGAGTACAATAACGGTTTGGATTTAAACTATTAAACAAAGTTGTAGTAACTTTTGAATTAACGTCGTTTCAACGAAAGCGACAACTAACTTTTGGGATGACTTTTAAATATTGTAGCAACTTTAAAGTTAACATTATTTTGTTATGAACAACATAGAAAATATTTTAATCTTTCGACGTGTATTTTGTTTTAAACGTTGTGGCAACTTTTGAATTAACGTCGTTTCAACAAAAACATTATAAACATAGCAATTACAAAATTAGAGAATGTTTTAATTTGCTTGACATAACTTTTAAACATCGTGACAGCTTTAAAATTAATGATATTCAAGCTTTGGCTATTAAATAATGCTTTAATTTGCTTGATATAACTTTTAGTCTTTAGACGTCATAACAGCTTTAAATTTAATAGCATTTCAAACATTATAAACATAGCAATCAACTCATTAAAAGCAAAACAAAAAACGACTTCTTTAATTTGAAAAAGCAAAACAACTCATTAAAAGCAAAAAAGTAAAAGAACTTTACAAATTCCAGGTGTTAATCACTGTCGAGTCTTTCGTCAACTTCCTCTTTCCGACATCATGGCAGTTCAGCCATTTGAAGGCAAGTCCATTGATACGCGGTGAGTAATTGCTGGACTTTGTCGCATTTAACGTCAAAAACTTCAGATATCCTCCACATTGCTTCGAAATCCGCGCCAAGGGTCCCGACTGCAACACACAAGTAATTTATTGTGTAGGCGAAAACCTAAGAGCGCTAGCACAAGGCCAACAGCAACGTAAATGCAAAGCCAGCGAGACAGTCCAACTCAAATTGGCAATTGTGGTACAAGGCGCTTCAACAAGCTTTACAAGTTAGTTTTAAGCTTCCTTCGGTGTCAACTTACAATCTTCACTGTTTAGCCTCCAACATTCCGCACGGATCCTCTGAATGCAGAGCCAGCGTTGCAATTCACTCAACTGTACCAGATTGTACGCGAAAAGGTACTTGGATCCGGTCAGTTCGGAACAGTCTTCCACGGAATTCATCGTCAAACGAGTCGCGAAGTCGCCGTAAAGGTTTGTAATTGATTTTATTGACTGTTTTGGTAAATATGTGCCGTTTAGGTGATTGCCAAAGATCGTTTCTCTAAAAAGTCCACGGCGGCTGGAGTTGAAACACTAAAAAGTGAAGTTGCCATCTTGCATGCAGTTGATCATCCCGGAATCATCAAACTTGAAAGCATGTTTGAAACAAAAGACAAGATCTTCGTGGTAGCTTTTTTTGAGTTCTTTGAAAAAGATGTTTTGAACTCATTATTGAAAGCAGTTTGTTGTTGAGAATGCTTTTAAGCTGTTAAAAGTGTTTGTTGTTGAGAACGTGTTTTAAAGGTGTTTGTTATTAAATGTACTTTTAAGCTGTTAAAGATGTTTTTCGTCAAAAGATCTCGTTATTAAAAGTGTTTGATATTAGAAAGGTGTTTTGAGTTATTTCTTCCCTTAAGATGTCCTTTGACGTGTTTTAAACTCGCTTTAAAGGTCTCTTTATTAAAAACGCTTTTAAAAGAGTTTGTTGTTTTGAAAGGTCTCTCTTTATTACGAAAGTAACCGTTTCTTTTCTTCAAAACACATTTGAAAGATCTAATTGTTTGTTTTCTTCAAAACACAACTAAATGACATCAAACTTACCACATCAACATAAACAAAGAACTTTATAGGTGATGGAGAAGATGAACGGCGACATGTTAGAGATGATATTGTCACAAGCGGCTGGAAGACTCGACGAACGTTCAACTCGTTTCTTAATAATGCAAATTTTGAATGCTTTACGTTACTTACATGCTCGCGGAATTGCTCATTGGTTAGTTTTCAAGTTGGATATCAAACAAATTCCGTGTTTAGTGACTTGAAGCCCGAAAACGTCCTTCTTTCCAACTTACAGCATGCTTTTCCCCAAACAAAGTTGTGGTAAGTGGGTTTTTAAAACTTAGACGATTTTAATGTTTGCAGTGACTTTGGTTACGCCCGGTTCATTGGAGACACTCAATTTCGACGGACCATTGTAGGGACCCCCGCGTACATGGCCCCGGAGTTGCTGATGAAAAAAGGTAAGAGTGGTCCGAAGTGTCCGCTTCATTAAAATCAACAATTTTCAGGTTACAACAAAAGTCTGGACTTGTGGTCCGTCGGAGTCATTGTTTATGTCACACTGTCTGGCACGTTTCCGTTCAACGACGGCGAAGAAATTGCAGAGCAGATACAGAACGCCACTTTCATGTTTCCACCGGACTTGTGGCGTGACATCAGTCCTCTAGCAATTGACTTGATTCAAAAGTTGCTTAAAGTTGAGGTTTGTTTTCTTTTTGACACTCTTTATGTTTCCTGTTCTTTAAGATTGAACAACGTTTGAACATTGACGAGTGTATGATCCATCCCTATTTTGTTCAAGACGCCCAGCTGTACATGGACTTACGTGAGCTTGAAATACGCCTCAATTCGCGCTACTTGACGACGGACACAGATGAACAGCGTTTCCAATTGCCTCCGTTTTCTCCTAACTTGATTTTTTAAATGTAAAAGTTTGATTAATCCGCAATTTTTAATCAGTTCTTAAGTAAAAGCAATGACGCAATTAACATATTTTTGTTGTTTCGTTGAGTTCTTGAAGTAATTGAACGGAGTCTTTTTGTAAGAAAAGATTTAAATTGTTTTGATCTTAAAAAGTTTATTTGAGGTGTTTTTAACTTTCGGTACTTTAAAACTGTTTAAGTCACACGTTTGGCTCCTAAAACTTCAAAACATTTCGGTCACATTTTCAAACACATATTTAAAGCTCCAAACCCTATCAAATTATTTGAACACACATTTAAAGCTCCAAAGATTTTGGTCATTTTTAACATACAGTCTTCATTAGTTTAATCATTTTAAGTCACACGTGCACTTTTTAAAACAAGTCAAAACGTTTTAGTCGTTTTTAAACACATTCTTCAGCGTTTTAGTCATTTTGAACAGACAGTCTTCATTATTTTAGTCATTTTTGAACACAGTCTTCAGCACTCCAAAGCCTATCAAATTATTTGAACACAATCTTCAGTGCTATAAAATAATTTTAAATCTTAGAGCTTATTAGTCATTTTTGAACACAGTCCTCAGCACTTTAGTCATTTCAAACACATTTCAGCACTCCAAAGTTTCAAAGCCTATCAAATTATTTGAACACAGTCTTCAGCACTTTAATCATTTTCAAACACATTTCAACACTCTAAAGCTCCAAGGCCTATCAAACGTCCACAAAAAGTCCGTTCAATCACTTCAAGATTCAAACTTTTATGTACAAAACATGCCAACTGTTTAATTCTATTAACAGATATTTTCTTCACTTTCTTTGCATATTCAAAATAGATTTTAATAATAAACTTTTATCATTATAAAAACTTTATTGTATCAACAAGAGAAAGAAATGGCAGCTGAAAATGCTTGACTGGTATTTACAATATAAAAACGAACCGGGAAGCTTACATGAATGGATTATGAGAGTGGAGAAGGTAGTTTAAAGCTTGTAGACTGATTTTTACAGAAAACGAGATGTTAAAGCAAAGTTGAGTAATGCGGTCGGAAGTTGTGGAGATTTAAAGATATTTTCTTAGTGACCGGGAAGATTTTAATATCATCAGAAAGCCCTTGTCCGTGGCTATCCAACAACACCAAACACTTCAATTAAAAACATTCCGACCGCATTGAAAGAAAGTAACTTACAAACTACAACTACATCACTTCAAGAAGACTGGTTTGGAATCAACGGCGCGTCGTAAGGATAAACGTCACCTGCATCTGGCGATCCTCCGTAGGCTCTGTCATTTTGTGGTGCAATAAACCAGTCATTTGAGTTGTAAGCGGCGTTGCCTGTGCGCCAGTCGTGTTTTTGCTCTTCCAACAACTTGTAGCTTTTCATGTACCTGGAATTTTGATATCGAAATTACCTTTAAATGAGATTGAAATAAACTTACTTGTACAGTTTGTAGACGATCCAAAGGAAGAAGATCTCCAAGAACGCCACTGCCAAGTAAACAATAATAATCCAGATGCCAAGAACAAGTGTCGCTAAATAGTTACAATTTAAACGTGTCTCCAATCTCCAAAAACTTACAAGAATCACTCATTGGATGGTCTCCACTGTGTCCCAACAAGTTTCGGATTCCGCGGTAAGCGCCCAATAACAGAAGAATTGCAACAACAAGGACCACGATGAACATGAACAGAATGAGAAAGATCTGAGCACTCAAATGTGGCAAAAGCCAACGTGGATTCTCTGTTTTAATGGCGTAGAAGAGGACAGCAATTGCGATCAAAATGATTATAATGCTGATGATTCCTGAAAGTTGATTAAATGAGACTTTGTGATTTGTTTGAAATAACTTTTTTGATTTGTTTGAAATGAGTTCTGTGATTGTTTGAATGAGTTTTGTGATTTGTTTGAAATGACTTTAAAAGTAAGACTTTGATTGTTTTGCAGCTTGAAATGTTTTTAAACATAGTTTGGCCTATCAAAGTAACTCCAAAAAGATCTTCAATCTCTTTTCCGACTTTAAAACCAAACTTTATTGCTGTGTGGTTCAAAATGTCCTCTAAGAGTAAACGACTTTAGCCTTGCTTTGTGATTTGAAATGCTCTACTTAAAATGGGCAGATTGAAATGACTGGTGACTTAAAATGTCGTTTGCAAATTGTCCTTCAAAATCACCTCGTTTTCCGAATGGTTGTCGTCTGTTGTTTTATGTCTTTAAAAGTAAGCTTTATTGCTTTGCAAATTGAAATGACTTTAAAACTAAGCTTTAATGTTTTGCGACTCAAAAAGGTCTTCAATGTTTTTAAATCAACGTTGTTTAAAAAGACAACAAAATCCACTCACCAACAATGAACCAAAAGAAGTAGGACATTCCAAACAGATGGAAGTTACGGAACAATCCATAGACGGCCAAAATGCACAGTAGAATTTCTACAAATCCAACCACAAAACCGGCTGTCTGAAAAGAATGGCTTTAGCACATCAACTCCGAATTTAACTATTGACATCCTCAAAATATTCAACGCACCTTCAAATTGCAACAACAAACATGATTTGGCGCCTCCTCTGCCGGCTTTTCCTTCTTTTGTTGCTGTTTTTTGTTCTTTGCGGCCACCATTTTCGGTTGACAGAATCTGTAAGTTTAAAGTGTGCGACTTTAATGATAAAAACGAAATGATAAAAACGAAAACGCGAGTTGATTTCAACAAATCGATCTTTTTCGTTGCTCAAACAAATTGAAAGTTGTTTTTGTTATTTTGTGAAACTTTAAAACAGTTTCGTTGCTATAAATAAAAAGCGTGCTTTAAACGAATATAGTGAAGATGCATTTAAACGAGCATAATGTTAAACAGTTTCGACGTTATAGATAAAAAGTGTTCTTTAAACGACTATAACGAAGATGCATTTAAAAGAGCATAACGTTAAAAGACTAATTCTAATAACAAAGACGCATTTAAAAGACTAATTTTAATAATGAAGATGCAAAACATTCAAATAGGTACTCAAAAGGACTCAAAGTTCCAATTTTAAAACCTCCACTCAAATCGTTTCTATACATTCAAGAAGAAACGAAAAGAACTTTCTTAAATCGAAAACACTAATTTTAACAATGAAGGCGCAGAACATTAAAAGAAATTTTAAAACCTCACTCAAATCGTTTCTATACATTAAAAACAACGTTCTTAAATTGAAAACGTTTTGCCTTTTCACATAAACACGAACGTAAACGACCGAAAAGAAAGCGAAAACGAAACCGCACAATTTAATAACTCGGAATGCACTTTTTTGTGTAAAAATGTTTGATTGATCGCGAAAAGTTTAAGAAGTTTGTGGTGGAAACGAATGAAATTGTTTGATTTAAAAAGGCTATGGAACTTTTAGTGACAGTTTTGTTCTGATTATAAGGAACTTGCTTGATTTAAATGATCGTTTGAGATAAAACATTGCTTTTTGGTCTAATCGTAAGAAACTTGTTTGACTTAAATGATCGTTTGAGATAAAACATTGCTTTTCCTTATTCGATAGTGGCAATAAACATATTTGAAGCAACATTTTAAATGATCAGTTTACAAATAGTTGAAACCAAACAAAACTTTACCATATCAAAAAATCTATGCAAACTCTTTAACCAAAAACACCTTTCAATCAACAACAAAACACCTTTCGCGTTTCTTTCAATTGAAGTTCCCAAAATCGTAAAATGAGAAAAGCGCCGATTCACGTACACGCCAAGACAAGAATCAATAGCAAGTTCCTTTGGCCATCTCGGCCGCCGAACAAAAAATGATCGGCCAAGCAGCAAAAAAGTATAACCACGCCGGTGCCTTCAACTAGTAGTGTACGAACGCCTCGAGGTCGGCGGATCAGATAAGCTGTGTGTGGAGCACATGTTTCGAATAAAGAGGGCAAAATAAGATGCGTTCACGGAATGGATTTGCTTTGTTTTTATGTGTCGTTGGCACATCAAACGGAAGACCCAGTTTGCAAATAAACGTGTGGACTTTTAAGTGATTAAACCTAAAAGTAAAACTATGACTGTTCAAAAATGATTGACATCGAAAATGCAAATCAAGCACATCATTAAAGAAAACAAACTGAACACTCTGCATTCTAACTATAAATACTGTTTAAAGATGCTCGACATCGAAAGCGCGAGTCGTCATTTTGGCGCAGTTGATTCTTTCAATGCAAAGGTACTTTTTGTTTTTATTAATCGCTTTGTTTAATGCAAAGACACTTTTTGTTTTGCAGTTTTTATTAATCGTTTTGTTCAATGCAAAGATACTTCTTATTTTGCAGTTTTTATTAATCACTTCGTTTAACTCATTTAACAACTTAAAAGGTCATTTCAGCGCAGTTCTTTTTGACTTAAAATCATTACTGTCAACAATAATTAAACTTTATTTACAAATTCCCAATTATCACAAACAAAAAAACAAAGATGGAACAGTTGCTCACGCTAAAAATCACCGAAACGACTAGTTGTGTCACTTCCACACACAGCAGTCGAGAGGACAAGTGACGCCAAGAACAAGGATCAGTTCCTTCGGCGACAACGAACATTTGGCATCCCAAAATAGTGGCTAAAAGATTGGAAAAATTACGAGAAATCCGCCAAGCAGGGATTTATTTATGGTTGGCTGAGTGTAGGCGGTCCATTGAGGTGTCACTAGTTGTCTTTTAATTGAATGGACATTGGTGGTGAGTAATTGTCTCGGCGATAAGTAATGCTTTTATTGGTTAGATGGACATCGATTACGAAAAAGAAACTTTTCGCTTTCAAACAAAAAATGAGTTCTAAAAGTTTTTTGTTTTGATCACAAATTAGTGTTGTTTAACTTAAAACAGACATAAATGCTGAAACTGGCTCTTTCTTATGGGCTGTAAGACATTTAAAACAGAAAACTCTGTTGATTAACCTTTAGTTTTTGTCACAAATTAGTATTGTTTAAAGAAGAATCAAATGATTGTTTTTAAACTCCTCGAATGCAGTGTTCAACAATTAGAGATCGAGTTTAAGATCACAGCTCACTTTTTGTTTGGGTATTTTGAAGGGGAAAAGATAATCTAGATCGAAACAACTTGTTTTTAAACGAAAGCAACTGAAAAGAAAAATCAATCAAATCGACTTTGTTTGTTCAAAGTTTTTGTGACTAAATGTCATTTATCTCAATTTTCAGTTTTAAACATGGCAATTAACAAGAGTGTACTTTTCGAACAATCTCAACAACTTTTCAATTAGGGATCTAAAGCTTAAACGGTAAACAACTTCAACGTTTATAAAAGCCATCTCAAAACTAACAAGAAATCATTCAAGTCAACAAATAAATACTCAAGCCCATACAAATAAGTGATTTATTCCAAAAATAGAACTCATTTATGTACACAGATTCATTCCGGCGGCTTTAAACATCTATTAACTGCACTCATCACACTAGGATTCTCCAACGCTGCTGCAACTCGTTCTTTGTCTGCCAACTGACGATTTATTGCTTCCTCAGTAGAATGTGAACCTGGAGTTATGCGCACTCGCATCTTCACGTTGTCGGCCAATGATCGGTGCAACTTGATGACGATGGAAAGTCCAATAAGAGCGGCCAGTGAACAGTGTGGAATTGTCGGTGTGAAATTGACATCAACAACGGGCATGCCATGATCAGTCAAATCAACCTGAAAGTAAAACGTTAGAATGTGCATAAAAGTTGAATTAGTTAGTCTTTCTGTAAAATAAGCTCAAACAACAACTCTTTAATCAGCTACTCTCTCAAACAAGCCTGCATGCCCGCAAAAGTACAAAAATTAGTAATTTCGAAATAGACAGGCGCTAGGGGCGGAGAAATTTGTAGGTTAACTTTGTAGCTGGATTGCATCATCACTTGAAGAATTCAAGATTCTACTTTTATTCAAAGTTTCCAAGAGCAACGTGGAACAGGTGGTAGTTCGCTAGGCTCATAACCTAGATGTCGATGGTTCAAGTCCATCCGTTGCTTCAAACTTTTTGCCAATTTTGAGTAAATAACCTAGGTTCAAGAATAAACACATACCTTGATTAAGTCTTCGTCAACAACATTCAATTGCTCCAAAGTGTAAGGATGCTCAGGATCGTTGATATCTCGGATGTAGTCAAAAACCTCTCGCGCATCCAGCAAATCCTCGTTATCGTCGTCCAACAAAGAATTTGTAGGTCTTTCTCGAGATTTCACTGCATGAACAACCGGCGCCACATTATCCAAACGCTTGTTTCCAGACATCCTTAACAAACTAATATTATTAAAAGTCAACTCGACAAAAAAAGCAGCAATACTCATACGATTGAATCACAACTATTGATTAAATTCCAAACAGCCAAGTTATGTGTATAATATATTTAATAAACAACAATTTCGATTAACAAAGGAACGGCTTAGAAGACCATCTTGTGGGGCAAATCACCCTTGCCGAGACTGAACTTGGTGGCCAAGTATTGACGGATGAACTTTGCTTCAGGGTGCTTCTTGATGGCCTGAATGAGAGCAGCGTCCACTTTCTTCTGATCGGTCTTGCGTTGATCGGTGACAGTGTACTCCTAAGCAAAATACATTAAAACTGATCAAAATGCAAGTAGTGCTTACCTTCTTCTCAGCAAAGATGTCGCCTTCAGCCTTCTTCTTGTCCTTCTTCTCGTCGGTGCGCTTGAAGTAGGTGTCGTTCAAATGCTCTGGCAATGCAACTCCACTGACATCAACCTTAGTCTTGGTGGCGATAACGAAAGCCTGAGCAATGCGGCGCAACGGAGTTGAGTTGTAGCGGAGAGGCCCTAAAGGAAGTAACAATTAACAACGTTCAAAAGCTTTCTAAAGTACTCACCAGAAATAAGCAACAAGCCTGAGTCCAATTGCTTCAAGAACACAACACGCTTTCCACGGTGACGGCCGGCCAACACGATGAGAACAGTGCCTGGAGTGATGGTAGAACGGAGAGATGGACGCTTCGGCTTGCGATGAGTCTTTGGCTTACGTCCTTTCACTTCCTCGACCTTCTTCTCAGTAGCAGCAGTCTAAAGAAGATGATTAAATGAAGTCACTGAAAACAACTATACCTTCAACGGCTTTTCCAACTTCTTCCACAAACCCTTCTTGTGGAAGAGACGTCCGGCTGAGAAGCGCGAAAGGCCTGGAGCAATTTCGTGGTTGCGCGGCAAACGTGGAGTTTTCTTGACACCCTTGGCTGATGCGACCATTTTTGATAACTGAAACAAGGTTATTTTAAAGTGAAATGAACAACGAACGCTTTCAACATTTATAAAACTCGAAAATAACGTTTAGGCCGGATAGTTTCTTTAAAGACTTCGGATTTTTACTCAAAAAACTGAATTGAACTGCACTTAAACGTTCTATGAATGAACACGCAGTCTCTAATTTATTCACAACGCATAAGAAACTTTAAAGTTTAACATTTAATCGACAAAATTAAAAGCAGTCAATAAAAAAGAGGGCAAAGAAGAGCGGAAAATAGGCCTGCTTGTGAAAAGAAAGCGCCTGAAAGGCTTTCGCTTCGAGAAACGCGCGCTCGTTCAAAAAGGCTTTTGTGCTTAGAAACGCCGAAAACGGTTGAATCACTTATTCGTTTGTTGATTTGGCTCAGTTTTTAGGTAATGGCCAAGAATAAACGAATAGAATCTCCAACGGCGGAAAGATCCGTGACAACACAGCCAATCAAATGGAAATCATTCTTGGCGTGAGTATTTTGATGTGAATATTTTGTAGTTCTGAAAAAAGTTTAAGTTGATTACTTAGTTATTTATCTAATTTATGCAACGCGTACACTTTAAAAGTGACTTTAACAGATTTAAATCAAATTTAAGAACATTCAACTGCTTTAACAACATTAATAACTCAATCACCAAGTATTTCTTTCTAGTCCAACGATAGTTGCTGTTCTGCTGCGATGGGTCATTTTTGCCTACTTCCACGATTACCTTGAAGACAATGTTGCATTTGTTGCTCCATGGAACTCGTTTCGACGTTTAAAAGACGCTCTTACACTATGGAGAAACGGAGTTAGTTTGTATGCAGGCGGATATCATTCGGTACGGTCAAGAAAGTCTAAACTGTTTTAACTGTTGTTTTTAGACGCCATGGGCTGCTTTTATGTTTGCTCCGCTTCTTGACTACGACTTTGTGTTGTTAGCAATCTTTACAGTAATCATTTAAAATCATTCCAGTTCAACGAACTTTGTTTTAGGCATTTGACTTGTTTGCCGCTTACTTTACTTTTCGGTTTACAGTTGAGTTTCTAAAAGATAAAACGGACACGCCAGTCGGTCATGCTATGATTGCTTACAACATTTACATTTTGAATCCGCTCGGTGTTGGAATTTGTGCCGTCTTCAGTTTATCATCGTTTGTTAATTTGCTCTTGGCCGCTGCGTTGTACTTCAATCATAAAAGTAACATTTCTTTAACTTCTTCATCGTTAAACTCACTTTTTAGGACAAGTATATTTAACAGTTCTGCTAGTTTCGTTAATTGCTCAATTCAATATTTACTACGTTGTTTTGTTGTTTGCAATCAACTATCAAAAGAAAGACGAAGAGAACGCAGATCAATCAACTTGTAAATGTTTGATAGGACTTTTGGTTGCAATTGGATTGTACGCGTCGAATGGATTGTTGGCTAATCTTGGCGACTTTTTCAACGAAAACGTTATGTTTTTGTGAGTTGTTTGATTCGGTTATAATTCAAACACAATTTAGCTTCCGAGTTGATGACTACACTCCAAATGTTGGAAATTTCTGGTACATGTTCACGCAAGTCTTTCCACATTATCGGCTCTTCTTTTTGTTTGTCTTTCAAATTCTGTCGTTTGTTTACGCATATCCGTTGTGGAGAATTTTAAAGTAACTACTACGCCCTTGACTGTATTTAACTTACACCATTTTAGAGAACATCCAATGACTTTGTGGTTTGTCTTCCTGCAACTCGTCGCTATCGGTTCCTCATATCCGACATATGCTGAGCTGTGCGCCTATTTGCCGCTGTTCTTCACATTCAACATGTATCATAAATGTAAATTGTTCTTGTTGAACAAAGTTTTGATTACTGCGTTTAGATTATCGGCTCACTTATTTGATTACAATTGCGCTTGTCATTTCAATTGCAACTGCTACGATCACACTTACTCAATGGGTTCAGTCGGGTTCTGGCAATGCAAACTTTTACTTTGGCTCATGCACAACTTACATGTTGGCTTTGATTGGTCTTGCCTACGAAACCGTCAATGCTCACTTAATTAATCAAGACGTTCAATGGTCGGGCCTTAAAGATCCGAATACTCATCGTTTCTACGTCAATGTGCCGGCCGAACGCCTCCAAAAAGCTCAATGATCTCTCAAGAAGTTAAGTGCCAAGCATTTCAATACGGAAAAAGTTACAGCTACAAAAAGCATCTATTTATTGTTCCATAGGGTTATTTGAATCGGTCTAAACATATCTTCTTCAATTAGTGTTCTAATGAGAAATAAAGTATTATTATAATTGTTTTCGGTGCTTTGCAAGAGGTAAATTTTCCCAGTAATTTTCAAACATGCAACGTAGTTATCAAAAACAAGCAGCCAAAAGCTTGTCAAATCGTTGTCAACTTTTTTTTGTTGTTTTCGCATTGAAACTCAGTTGTCTTTCGAAGCGCTAAATTTTTGAGGCTTTTTCATTCTTTCGACTTTAGATTTCAGTCTGTCCTACACTTTAAACGGGCTTTTATTCTACTGCATCAGCTAAAATGGCATCATCAGTTGACGCGCAAATGGCCGAGCAAGGCATTCCGAAAGCCGAAGTTGTGGTAATTTGCTTGAAATTTTAATGAGTTAATCAATCTTGTATTTAGGAGGATGTCGCCGACTATTTGAAATCCAAAAACCAGTCGTTGGAGGATGCACAGCGATTTATTGAAGACCGCTATCACAAGTACAAAACTGTTGAGAACTCGATGAATGAGCGACGCGCCAGGTAGTCAGAACTTTGTTCAATAGAGACTATAAATCTTTTTAGACTTGTTTCCAATTTGCCAGACTTCAACCGCGCTCTTGAACATATCAAATTATGTCGAGAAGCTAAGATCAAGGGAAAGGATTCTTTGACGACGTTGTCGAAATTGGAAGAGAACAGTTATCAACGCTTCCGCATCACTAATTTGGACAAAGTTACGCTTCTGTTGGGTTGCAATACGTTTGCAGAGTTCACATTGGACGAGGCTGAAAAGTTGTTGACTGACAACGTGAGCGGAATTGAGCGAGTGTAAGTTGAATTGAAGCTTTACTTGTAGTCAATGGCGACATTTTCAGGTTGGGCCAACTCCGAAGCGAACTCGACTGGCTCCGCGATCAGATCACTACCTCCGAAGTTTCAATTGCACACTTGCACAACTACAACATCCGACAAAAGAGTGAGAAGTCTTAATTCATACATCTTTTAATTGTTGTTCGAGCTTTTTTGTCGCAAAGAAGTCTCGTTATTGTTCTTCGTATATAAACTTATTGTTCCTACTTTTTGTCAACAGTTTTTGCATGCTTCGTTTTGTTGTTGAAATTTGACTTTTGCTATTAAGCCGGCGAGATCTTGTCATCTTCTATCCCACAAAAACTTATCCGACGCATTGATCTTCATTTGCTTGTTCTTGTTCATTTGTTGAATGATAAAGATTTTATGAACTCGGTGTAAATTCCAAACAAACTTGAACAAATAGAAATTTATTAACAAAAACTGCCTAACACTTAAATAAACTCAAATTTACGCTCTTTTATCCTTTGTTGCTGCTGCAGAAGATAATCATCGTATTCAGAACGTAAATGCTCCATTACAGGAATGAGCCCAACTGAGTCTTTAGCGGAAACGAAGAACAGGTCGGGAAAATCAGAGAATAGTTGTCGGACTTCTTGCTTTTCATCCTAAAGCCAAATCTAGTTAATGCCAAATGAAAGCGTAAAAGTTACCTCGCTCTTCATCAAGTCGACTTTGTTGACTATAATTGTAGTCTTCTTTTCCATTAGTTCTGGACTGTATAAACGCAATTCCTCTCGCAACGCATCGAATTGTTCGCGCCAAACACCTACTCCATAATCTATGACGTAGAAGAGAGTATGACAACGCTTCACATGCTTCAAGAAACTAAATCCAAGACCGATGTTTCGATGCGCACCTTCGACAAGACCTGGAATATCGGCAACTAAAAGTAAGTATTAAAACAAGTACAACTCTTCTCAGTAAACCTGCAACTTGAGCAAAGTCTTCGTAACTGACAATTCCAACATGAGGCTTTAATGTTGTAAACGGATAAACGGCAACTTTCGGCTTGGCTCGCGAAATCGATCGAAGAAATGTACTAAAAGTTAGAGATGAACAATTGGCACAGCATTGAATAACTTACGATTTGCCTGCATTTGGAAAGCCAATTAAACCGGCAGTTGCCATCACTCTCATTTCTAGTGCATACCAAAAGTGCTCGCCAAGACCTCCAAATTCTGCTTTTATCGGCTTTCGAACTTGATTTGAAACGTAAAAGTTGTTTCCATGTCCACCAACGCCTCCTCTCGCCACAATGAATATTTCGTCCTCTTCAATCAATTCATGAATAACGCGATCAGTTTGTTCGTCTTTAATTATCGTAGAAAGTGGAATCTGAAAACAATAGAAGTTATTCCAAAAACGCCATTCAAATTACTCACCTCAACAACTACATGTTCTGCATTCTTTCCATGACAGCATTTTGTGCCTCCTGGTTCACCATTTTTGGCTTTGTTCATAGAATTTATATGCGCTAAGTCTGTGACCTTTGAAGTTGCTGAAAGTTAGAACAAATTACAGAGTTTGAAAATGTGTCTGCTACCTTTCAAAATGACATGTCCGCCATTCCCTCCATTTCCACCGTCAGGACCACCAAACGGAACTCCATATTCACGTAAAAACGAGACCTGAAGTCGATGAAAGCTAAATCTTCATTAAAAAGTGCTTACCATTCCGTTTCCTCCATTGCCACCCATAAATTTTGCTCTCTTGTAGTCTATAAATGCTAGAGCTTCGCCTGTTCCTCTTGCCTTTGTTGGAAATAGTGGAGTTTTTGGAAGTGCATCTTCTGGTGTGCTCGAAACAGATGATAAAAAGCGATTGAAGCATTTGACAGAACGTAACGGTCGAAAAAGCTTCATTTTGTTCAACAAAAAGAAATTTACTTCAAAAAATTAACAAAAGCGTACAAAGTTTTGAGATTGATTATTTTGAGTTGCATAGAGTTTTTTAATTTAAGTTCGAATTTCACGACAACAAGCGGAAGAGTAAACGTTTATAACTAAAAGCAGTAGTTGAAACATTAGAAGCATTCATGTGTTGAATACACTGCAATAAACGTTTGGCTAGATTTAAACAATGTTTTATAATTTGTTTAGTTGTTTGAAACATTGCAATAAACGTTTAGTTAAATTTAAGCAGCCTTTTAAAACTTCAAATCACTTTTTGTTTGAAAGGCCAGTTTAAACTTACATATTTTATACTACAAACAAGCTCTCTAAAATCAACTATCCCACAATCAATCAACGCACAACTTTTACAGCTTTATGCGCGCTTTCCAATCGATTCGAATCTTTTTTTGCATCAAAAATGGCCGATCTTTATCTCCTTTGCACAAGCACCTGGCTTTTTTGATTGCGCTGTGGGTTAAGGTCACTTTTGGTCAATTATTATTGGGCACGGAGAGCTGTAAAGATATTGTAGATGATGTGATTGTTTTTGTAAGTTGTTTTTAAAAATCAAATTTCTCCGGTCCCTTCAACTCCACGATTTTAGTTTTTTGCGCAAGCAGTTTTAAGCCGTTGCGGCCACTTCCTCACCTCACAAGTTCATTGACGACCCAAACAAAAATCGGGTCTGCTTCCGCATTTCAATGCAAATGGCTCGCGTTGACCTCGATCTTCGTGGTAATGTGTGCTTTTGGCTGCTAGACTTCCGTTTTCTTTGTGTTTTAAAAAGTTTGGGTGATTTTGGTATTTGAAGATATTGTTTTAATCAATACTATAAGATATTGCAACTTTAATTTCAAAACTTGCCGTCGATAAAAAATGATGTCATTTTAAATGTCTTCAGACTTTAATTCCAAACATTAAAATTATTCAGTCCCTTCAACTTCTTGTTTTCTTCACAAAAGCAATTGTCTTTTCTTTCTCTGTTTGCAGTAGCCGTTTTTGGTCGATATTGCAGAAACAAGCGCACTTGCAAACACATATTAAACAAATGACCGGAATCAGTTGTTGGACTGGTTGCGCAAACAACGAAATAGGTTGTTTTGTTTCGTGAGATTTTTAACAAAAAAACAGATTGATTGAATTGAAAAGACTGTTTTGAAAAAGAACGCTTGATTGAGTGTTTTAATAATTAAAGGCAACTTTGCTATGTTTTTATAAAAGCACTCCAAAAGACTGTTCGATTTGCAAACCAATAAGTTGAATGAATCAAATAGACAGAAATGTAAAATGTTTAGTTATGTTTAAAGACATTCTTTTATTTGTTGCAAAAAGCAAATTACCGAGTAGGTAGATCCAAAATGTATTTATAGTATTGATGTTTAGTTATGTTTAAAGACATTCTCTTAAAGTTACAACAATCAAAAGTCTACTTTAAAATCGTTTCCAAGTGCAAATCCCCAAAATGACCTCAACAATCAACACTTGTCCTTAATTTTGCGTGCATTCGATTGCAAACGAACCGGTTTGGAGACCAGACGTCCGCACAAACATACACAAATGAATACGGACTTTGTGTGTACAATTGGGTCTGGCCGACAGTGTATGGAAAGTATTGTTTATTATGTTTGTCGAGTTCTTTTTGTTTTATGCGCATAAATCGAGTTTATTGAAAATTGATACAAAAGGAAGTTGGAATGCTTTGTTGCATTAAATGTTCTTGACTTTAAACTTTTGTTCTTCGATCAACGAAGCCACAAAATAAAAACAATAACTTTGCACGGAAACCTTTTTTTTTAAAACAACAAAGATTAAAAGCATTTAGTAGTATGCCATTTCTGGTCCGTCCCTGCATTTTTGCAAGTTTTGGCTATTTTGTAAGCCTCTGTTTTTCACCAGTTAAATTTTTGGAATTATTATTAAACTGATACGAAGAAATCATTTATTACAAACATTAGTCACAAACTTTGGAGATCATTACTCGTCGTCAATATTGTCGAAGGCTCGGGCAAAGAGTTTGAACAAGCGGTTCGAGTTTTTGTTGAAGAGAGCGCGGCTTTTTAAGAAACGCAAAATAAGTTAAATTGGACAACGTTTCCGGAACTCTAAAACATACAAACTTATTCGTTTAATAAGTGTCGCGAACCTCAACGGAATTCGAAGCAACGTCATCGGACAAGGCGTGCTTTCGCCCACCGGTGCTACATGCTTACATTCTTTTTGACGCGACTCATCCATGACCAAAATGCTTAAGATCGCGTGATTGTCGATAAACATAAAAGAAGGCCAATAATGTTTGCAAATGCTAGAAAGTGTGAACTTATTGTTAAGACGAAAAAGAACTCTACCTTTGCATCCAAGCGAGCGGAATATTCTCGGGCAACTGCAAAATAGAATAGCGCTTCGTGTTCATGTCAAAAACTCCAAGTTTATGTTGTTCAAAATCTAAGCTGCACATAAAATAAAACTTGCTGTCGTACCACACGTCCTGGAGAGCTAGCTTTAAGCGGTGGAATCAACTTGCGTTCGAAATGGGATGTTCCACTGATGTAGTTGTAATCAATTAGAGTTCCGTATATGGTGAAATAGTGCAAGTGTGTGTGAAGCATGAGTGGAACCACGCGAAAAGCAATTCCGTGAGGTACATAGCGTGTGAGTAATATCTGGATTTTACCTAAACAAAGTTTCTGAAGAACTACAGGTTTAGATTACCCGCATCAGTGAGCCGAAACGTTTCAAATGTCTGTCCTCCGGGGCCGTGAATTTTGCTGTTGTGATCGTGGACGGCAACTCCGGTTTGATCATCAATTTTTAGTAGTTGAATTCCACAGAAACCGCATCTCGCGTCGACAAGAACTCGATTACCAAAGTCAATTTGGATGGTGCGGTTTTTTAAATTCGCCACGGAAAGATAAATGCCGGCACTGCAAATGTAAAACAAAGCAATGCCAACGGAGCCAAAATATTCAAACTCCACTTTAGTAATCATATGGTGGTCTTTACGCCATGAATTGTGTGATGCTTTGCATTTACCGTCGTGTTCGGCGTCTATTTGAACTTTTAAACTTCTAAAAAAGATGGAAATAATAACAAGTAAATCAGTTCAAGCATACATCGTCTGTCCATTGTAAATGTCCATGCAATGTACGTAGGGTTCCGTCAAAATATCCGGAGTATATAGTTTTAATATTCGGTAATCATCTTCTATTTGAGTGTAAATATAGTAGGGACTGTTAAACCGGAATATAAATTCAGAAATCTGATTCGTATGCAATACTTGCAGCTCTTCCACGTGTTTGGCGTACATTATAGCAAAATAAAACAAGCGGCAAACATGTATTAAGATTTGTTGCAAGAAAAGATACTACTCGATCGGTCATATCTTCCTTGTTGATCAAAAATCTTTTTTAAAATCAGCATTTTAAATGATCTTTCGACAGTCTCAAGTCTGGACACTTGGCCATCAATGTAGCGGCTGCAGCCAAGCGATGAAAACTGTTGACTGGTAGGTTGGGCTCGTCTTCGAGTCGATGGTTCCACAAATTGTACTAGTTCGGAAGTAAACTTACAATTTGTACAGGGAACAACCTGCCCCTCGTTTCCAATATGCTTCTCGGATTTTAAAACTTGCAAAAATGGCATTTGCATACTACTCATTTCTGGTCCGTCCCTGTTTTTGCACCCTGTAAACTTTGATTAAAAAGACACAAAACACGTAAACAATCTCTACAAAAATTTAAATACAAATTTAAGAAGGCGATGCATGTTCTCGCAACTCATCAATACGTTGTTTTTTTGTGTCGAATAACACTGTTTTTTTGCTTGATTATGACATTGCTGTAAGTGCCTACGCACTCTAATTCACATTGCGAGCTAATTAATCCCGTTCCCATCCGCTCAAATCCTTTAACCAGTTGGTCTTTGTGCGATTGTTAGGGATAAACAGCTATGAGATTAATGTGTGGAATAATTTTCTATGTGGTTACGGTTAAAATGGGTGAGTGGGAAAAGTATTTGCGTGCTGGATTTATTGTGAATTGAATGGCATTTTTTAAAAACAACAAAGATTTGTCAAATCGTTTTTGATGTTGTTGATGTTTTTTGTTTGTCAAATCGTTTTTGAGTTGAAAGAAATTTTTTGTTTTGTCAATTTTTTGATATTGTTGATGTTTTTTGAGACTGTAAACACTTTAAATTAAAAGTTTGGTGTAACTTTCCGGACTTGTCACTAAAATACATTTAATTTAATCAACGTTTATGTCAAATCCTTCACACCGATCCCTTTCAAAATCACAATCCACCAATTCCTCCGCAAATTTTACATAATCGATGAGATCCCCCTCAAGTTATCTCTAATCTCAGTCGAAATCCAGCAGATGAGATTTGGGGATTATAGCTAATCAAATTGTTTACATTGGATTTAAAGCAAAGCGGCGCCGGAAAGGCAAACGTAGCAGATTTGTCGGCTTTTCGATGACTTTTTTAATTGGTGGAAATGAGGAAAAACACTGCTTCCGGGGTTTAAAGACGTTTTGACCGGAATTAATTAAGTTAAAAGGAAGGGGTGTGGATTTTGTGCATATATGAGTAATTAGTGCATTTGAAATGTAATTGAGGTTTAAATCAAAGAGATTGTTTACAAATGATTCTTTTGTTTAAAGTCTCAAGTTCTTCAATCAAAGAAACAAATCAGTTTACAAAAATCACCACACCTGCTCATTATATTTCCAACAAAAAAGTCGCATTTCCCCGTCCAACCAAGTGTCAAAAAACCACTTAAGGCAACAAACGACCCAATTGACTGCTAAAGTGACGATTGGACAATTGGCTCTCACAATAAATTTGTTCGCCAAATGACCCAAAGTAATTTCTGCAACAAGTGTGCTTTGTTGCATTTGTGGAGTGAATAAGTGCGGGAGTTTCTGGCAAAAATGGCGGGAACCTTGATTTGTTGAATTTAAAAGTGTTTTTATGGTATGTAATGCAATGTGAGAAGTTTTTAGTTAACATTGGCGTTTTTTGAGTTTTAAGTAACCAACCTCTTTTAATCTCTGAAGTTGTTTAAACTAACGATCTTTCAAATAACAAGACAAAACAACTCCTTTAAAATCTTCTACATTGTTTTAAACTAATCAGATCTTTCAAATGAATTTGATCTTAAATGTTGAACTCCTTTTTGCCTCTAAAGGGCGGCATCTGCGTCACACTTTTTACCCAAGTAACTTGATCTTTTAAATGTATCGAATCTACTTTTTGATCTCTAAAGCTTTGATTTGTTTTAGTTTCAAATAACTTACTACACTTTTAAAACTAATCCGACCTTTCAAACTAATCCGATCTTTAACAAACGTGTTGAATCTTTCAAATAGCTTCTTTAACAAAAGCTACCACCTTTTTGCAACGAAACACTTTAACGCTAACAAATTTACACAAATTCCATCTCCATTACAAACCATTTGATTAAAAAATGGACAGAAGCGGCACCTTTCATTCATCATAGCGGTGAAAGCAAAAAGAGGCCCGAATTTGTTGGCGCCTCTGTTTGCGATTCTATCTTGTCGGCTTATGCTTTGATTAGGCCGAAAGGAAGCAAAAAAAGGAGAGATGCCGCTTGAAAATGATTATCGGTTGGATCGAGACGGCGCTTTTTGTGTTTAAATTTGTGTAAAAATTGATTTGGTAGATTTTGTTCTTCCAATCGCTTTTATTGGATAGATTTTGAAGTTATGTGTTTGAGGGTTGGGGGGGGGGGCTTGGTTTGAATGATTGGATAGATTTTGAAAGTAGCTTTTAAAGTTATGTTGTTCCAATTAAGTTGACAGCTTTTAAAGTTATGTTGTAATTAACTTGACAGTTTTCTGTTTTCTGGAATGTTTTAATTAACTTGGCAGTCTTGTTTTTCAAAGTGCCCGATAAATTTTTTGAAGTTGTGTTATTTGAAGTTAAATGATATGTTTAATTTCTTTAAAACACTATCTCCAACACAAATCAATTAATCCAAGAAAGTAGCAATTTTCCCAAATACTTTTAAATCCTTTCAATCCTTCCAAAGCAATTACAATAACTTTTACTTTCCCGACCTTCCAGCTGCATTGTCTCCACTCTGCACTCAGTTTGACTAGAATTCCCATGGTCTTTTTTGGCATTTTCATATGCGCTGCCACGACCCCAAATGCGCAACGGCATTTTCGGGGCGCGCGTAGATTTTTTACGCGGGCGATTTTTTGGCCTTGCGCGCAGAGTGGTGCAACTTGGTGCCGCCGCAAACTAGGCGCTCTTTCAATGCTGTGTGTCCTTTCCATCGTTTCGTCTTCGGTCGGTTCGATTGGGTTGCTTTCTATGATAAGCTTCGATGTGATTTTTGTATTTCGGGGCAGCTAACTAGATTTCTAGGTTTTGCCTTGAATGAAGTGATTTGAATGAAACGATTTTGTTAAACGTGTTTGCAACTTCTTTGTTTAAAACTGTGCTTGTAAATTTATTTAACTATGTTATTTGGTACCTTTGTAAATTCGTCACTTAAATCGACAGAGTTGATTCATTTCGTTTGTAGTCTTTGCAACTTCTTTACTCAAAGTTTACTTGCTTTATTAAATCAGTCAAATTCACTTATTCCACTAAATTCATCACTTAAAACTCCAAACACAACGTTTATTCATTTTCTCAATGCCACCAAAATCGCCTAACTTTTTAAAAATCAAAAGACATTTCCAACCTTTTCCACCAAAAATGCTCGTGTTTTCAAAAGAAGCCGCATGCCGAGATTATCCTCATACTCTAATTGATTAAAAATGCCAAAAATTGTTGGCTTTGCGTGATAATCTTTGAAGAAGAAAACTGTCATGTTTTGTGAAAGATTTCTGTTGACAGGACTTGTTTTTTACTTGCAAGCCTTTTTTGAGTAAACTTTTTTGCTTGCAAGACTTTTTTGAGTAGTTGAATGAGAATGCTTTTAAAGATGTGTGTTGTTTGATTGTTTCAAAGATGTTTTTGAAAATGTGTTTTGATTGTTTGATATTTTGAAAGATTTTTGAATGTGTGTGTTGCTCGATTGATTGTTTCAAAGAGGTCTTTTTGAATATGTGTTTTTGAAGATGCATTTCGATTGATTGTTTAAAGATACGTTTTGTTTCAAAGGGGTGTTTTTGAATATGTGTGTTGTTTGATTGCTTCAAAAAGTTGTTTGAGTAAACTTGTTAGTGTTGAAAGGCTTTATTGATCTAAAATGTAGTCTGTAAACAAAGTTTTAAACATTCGTTTCGATTGTTTGTTTCAAAAAGATATGCTTTGAAGATGTCTTTGAAAATAGAGTCTGCAATCAGAAGTTAAATTGATCCCAGGTTGTTTTTCAAGAAACACCAAAATACTTACATAATCATTACTATCTCCGCAAACACTTACAACTTTCACTTTTCAATGACTTTGTATCACAAAATTTCCCTTTCTCATTTTCCCCGACCAAACGGAAACTGCCCATTTTCCACAAAATCTCCGTGGTGGCGGCGTAGATCCGGCATTTCGTGCAAATCTTATCAAATTGGCGTTGTTGTCGCCAGCCAACCCATTTTATGGATTTGGGAGCCAGTTGGGCGCAAGAGCGCAAAGATAAGCGTGCTGTTTAATACGCAGACAGGGGATAAGCATCACTTGGATGCACGAAAGGATTACAGTTGCGGTCGGGTTTATGGCAATTTTTTGGTGTAAAAGATCTTGGTGTTTTTGAAAAGAATGTAAAATATTTAAAATATGTTAATCTCAAAATTGAAAACGAAAATGAAAATTTGATTGTAATGACTGTTGTTGATTGCAATGACATTGTTTTTGATTGTAATGACATTAGAGTTATCTTTAAAAGATGTCTATTTTGAATGGCGATATTGCTCTGAAGGCGAACTTCGATTGTAATGATTGTTGTTGTTTGAATATGAAGACTTTGTAAGATCTCTTTTAAGATCTTGAATTCACTACTTTTTCGAATAGTTGTTGTTGAAACACAAAACTTTAACAAGAGTTCCTTTTTGTGTTGTTTGAATGTGAAAGTTTAGTAAAGTTCCTTTTTGTGTTGTTTGAATGTGAACATTTAATAAGAGCTCTTTAAAAGATGCCGACTTCATTGCTTTTTTGAATGTTGTTGTTGAGATGTTAAAAATCATTTTAAATGTTCTTTGTTGAAACACAAAAGTTTAACAAGATTTTCCGTTTCAGCGTTGTTTTTCTAACAGTAATGTTGTTGCTTTTTAAAAACGCTCTCTGGAATACTAGTTATGTTTCGCTTTAAACACTGCTTATTTTTAGAACGTTCTGATTTAAAGAGTTCTTTTTAAAGCACTACATCTTTTAGAAGAAACGAATCGTTTCGAATATGGTCAAACCTTTTAGAGACTATTTTTACTCTAACATTCCCAGTATTAATCAAATCCCAAAAGCTCACTTTCTCACACACGTTTTTGTTCCGTTGCGTCGAGTTTTTCACTTTGCTCTTGTGTTCCCAATTTGAACACTATGGGTCCCGGTGTTTTTACAGCTGTTTGTGTGCGCAAATGCTTTGGAGGTTGACGACGAAAAGTTTGCGTGTGTTTTCATCTACGCCGAATACCTACGCGCATTTTACGTCAAATTCCGGTGCTTTTTGGAGGAACCGGTGGTTTTGGGAAACTTTTGAGGGGGTTCTTGAAATGAGATATTTAAAGAAACTGTTTATGATAAATTTAGATGTTAAAACGATAAGGTGTTTTGATTGCTTTAAACGAGTCCTTTCAACAACAATTAAAACGCTCTTCTTCTTCTCTAAACGAATCATCTCAATCATTTTATTGCGTTCGTTTTCATCCGTTCAAATTATTTTAAACAATCACGTTATTGCGTTCGTTTTGATCCGCTCAAATTATTCAACCAATTAAATTATTTACAAACTTTCAGAGGTCACTGTCAACTTTGAATCAGTTGATTGTTTTTAAACAAACAGATGACATTATCTGCTACGTCGACAAAAACTTTTAGTATAAATACAACTAGCAAACGGGCTTCTTTAAGCGGCCTTCACATCATTTTGGTTCGGTTGGTTTTAAGATCGAAATCTTTTTTGTCGACTCAACTTCATTTTTTGTCTGAAACGTCGCCAATTTGTAAGTACTTGGAAGCAAATAATTTGTGATGTGTGTAGTCGTTGCTGAGCGCATTATGCAATTTATTCAATTTGGTTCGAGTCGAAAGGTGCCGGGAGATTTGTTGGATACAAATTGAGTTATTTTTTCAGTAAGAGTGGTTTGAGAAAGAAAGCAGGAAGGATCTTATGTTGAAAGTGTGGGAAGCTCGGTTTTGGAGGGTGATTCTTGATGCACGGGTTGGGTTTTGTCATTAAGATCTTGAATTAAATACAATTTCAATGCCTCAAAAACTTGCAACCGTTTCTATTTGGACCCAATGCAATGTTGATAAGTTTGATTGCTGACATTTATTTATAAGCCTTTTCGCATTCTGTCCGCTTTTAAATCCGATTATCCGTTTAAGTCTGAGTTTTTAGAATTGAAAAAGTGTTGTGGTTGATTTTTAAATTAACTGGGGCTTGGTGTTCTTTAAAAGCGTATGTGTTGATTTTTAAAAAGTATTGAAATGATTTGAGATGTCAATGTTTTTGAAGTCTTTAAATGATTTGAGATGTCAATGTTTTTGATAGCGTTAAAGTTTTGAGATGTTAGTGTTCCTTTGATAGCATTGAAATATTAGTGTTCTTTTGATAGCATTGAAATGCTAGTGTTCTTTTAAAAGCATTGAAATGATTTGAGATGATAGCGTTAAAGTCAAATCAAGTTTGAGATGTTAGTGTTCTTTAAAAGCGTTGAAATGATTTGACAACATTGTTTTGATAGCGTTAAAGTTTTAAAGCCAAACTGCTTTTAAAATCAAATAACTTTTAAAGAAGCCTCGAGAGCATTAAACCTCACATCTAAAAATCCAACTTCAATTTGAATCAAAAAGCACATCGCTTTCAAAACCAATCCAATTTCAATAATCAACACCTCTTCCTTATCCTCCAAATCCAACTAAATTTTCCAACAAATTTCAAAATCCCTGCCCATGAAAGCCTTTAATCAATTCCACAAAACGCCCACCACCTGGCTCTAATCAGCCGGTCATTTGTGGCAAGACTGGCCACGAAGCCCGCAGTGCAATCCAGCCATTTCCCTCCGTCTGGTTGTGTTTGTCCTTTGTTGGCTGCTGAGATTCTGGGAAGGGAGCCGTGTAATCGGGTTTTTGGTCGCGATTAGTTTGTAAGTGTCGAGGTAGATTGTAGTTTAGTGAGTTTTGGGGATTCGAGGTGTCTTTAAATTAGTTTGTGATATTTGTTAAACAACTTTATCTTTCTTATTCAATCTCTACTCTTCGCATTACAAAAACTTCCAAAAAACGTTCACGCTAAACAAAAAAACTTCATTGACTTCAAGAAATTGTTTGCTCTCGTTAATTTGAATTTAAAAGTTTCTTACTCAATCTTTACTCTCGACATTAATCAATGCTTTCAGTTGTAGTTAAACACTTACGAAAAACTTCGTTGACTTTAAGAAATTGTCTATCATCACATTAAACTGCACTTCAAGCATCATGTTTCTTATTCAATCTTTACTCCCAACATTCAAAACTTAGTGCTTATGTTTCTTGTTCTCAACATCCGTCTTATGTTTCTTATTCCACCGCACCAGTACACGTTTCTTATCTCAACATCAAAACTTGTGTTCTCAACTTATTCCCAACATTCAAAACTTCTTTGACTTTAAGAAATTGTCTATCGTCACATTAATTGCACTTCAAGTATCACGTTTCTTATTCTCAACATTCAAAACGTTCTCAACCCCAAAAAACATCACATTAATTTGCATCAAACAAACATCTCCGCTACAAAGTTTTCAATAAACACTCACATTAAATACAAAATCAATCTTCATCATTAATTTGCATTTCTTATTCAATCTCTGCTCTCAACACCCAAATGCAAAGTCTATCTTTAAACTTCAAATATCACATGCTTCTCATTCAATCTTTACTCTCAAACTCAAAAAACTCCTACATTTTCGATTCAACTCAAGACAACCTTTCTCAACTCCAAAAAACATTTATCATCCGTTAATTTTCTTTCTTGTACAATTTTGAAATTTGTAGTACGCCACCGCTTTCCGATCAGTGTGGACATTGCTTCACACTGACTGCACGTCAATTGAAGACATAAAGACAATTTCCTCTGCGGATTATCAACACGGGATTATGATGATTGTGCAAGTTGTGACGTATCAGCACGGATTTTTAGAAAGAACCATGTTGTTAGTTGTGGGAAAAGGTTTAATGAGTTGTGGACGCTTGGGACAGTAAGTTCCGCCCGGACTTTTAATAAATTGCTAGTTTTAAACGAAGATTTGATGTTTCGGACATGCGCACGGGCCGAAAGTTACGGTGAGACTCCTAATGAGTCGCCAAATTGTATAGGTCGGGAAGGCGCACATGACCGGATTTAAAATTGTATTTGTTTTTGGAGCTTGGAGACTTTTAATTGAGTGTCTAACTTGACTGATCAAATGCTATACTGTTTTCGAGTCGTCTTGAGGAAAAGCTTTTAGATGCTTCCAGAGACTCTTTTAATAAAGTCAATTTTGATGACTTTGCATCTTGTTATGCAAAAAGTTAGTCAATTCTTTGTTTGATCTTTCTTGGTCGTTATGGAATGTTCTAACAAGGGTGTCTTTAGCAATATGTTTTGAAAGTGTGTGCTGCACCAATTGCAAACCAGTGTAAGTATTATTACTCAATAGACTAGCAAAATGCTTGACTAACTTTTTTGCATCGTGGTCTTCTTATGAAAATGGACTTTTTAAACTTTCAAGTTCTAAAAAGCAATTCGAGTTCCAGTTATTAAAAGAGTGCTTAACTTGCAACAAAGACAAAGCTAACACTTTTATTTGCATTTGCAAAGTTTGTTAGTTTGGGACTTTTAATGAGTTGTGGACTTTGACTTATGCGTCCAACTTTTTAATGAGCCTCGAAACAACCACATAGCCAGACCAATTTCCGTGTCCTCTACAATCTTGCAGACAGCTTCTGACGGACTTCTATATTCTGGGAGAAAATTTCAAAGGATTCGATGTATTAGAGGAGATTTAAATCTAAGGGTGTTCTTTAAATGAGGTGCGACAAACTAGGCTGTAAGTTTTTAGTCATTTACAGCCATATCCACCTTTTTCACTTGCAAAGCGCGCAATTTGAAAATTTCCATCCCGCCTGACCGAAATTTGCATAAAATTTTCGGCGCACTCCACCCTGGCTCTCGAATTTCGCCAGCGCATAATTGCCTTATGCCAATGCGATGGCAGGGACGCAAGTCTGGTTCGATTGCGCTCGACTGCCGCAGGCCACGAATGGGTCAAGTGCCTACTACGCAAATCCGCTTAATCGCTAAGTTTCTGTTTAAAGCGGAGATTTAAATGAAATGAGAGTTGTCTTGAGTTTAATAGTAATTGTGATTTTAATTGATCGTGTTTTGAGTGAGTTGTTGATTGAGTTAATTTTTTAAATGATTCTTGTCTATTAAAGTTAACATTTGAGTGAGTCGTTTAAACAAGAGTTGATGTTAACATTTGAGCGAGTTGTTGAAAAGACTCTTCTGAGATGTTGAAAAGACATTCGAGTGAGTTGTTTAAATGAGTGTTGTTGATTGAAGTTAACAGTTGAGTGAGTTGTTGAAGTTAGTATTCAAATAGCTTTCAAACAAATTGCGCTTACATTTTTTGAAGTTAACATTAAAAGCACAGTAAAGATTCTTTTGAGATGTTTGAAACAAAATCTTCAAATAGCTTTCAAGCACTTTTCTCAAACACTAACAAGTTTAAAGGCATATTCATTTCCACCAGAATAAAGCAAAATCCGGCTAGACCAATTTCATGTCCATCCAAGTGTGGCTTCATCAATTCCAAGCATCGACGGCAAATCTCCACTTACATCCAGCAATTCTTCCACACCGCCAATCTTCTCATATTTAAATTCCATCGCCAAGCAAATTCTCCAATAGCAGCAATTTCCAGCGCCCCACGGCCCCAGCCAATTCACAAAGACGGAATCTCGTCCCCCACTTGCCCTGAAAATTGAAAAGGCGGCGGCGAACCAGACAGGCGCGGTGCATACACAAGGGCCTTCGCTTTCCTTCACTGCAGCCAGCGGCTGGCTGCGTACAGCCAGTCCTTTCAACCGCCGTCGGAGAAATAATGGAAGGGAGAGGAGAATTCAGTTCTCTCTGCTTGCTTGCGACGAAATAAATCGATTCGACTGGTGGAGCGTCGTCGGTCTCCTCTCACAGCAACCAGCAACGACAGCCATGCTGGTTTTCGTCGTTTTGGCCGTGCGCAATTGCCATACCTCAATTTAGCAATTTATTCTCCTGATCCGCCTCCTCCGATCACCGCCTTTGCAATTCCGTTAGGCATTTTCGTCTATGCATTTGCATGTTCGGGCTGTCAATGTCTTTACGCACTCGTTGCAGCATATGCGTTCCTTTATATGGCACGCGATTTCGTTGTTTTGCGTGTCTTCGGTATATTCTGTGTGGGTTTTGGTGGTTTGGAAATGCTGCGTGACCTGTTTAAGGTTTCAAGTGTTGTATCTTTTAAATCGTTGACTAAGCTTCTTTAAAGACAACTTTGTTTAGTCAATTTTTGTTATTCGTTTTAGACATTCTTCTCATTCGTTAATCAACTGAATTCAACAAACACCTTTGTTGAGTGCACGCCACATACGCGGAATGGCTAATGGAATCGGGCATGATCTTATTGCACGTTTGGGCGGATCACGTCATTGAAATAGTTGATGATTGGACTCGATGGAATTTTTTATGACGAAGATGTTTAATATTTAATATGAAAATGTTTAACTTTTAACTCAGCTCTTCGAAATGATTCATTCACGCAGAGCCAAGTCTTTCTCTATCACATGTCATTGCGTCTCGCGTGGGAAGCAATTTTTACAATTCCCTTGAATTCGATTTACTCCTCCAATTACGATGCCGTTTGTATCTTGAACACGCATACCGTTAGTATTTTGCGAATTTGTTTTGTAGGTTCGCGTTTTCGTATTGCGTGTTCGATATGGGCGGATTCGTTTGGTCCAACTATATTTGCGTGTTGAGAAAGTTGCGGTTGTGTTGTTTTTTTACATATTGCATTCGACTTACTTACTGATTTCAGGGCCAGAAGCGCCTTGAGCATAGAGAACTACTTTGAGTGCTCATTCCGCATCGATCCTTTTGGGATGAATCCGACCTCGCCGGCAAATGCTTCGGCGCAAACCCCGGCAGCATTGGCCCCTTCCGTTTTTGACCCCCTGGGCACAGCCTCGTTCAACCCGACGACGTTTGCGACCCTCCTGCCAAATGCACACTTACTGAACGCCCTGAACTCGGCATTTTCCGTTGTATGCAGCAGCAGGTTAGTTAATTTAAACTTTACTCTTTGAAATGCGTGACTTCCAGGAACAACAACAACAAATCTTTTGAACGCAATCGTCGCAACGAACGGCCCCGCTTTGGCAGCTCCAAACATTCCGACAGCTCAACCCAGCAATTTGACAGCTTCCATTCAATCAACGCAGCAACCAACTCCGGCCCAGTTCGCTACCAACTTCCTTGCACATCAGTGTCTATGCAACGGAAGCGACGCAGCAACTGATTCGGACCGACCAACTCCATCAAGTTATTTGAGGCAGTCGCGAAAGAGACAGTTAGCAAGTGGGAGCGGAAATGGAAGTGCACGGAAGTTCCAGCGAATTGGGTCTTCATCTTTGGGTTCGACGAGGCGTCCTGATACTCCGATGATCAGTCCCCCGGTAACGCCTCCACGAGTCCAGGCTCCTGCGGCAACTGCAACGGACAACTTTCTCGAGTCTTTCGTCTTTCTCCAGCAACAACAAATTCAGCAACAAACAAATGCTTCTGTTCTGTCCACGCCAACTCCGCAACAAGTAGCTACTGCCTGCCCTGTCTGTAACAGGTACTTTCTAGTCTTTGTTTAGAAATAACTTACTTTCTTTTTTTCAGGCATCCGCTTCCTGCAGCTGCTCAAGTGGCTCGTGTTCCGAATCTCCTTGCACCTTCAGCTGGACTAATCGCCGCAGCATCAACTTCTCAGGTAACTTTAAACTATTCAATCTGTTCGAGTCACAAAAATGAAAATGAACTTTTCAATTCAAAAGCAAACATCAAATACATTCCAGATGTTCGCCCTTCCCACCCAGCCTTCGCTCCAGTTGGCAGGTTTGCAAGTTGACAACTCTACTGATCCAAATGCCTGTCTCTGTCACGGATTCCATTGTGCACGTTGTGTGGCAACGTCTGCAGCTACTGCGATGCCTTCTGCAACACCAACTACACAAGTTCCGGCTGAATTGTTAGCACTTGCTTTGAACCGAGGTGCATTACCACAACCGACCACTCAACAAACCCGGTACAGATATCAAAACCAGATTCTCCAACAGCATTTGGCCTTGCTGCAAGCAGCAACCGTTCCAACAGCGTCCCTAAACAGACCAATTCAGCCTCACCATCAAATGGCAAGAACTTCGAAGTAAGTTCTTTGAAATGATTCAAAACTCTCTTTAGTCATTCTTCTTTAATATCACTAATTAAATTATCTTCTTTTTCTTATTTAATAGTTCTAGTTTAAAGTCACCAACTTAAAGTGACATTTTTAAAAACCATCAATTTTTTAGTCTGAACGGCTCGGCTCCATTCCCTTCGCCTCAAACAACTGCGCATACTGATCACTTAAACCTTTTAAATCAACGTCAACAAGCACAACGTCAAACAAACGACTACATCAATCGTTTCTATGCTTCAAATCCCGTTGTTTTGCCTCCACAACCAACTCCACAACTAGCTCAGCCAACAGCTTCGACTCCCACTGGCAGCTACGTCTGGCGGAGCAACTGCACCTCCATTAGATTTGCAGAACATTTCTTTGAGAAGGTTAACTCCGGCGACGACCGCGACGGCACTTGGAGCATACCACCAGGTAATTTGCACTTTAGCCACTTTGACTTACTTTAACTTGCAGAACCAGTCCCTCTTTCTTCTCTCCAACATCCACAATATCCATCATTCATTGACTGCGGACATGCCGATGATCTTCTTCCCTGCCTCAACAACTGGCAACTATGTTCTGGACGGTAATCCGGACGCTGTGACACACGCTGTTGCAACAGCAATGCATCATGCTCCAGAACCTCAGCCAGTTGGCGCCACATCCGACCAGGCAAGTTTTAAACATTTAATTTGAACAACAACGTCAAAACGTCTTTCTTAATCAAAACGTTTAGATCAAACGTTGCACTCAAATCCGCAACTATGTAAAGGAGCCAGACGTTCCGGAGCAAGAACGCGAACGTTGCACAGTATGTTTGATGGACTTCGAGACAGGAGAAGATGTCCGTACATTGAATTGTTCTCACATGTTCCATATCGACTGCATTGATCGCTGGTTGAATTACAACAAGAAGTGTCCCATTTGCCGAGTCGACATGGACAAGTTGCAGATGTTGATCACAGACCAGGAAGACGAGCCGTTGAGTTTGGCGGCAGCAGCGCAATAATTTCCCAAATAGTCTCTGTCATAATTAAACAAAGTTGCCTTTATCTTTCGCTTTCGGGACGGAATGTTCTTTTTAGTTTATAGTCATCCTCCCACTCTGTAAGTGTCTTTACCCCCGTATTAATCGGCATGGTTCAATTTCTACGTTCAGCTAACTAATTCTCAAATGGCCTTATCGTATTTACACACTGAAACGAAATTGTTTCTTTGAATGGGTTCGAACGAAAACTTTCAACTAAGACGGTATTTATTGAGTGTTCGGTGAAAGATCTGCTCTTTAAAAAGTGCAAAAATCAGTTAATAAGCTCGTCAAGTGCTTAACTTAACTGATTGAATTCAACTTTATAAACTGAATTCAAAATTTTTGTTCGAACTCAAAGAAAAAACAATTTTGCTTCGTTGTGTGAAAGTTGTTTTGAAGCAACTCAAAACTTCTCGTACTACATTTTCATTTCCCGAAACGGGTAATTTCATTCGATTCTTTCCACCCGATCAAAAAAGCCCACTGACATTTTTCCATCATTAAATTGTTACGTGGACACAATTCTTTGTGTTCGCGTCTCCAAAACTTTCAATTGCTACAAATGCGTCTTCATTTGCATGAAACCCGATGAATTTTAAGTGACGCCTCCTTTTTGTTATTTGTTCGAGTGTAGCTACCTTTACAGAAGTGAACGGATCTTTTGGGAAACGACATTGGGAAAAACACTTACAACTTACTTTTTGGTTTAAACTTACGATCGTTTCCGCCAAAAGCGCCAATTAGTATCAATGTCGTCTCAAACTCTTCGTTCACTTCCTTGGAAGCTTTAAATTGCTTCCGTTTGTTATTTCTTTTTGTTCATTAATCAAATAGTCCACGAAAGCAGTTAGTCATTCATTGCGTAGCCTTTCCAGAAGATATTCTCCACTATTCTGTTGCTTTTCCTTTTGAATGCGGGATTTTGAGAGTTTTTGGACCGGATGGCATGATTCGAACCGCTTCGGTCAGAATCACTGTTGTCCGCCACTCAAACACATAAAAGAGTATAAAAGCTAATTTTATTTGAGTCGCCTAGTTGCATTGAGTCATTTTTATATTCTCGCCCCTTTGTAATACATTCTCGTGTGTGGTATGTAAATAAAGAAAAACTATTTTAAACCCGTGCTGGTTGTTAAAAGTGTTTATTCTGTACGTAAACTGCATTAAAAACAATGGACATCGGGGTGTTAAAAGTGTTGTTTTCAAATGGATCGGAAAGTTGAATAAAAGAAGTTAAAGAGAAAGAACGTCATTTAAAATGGACTCGCAATTAAAGAATAGACAGTTAAAATCAAATTGACTCGAGTTTAAAAAGTTGTTGATTTCGTTTTGAGTTGTTTAAAGAGAAGTTGCTTTTTGAAGTTCGATTACATTTAAACTGAGTTGTTTGAGCCGTTTAAAGATTTCATTGCTTTTTTGAAATTCGATTACACTCAAACTGATTGAGTACAAAACAAATGTGTCCTTTACACTCAAACTGATTCCTTACAAAACAAATGTGTCGGTTACACTCAAACTGATTGCTTAAAAGCTGACTGATTAAAACCATTTAAAGATTTCATTACTTTTTGAATTTCGATTACACTTAAAATGATTGAGTGCAAAACGAACTCTTGCTTTCGGCTCGTTACACTCAAACTGATTGCTTAAAAACAAACTTATTTTTGAAATGAATAAAGATCTCATTACTTTTTGAAGTTCGATTACAAATACAAATGTGTCGTTTACATTTAAAATGATTGCGTGTAAAACGAATGTGTCGTTTGCACTTAAATTAATTGCTTAAAAACAAACTGATTGCTTAAACTGCTTAAAGATCTCAAAAACAACCTTATTTTTGAAGCTTGATTACACTCAAACTGATTGTTTAAACTACTTTAAAGACCTCACACATTCCAATCAACTCAAAAACTAGACGAAATCAATCACTTTGAGAAACAAACAATTTGATCAAAATTCTTCAACTTTGATTTCCAATTTCTGACGTTGAACGGGCGTTGCTGATTTCAAGACAGCCGGTGAGGAAGCTCGGCTGACTGGTCGTGGTCTCCTATTTGTTGGCACTGCCTCCTCTGTTGTTGTGACATCTGACTTTCGGCGTCTGGTGCGACGGCGAGCCTAACAATTAAAAATTGATTAAATTTTGTTTAAAGTCCAAACCATCTGGAGAACACGCAAGTAGATAATGAGTGCTGTAAGTATGGCGCATACGATAAGTAAAATTGATGCGACGACAAGAACTACATGGAAAACTGGGATTTTTATGTTCGGATCGGCTGAAATTTTTAACCATTTGAATTAAAACGTTGTTCGAGTTATTTTCAGTGTTTCTAACAAGCAAAATGTTGTTTTAATTAAAGACAATGTTTTCAACTCTGCAATTTGAGTTGTTTGAATTGAAAACATTAAAATCAATTTGGGTCGTTTGGAAAATTCTTCTTTGCTTCTAACAAGCATTAAAATCAATTTGAGTCGTTCTGTATAGAGATGACGTTTAAATTGAATCATGTCGTTTAAAAATGTTGTTTGATTGAAAACACACAAATCAGAAACAATAAAACATCTTTATGACTTTTCAAAAAGTCTTGTTTGCTTCTAACAATCATTAAAATTTGAGTCGTCTGAATTGAAAACACAAATCAAAAAAGATTGTTAAAGACAAGATTTTAAAGTCTGCAATTTAGTTTTTTTATTTTGTGTCATTATACTCAAAACAACAAAGAAATTTGAATCGTTTGGATTGAAAGCACAAACTGAGTCGTTTTATTGTTCTCGGTATTTCTAACAAGCATTGAAATCAATGTGAGTCGTCTGAATTGAAAACACAAATCAGAGACAATAAAACATTTTTGTGACTTCTCAAAAGGTTCTCTTTGCTTCTAACAATCATTAAAACCAATTTGAATCGTTTTGTTGTTCTCAGTATTTCTAACAATCATTGAAAGCCAACTTGAGTCGTTTTAACTGAAAACATCTTTTTTTAAAAGGTCCTTTTTGCTTCTAACAAGCATTGAAATCAATTTGAATCATTTGAATCAAAAACACAATTCAAAAAAACTTACGTGGCCGAAGTCCGCCTTTGGGATGAAGAAAAGCACCGGTAATGTTAAATTGCATTTTATTGATTGTAGACAGTTTAATTTAAACGTGTAAGCATTTATTTAAACTGGTTGAATAAACAAGTACGGCAAGGAGCATCAAAAGTCTCGGTTAAAAAGTAGTAATTAATTTGAATTGTTTGCGTTGAAAACTCTGAAAAGCGAAGTTAAATTGTTTTATGGAGACAAACACGCACGGAACGTTTAAGACATTAAAGGGTGACTTGTTTGTGTACGCAGTACTAACATTGCTTAACAGCAATGAAAATATCAAATTAGCACAACTATTGATTTAAAAGAATCGTTTTGGTCGTTATAATAAACAGAAAAGACTTTAAAGAATCTTTAAGATAAACTTCACTTCTTTAAAACGTTGTCGAAATCAAAGAAAGACTTGTTCTTTGTCATTTCAATAATCAAAAACAGTAGACATGAAAACCTTTAAACGTTGTCGAAATCAAAGAAAGACTTTAAAGATTCGTTGTCATTTCAGTAATCAAGAACATTAGACATTTTAGCATCTTGTCAAGTTCTTTGTCATTTCAATAAACGAATACACTCAAAGCATTAAAGACTTTAAAGATTCTTTGTCGTTTCAATAATTAAAAACAGTAGACATGAAAGACTTATCAAATTCTTTGTAATTTAAATAATCAAAAACAGTCCAAAGAAACAGAACTTGCCGTTTCAATAATCAAAGAAATTTCTCCAAACCAAAAAGAACCCTTAAAATCAACATTTCAATTCCAAACAACACCTCTTTTTCACAAAATCTGCGTCACGATCCATAAATATCCTCAAAGGTCTCAAAAATCGTTTCAAAAACGTTTTCGAGTCCAAGCCATCAAAAACAGACACTAAACGTCGCCGAATGTCCTCCTCGACCTTTGACTTAAGTGACAACCCACTACGACCGTAAATCTCGTTACTTCACGCTTAAACGTCCAATTGAAATGCAAAGTGATGAACGCGCCACATTGACGAAATCGAATTTGCGCATTTTCGGTAAAAAAGAATGTGACTTTTTAAGTAGAAAGCTTTTTTGAAAGTCTTCGTGTTAATTCTTCAAAGTTTAAAGACAACCTAACTTTTTAAGATTTAATAAGCTCAATCAAATTAATGTTTATTGTCTGCGTTTTAAAATCCTTAAAATTAAGTCAGCTCAATCAAATTAATGTTTATTGTTTGATTCCATAAATTAATGTTTATTGTTTGATTCCATAAATTAATGTTTATTGTTTGATTCCATAAATTAACAAAGCTCTCAAAGTCCAATCAAATTGATCAAACTCATCAGATTCATTTAATCTCATAAATTTCCGTGGTCCCGTTTAAAGTTATAAACGGGAAATCTAGAGCCTTTGGGCGAGCTCCAGAACGTTTAAACTGGCGGTCTGAACGAAAAGAAAGATCAAGTAAAAAGCAACGACTTGTTTCTAAACTTTTGATACAAAAAAGGTTTCAGGACAAAAACAACGACGTGTTTCTAAACTTTTGTTACGCAGTATATTTGAAATCTAATAAGCTCAATCTAATTCGTTTAATTTGTTTAACTTCATCAATTAAAAGCAATCAAAAGCATTCAACAAACTCGCTCAACATTTAAACTTCTAATCAACAAGCTCGCTCAACAATCAAACTCAACTACCAAACATTTGCAAAGACCACCGTCTCCTCTCGACTCAAATTTATAACAAACAAAAAGAACATCCATACAGGCAAGTCCAAATACGCCAACACGACGATCAATTAAAATCCAGACGGATCCGAACAATATATGCTATCAAGTACATCCAAATTTCCAAGAAACCGGAGTTTGAACCTCCGAAACTACTCAAAAATTAAAATTAAAACCGTCTCGACGACCACCATGAATAATCACTTCGCCCTGGCCGTTGGCTAATCCTCCGCCTCTTTTTATCATAGTTCCGTGAACACCCCCTTGCGCACAAACATATTGCCTTTATTAATTGAGCGAAAGCCAAAAAGTCTTTCGTCGAAGCGACGAGGACGGCGCCACCAAATTGTCCCATTTATGACAATTTATTTGGTTGGAGGTGGTGGACTTTTTGAACTAACTGGAATGTTGGAAGTTAGTGTGTTGGAACTTGTGTGATTGAAATTAAATTTGGAGAGAGCAAAGAAATTGTGTTGAATGTTGTGATTCAAAACGAATGAGTTGAATGAAATCAAAAGGCATTTTAGAATATTATATTGGTGCTGAATTAAAATGACACTATTCCATTAGTTGTTTTTAAATCAAACAGCATTTAAAAGTCTTATTGGTGCCGAGCCAAAAACTGCATGAAATCAAATGGCATCTTAAAAGGCTCTTTTAATAACAAGTCAAAACAAGAATAACACAAAATCAAAAGACATCTTAATCAACTTCTTAATATCAAAACAAGAGTAACACAAAATCAAAGGCATCTTAAAAAATCACATTAATAACGAGTTCAAAGGTATTTTAAAATACTCTTTTAACAACGAGCCAAAACAAAAGTAACATAAAATCAAAAGGCATCTTAAAAGATTCCTTTAACGAAATAACAAAATCCACCCTAAACACAAACCACAACAGAAACATTTCCAACACCTCGCTTTTGACGCAAAAAACGGACTCAAAAAGAACGCCACAGCATTTTTCAGTGAATACCGACACAAATTAACTCCACTCATTTGGCGTTTAAATAGCAAAATTACACAATTGTTCTTTAAAAATGCCGAAGACAAAAATAATTCTTTTCAGTTTCTAAAAATAGAAATTTTTTGTCAAGTTGTGTGTCAAAGATGCAATGTTTAAACAAGAAACGATAACATTTGTTGGTTTTTGACATGAATTTGAATTTTCTGTTGCGGTTTGATTTTAACATATTTTTGACTTGATTTTAATTTGTGGAGGTTTTAGATGTTCTATTGCGGCCTGATTTTGAAATTGAATTTGTTGAGGTTTTAGATGTGTTTAACTTTTAAATTAATGTGATAACTTCGTTTTAACGTCTCGTTGTCTTTAACTTTTAAATCAGTATGATAACTTCGTTTTAAGTTTTTATTGCTATAATAACGTCGTTTCGAAGTCTCTTTTTACGTGACAACTTTGTTTTTAAACTTCTTTGCAAACTATATGCCCAAAAGAATAAGAAATATTGAAAGAACTTTTAATCATTTTAGGTTGCAAACGATCTTTAAATTCTTCAAGTTCCAGATGTTCTCCACGCAAGAACTTCCTCATTCATCGCTAACAAACTCTCCAGCAGCTAGGAGTAATCAAAGATGAACAGACTTTAGAATCAAAAACCGTAATCATTTTGGGAGCAAATCAAATTGGCTGCAACGTCGCCAAAATGCTTGCCAAGTGTTTGGTTGGAAAGCTGATCATTTTTGACTATGAACAAAAAGAAAACGACGGAAATTCTCATCTAAACGAGGTGGAGACTAGGTTGGAGCGATTAAAAGACAAGTTGGTGTGAGTTGTTATTTCTTTAAAGGTTTGAATGTGTTTTGAAAAGCTTGAATGCTTTTTGGAAAGCATTGAGATGCGTTTAAACACTCTGAACGTTGAGATTTCGTTAAATCAGTTGTTAGACGTTTTGCATGCATTTTGAACGTTGAGATTTTGCTAAAATACTCTTTGAACATTGATGTTCTGTTGAATCAATGTTTGAATGCGTTTTTAAAAGCTTGAACGCATTTTGAAGATTGAGATTCCTTAAAACAGTCTTTGAAGACTTGAATCGTTTTGAAAAGCTTGAATGCATTTTGAACGTTGATATTCCTTAAATCAATGCTTGAAAAGCTTGAACGCGTTTTGAAAGTTGAGATTTCGTTGAATACTACTTGAATACTTTAACTTTAGATATTGATATTCTGTTAAAGTATATTCTAAAAGCTTTGACTACATTTTAGACTTTAAACTTCATCAAAAACACCTTTTTAAAAACACTTTAAACATCTTTTCCAGACAGATCAATCAAAACATTCGAGTTGAATACTACAAATTGAACATCACCGTCGTTTACAACTTTCGAACATTCGTTGAACGGATAAAGTAATTTTTTCTCTATTAAACCTCCTTCACAGTTCACTAATTTATGTTCGGAAGCACAACAGACACCAAAATTGATCTTCTTGTTGACTGTTCAAACAATTTCGACATTCAAATGTCAACTAACATTGTAAGTTTTGTATCCCGATGCCTCACTTTATTTCCAGGCCTGTAACGAACAAAGCCAGCCGTGGATATCGTGTTCTGGTATTTCTCCGCTACGTGTACATGTTCGGTTCTTTGATCCCGGCCGGACAGCGTGCTTTTTGGTAACGTTTTAAGCAAGTTGGATATGATGTTTCTTTTCAGTGCAATCAATACGCGTCCCAACATCATCAAAGAACACAGAGAGACAACTCATTTCAAGTGGAATCTGTACTACCATCAACGGCATCTATTCTTTCCGGCCTGGCAACTCAAATGGCATTAGCGTAATTAATTTTAAAAGCAACTTTGTTTAAACAACTTTTTAGATTTTTGTTAAAGTTCGGTCAAATCCAAGACTGCATAGACTACGACTCCTTTTATGGAATATTGGAGTCGTCTAATTTCTCGCCAAATCCGCATTGCACAGAGGCGACGTGCTGTCAGAGACAAAAAGAAGGCGCAAGATTCGACAGTTTCGGTAAGTTTTTATGACTAACTTTTTGAATAAAGTACACTTAAAATCATTTTAAGCAACCTTTTACGACACAAAACCTATCAGGACAGCACCGTCACACTCAAACCATCCAAATAGACGCCTCCCAACAACCAGTTTCTGACATGATCGACTTAACTGAATCGCAACCAAAAAGTAAGTTTAAAGTATCCGATGTAACTAATTAAATTTAGTCGAAACAGACAATATGCAAAAACCAGCACGAAAACGTCCATCAATTTTCATTCAATTAAATAGTCAAGGCGAAGAGGACGTAAAAGAAGAACAACTCGACAAGTTTGAAGAAGAAACAAAAAAGCGAAAAAACTTTGTTGAAACAAACAACAAATGTGAGTTCCTTTTTATTTGAATGTTGTTGATTGAAATTGTTTGTTTTGAAGGTTTTAGATTATAAAAGTTGTTAGTGTTTAGATTTTGACTAAAGGTAACAAAAGAGAATTCAGTTTCTTTAAAATGTAACAACTTCAAAAAGGTATTGTAATGTTAAATATGTCGAAACATAGACACAACAATGTCTGTGTTGCGGCAGCACTAGATTTTAGTAACCTTGAAGGTTTGAAATTAGTTATCGTTGTTTTTAGTAATATTGAAGCTTTGAAATTAGAGTTGTTTGTTTGAAGTGTTATTGCACATAGATTTAGAGTTGTTTTAAACAATATTGAAGCTTTGAGCTTAGAGTTGATACCAGTTGTTTTAAACAATATTGAAGGTTTGAAATTAGTTATCGTTGTTTTTAACGATATCTGAAGGTTTTAGCTTAGAGTTAACTTGAAGTTGTTTGTTTGAAGTGTTATTGCAGATTTGATATTAAAGTTAACTATCGATGTCGGTTGCTTTTTAAATGTTGATGCACATAGATTTAGAGTTAACTATCGATTGAAGTTGCTTTTTAAATGTTGAAATTAGAGTTGTTTATTTTGAAGCTTTGAGATTAAAGTTGATGTCAGTTGCTTTTTAAAGTGATATTACAAAAATTACTCAAAATCAACATGTTATAATTATAACAATAAACAAACAATTCCAGTAACTTCGCCTCTTCGTGTTTCAACTGATCCGGACAACAAATTTGAATCAAAACTATTCGCTTCTATAAAGATATCACCGAGAACATTCAATTTGGTAGACGACTTGCCTAGCAATTATCAACTAGAAGAAAAGCCATCTATCTCGTCAGCATCGAGGCCCAAAACGAAGCTCAAGTTGGACGCCAATCCAATTAAATTCCGCCACGACTTCAAATTTGCCATTCATTTGAGAGATTTAAACACGCCCGAGGAGATTAAGAAAGTAAAGAATTTGAGATTCAACATGACTGGGAAAGTGAAAGAGATAAAAGGACAAAACGTCGTCTACAAGGTTGGTTTTGTTTAGTTGAATTAATTTGATCGAGATGCTTTTGTCAGTGAATTAGGAAGGTTTGAGTTGAATGAGTTTAATTGAGATATTTTTGAAGATGAAGCAGATTTGATTGGGAATTAAATAGAACGGTTTGATTGAGATGCTTTTTTGTTTCAAACTATTTCGATTGAGATGTTTTTTGTTGATAGGAAAAGAACGGTTCGATTGAAATGATTTTGTGGTGAGTTCAATGACGATTGTGATGATTTCTAAGTTGGGAAATAAGACAAGAGCATTTTTGAGGTTAGAACGGCTTATGAAGCTTCTTTGCTGTTGAGTGATTGTTAAAACAATTTGCATTTTTGAGGTTTGAAGTAAGATTGATTGACGGCTTTGAAGCTCTTTTTGTTGGCGAATAGATTTGTTGAATTCTTGTATGAGTGAATGAGTTTGACTGAAATATTTATAAACAACTGAATTAAAACGATTTGTTTCAAAACTTTTGCGAGGCTTTGAAACTCTTTTTATAACTGTTTCACAATTTCAGTCTTGTTTGTCAAAAAGCTGCAAACAATCTGTTACGGAGATTGACGATCGCTATTGGTGTCCTAGATGCGGAGTTTGTGCCAATTATAAAACCGCCTACAGAGTGGACATAGTCATCGAGGACTTAACAGACAGAGCAGAAATTGTTTTACTCGATGCCGGAGCTGAGAAGTTGTTTGGAGTAAGTGCAACCGAACTGGCGAAACTTTTAAATGAAGAGGTAACTTCGGACTTTGTTCCACTAATTTAAACATTTCCAGAACGACGAATACCAGCGTATCATTAGGCGTCCTCTTCAAAAATGCCACGACTTCGAAGTCCGCTACGACGTTAAAACAGTAAACGTAATTGCAAAACAGTTGCTTTAAAGTTTAATCGTTTCATTTTTAGGGAACCTTGACTTTAACTCTAATAAGTGATTTATGTGGCCAATACGACGCCAAACGCTACGAAAATAATATACAAAATACTGGAACGCAAATTATTGATTAGAAGTTATTTAAATGTTGCAGTTTCAAGTACTCTTCAATAAATACGTAATTTGATTGCAATAAAGAAAATTTGAATCGTTTACACAGTGAAATGAAATTATTGATTTGACAAAAAAAAGCGCATACGAATGAAAGCTTTCTAAGTGACTGAACTTTTTTCGATTCACATTTTATTAGTTGCAATTCTTTCAGTCATTCATTTTTCTATCTTTCTTATCCGAAAAATGAAAACAATCGGCATTAATGTCAAACTTGTTCACAAATCATTTAAATCAAACCATTCAAGTCACACGGAATCTATTCAATCAAATAAGCATTTAAAATTACGTATTACTTGCAATTCTTTAAACACTAGAGTTGATTAAACAAATTGAACTCGTCTGTTCATTTTAAAGATCAAACAATCAAACTCGTTCGTTCATTTTAAACGTCAAACAATCAAACTTATTCATTTTAAACATCAAACAAAATCAATTAAACAAACAAAGCTAATTAATTAATTTATTCGGTTCAAAATAATTAAATCGAGTTAATTCGAAAGAAGTGAGAATTGTTTAACTACGCGAATAGCTTTTGTGGAGAAAGATTTCGGGTTGGAAAGGTTTAGCCGTAAATTACTTTTTGTTTGAGAGAGAGTATACCTATTAGTTGCTCTAGCAAGTTGAAAAGGAAAGGTTATTGAATTATGGGAACAGGTTAATTTGAAGTGACTTCGCGGCCCTGGAACAGTGTTCAATTTAGCCATTTTGACCGTTGCGTGTCTTCCAGAGCTCTCCAATGACGTTGGAGTCGACAAGGGTGCTAAATTGGTAAGTGTCTTCGGAGTTGTGTAGTTTTTAAATTACCTGACGTCTCCAAGTTCGGCGTTGACGTCGCCTTCGGCTATTTTGCGCAAGATTCGACGAGTCACTTTGCCAGAACGAGTCTTTGGCAGACCTGGAGCCAATTGAATGTTGTCCGGAACAGCAAAGGCTCCAATGATCTCGCGGACAAGTTGTTTCAGTTCTGTAACCAACTTCGGAGTCAACTTTTGGGCCTAAACAAAGAAAGTTAAATAAGTCCACACTTTCAAGGCACTTACGTCGCGAAGAACGACAAAGGCATACGGAGAATGACCCTTTATCGGATGTTCGGCAGCAACCACAGCAGCTTCCATCACTTGCGGATGAGTGGACAAAGCAGACTCGATTTCGGCAGTCGACAACAAGTGACCGGATACATTCATCAAGTCGTCTACACGTCCTGTGATCCAGTAATAGCCATCGTGGTCGCGACGTGCACCGTCTCCAGTGAAATAGTAACCAGGAAAGGGTTTGTAGTAAGTCTTTTCGAAACGTTCGTGATCTCCAAGGATTGAGCGGCTAATTCCTGGCCAGGGCGCCACAAAACAAAGGTTTCCCTCGCCTGGACCTTCAATTACACGTCCGTCGTTGTCCAACAGCACTGGACGAACACCAAAGAACGGAAGAGTCGCAGAACCAGGCTTAGTCGGGACACTAAATTGAAACAATTAGTTAAATTTGCTTGCAGAACAAAACTTACGCTCCAGGAAGTGGAGTTATGACGTGACCTCCAGTCTCAGTTTGCCAATAAGTGTCGACAATGGCTGCGCGTCTCTGGCCAACAACTTCGTGCAACCACATCCAAGCAGTCGGATTAATTGGCTCGCCAACAGTGCCAATGATCTTCAAAGACGAACAATCAAAACCGGTAACGTAGTCGTTTCCAAATCCCATAAGAGCGCGAATTGCAGTTGGAGAAGTGTACAAAGTTGAAACCTAAACAGTTTTACTTGATTATGTGATTAATGTTTAAGATTGAGTTGATTTTTAGATTGTTAACACGAAAAATTTGTTTAACTTCAAAACACGTTAGCTCTGTGAATTGCTTTCGATTTCAAAACGCTTCAACTCTGTGAACTGTTTTAACTTTGAAATCATTTTTGCCTCAAACAATAGTTTCAAAACATCATAATTTGAATTGCTTTAAGTTTGAATTGCTTTTAAGATAGAATAGTTTGATCTCAAGCAATATTATAAAATGTGCTGTTAATAAATGTTGACAACGAAGCTTGTTTAACTTCTAATCACTTCTAACGTCTAATCGTTTTAAAGATAGACTTGCTCTAATTTGAAATCACTTATAACTTCAAAACGCTTCAAGTTACTTTTAATTTCTAATCATCTCAGTTTCGAACCACGTTTAAGATTGAGTCCCTTTAATATAGAAATCACTTAAAGATAACATAACGTCTAATCACTTTTAAAGTCACACAAACAAAATGTTACCTTTAATTTCTGAACGATTTGCCAGTTGCGGCTTGCATTGGGGTAAGTCGGAATTCCTTCGTAGATCACCGAAGTGACACCATTCATCAAAGGTCCGTAGACGACGTAAGTGTGTCCAGTGATCCATCCACAGTCTAAACACAACTTTGATTAGCATTTTAAATCATTCAAAAGTCCTTACCTGCAGTGCACCAATAAACATCTTCGTCTTTGGCGTCAAAGACGTACTTCGTTGTCGCATAGGCGTAGGTCATGTAGCCGGCTGTCGTGTGCAGAATGCCTTTTGGGACGCCAGTGCTTCCGCTTGTGTACAAAACAAACGACGGATGTTCAGCGTCGACCCATTCGACTGGACAGTCCATACCGGCGCACTTCTCCATCTCTTCCGTCCACTTGCAGTCAATATTCGGATTCCACTTGATCTCGGGGATTGGTTGATTGGCGGGGAACTTGGAGCGACGCGAATGCTCAACAACCATAACAGTCTCGACAATGTGGCCATGCTGACGACAAATTGCAACCGAATCGTCGGCGAGGTCTTTCAACTTAATGATCTTCGGACCACGAGCAAATGAGTCCGCAGTAACAAGGAACCGGGCTTTGGCCTAAAACGTTTAAATTGTAAGTGTCGAACTCCGAAAACTTACTTGGATCAGGCGTTGAGACACGGCGTCGGCACTGAATCCAGCAAAGATCACGGCATGCGTTGCTCCAATTCGGGCACAAGCCAACATGCAAATCGGCAACTCCAAAACCATCGGTAAGTACAACGCAACAGCGTCTCCTTTCTTGACACCTTTGGAACGAAGAACAGCAGCGCAATTGATGACTTGTTTCAACAATTCGTTGTAAGTGATTTCGAAGTGTTCTTCTGGCTCGTTGCCTTCAAACTTGTACGCAATTTTGTTTCCTTTTCCTAAAAAATCAATCATATCAGTTCACTTTTTTATTTCAAAAACAAACCTTGAGCGATCACTCTTTCCAAACAATTGTATGCCATGTTTGTTGTCGATCCATTGAGGAAACGAGTGAAGATCCGTCCTTTACGAACGTCGAAGTTGTAATCCAAACCTTCTCCGGAGAAGTGTTCGAAGTGCAACTCTTTTGCAATTTCAAGCCAAAACTCGTTTTTTTCACGTGTGCTTCGGTCATAAGCTTGATGATATCCAGGAAGGGACTTCAAATGAGCTCCAAGACGAAGAGGTTCCGGCGGTTCAAACAATTCGTTGGTCGGCGACGACTCCAAATGGAATTTTGGCTTGCGATCAGACATTTCAGATGCAACCTGGAATTTGTAAGTTATTGACTGTTTTGAGGACAGTTAACTAATACTAGAAACCGTGTCTCGCCGCTCCGAACAACCCAATAAAACTCAACAAATTCATTAACTATCACGCAAACAATAATGGAGTTGCCAATAACAACGACATCAAACAAATTGAAAAACTCGTTTCGTTTCAAATTTTTGTTTGCATTCGAAAGAACTGACAAAAATATATTGTTTAAATTTGAGTCATTTCTAATAACAATCTGAACAAACAATGAGAGATTTAAAAATAGATAAACAATTGATGTGGTCAAAAAAGTTATTTGATCGTTTATCTAGTGCTTATTTAAAAAGTTGTTTGATGCTTTAAAACAGGCTTGCAACGACTTTTTAAAAAGTAAGAAGAGCTTTTGATGTTTCAGAATTTCTAAGTGCTTATTTGAAACGTCTTTTAAAAATTAAGAACGAGTCTGATGTTTCAGAGCCAAATTGAAACGTCTTTTAATAACAACTTTAATGTTCAATAACAACTCTGGGTTTCAGAGGCCGAATTGAAATGCCTTTTAATAACAATGCTGCATATTTTAGAATCACAAACAACTTTAAACAACAATTTTAAACGTCTTTTAAACTCAACAACAACGTCTAATGTTCAGCATTCCTTTTAAATTTTCATTTGAAAGTCTTTTTTAATCTCACATTTTAATATCCCAAAGACCAATTTCAATCTCACATTTAAAACTGAGAACTCGAAAACTAAACTCAATCTTCTAAAACAAAACCAATAAACAACAAAGCTCACTTTCAAACCCAACTTCCAACCTCATCCATTCAAAACCAAAAAGACAAAGGCCACAACAAACAAAGCCATCGGTGACGTGGAAGCGAACGGACTTCCGAACCACGAAGCAGTCAAAAACTCCATTCCGAGAGTAAAATTCAATCGGCACCAACCTCGCACCAAATCGTCTTCAACAAAATCCGCGAGGCAAGTTCATGCGAAAACCCAATATTGGATTTGGGTGGCGGTGGGAACAAACGGATACATCAAACGGCACGCAAGAAAAGCGCGCGGATTTCGGCGAAAACGAATACGTAAAGAAGTCCAATAATCGACTAAGCATTGGCTTTGTTAACAAAGTGTTGGGAACAACAAGTTGTTTTGAGTTAACGAGCTTTAAGAATGTGGTTGATATTGTGATTAATATTGTGTTTGATGTGGAGTTTGAAAAAGTCGACATAAAAGGCTAAAAACTATCAAAAGGTTTTGGTCCATCTGCTAGCAAGAGTAAGTTTTAAAAGCACGAAGCAAGCAATGTGATTAATATCGTGATTGATTTGAATTTAAACGAGCTTGAAAGAAAATAATATAAGTTGTAATTAAAAACATGTTAAAGTTTAAAACATGAAGCAAAAAATGCAAATTGTAATTAAAACGATGTTAAAGTTTAAAACATGAAACAAAAATTATACGATTTAAACGATCTTGAACGAAACTAAAATAGAACTTAAACAATAAATTTGATTGATATGAAACGTTTCAGCAGCAAATTGTGATTCACATAGCGTTTAAAACGTTCATCAACGTTTTTGTGATTCAAACAATCTTAAATGCACATCAAAAGTTAGACATCTTTAAACAACTCAAACAATTTCGTATAACATTCCCAAAACAACAACTTTTCAACGTCCCCAAAACAAACAAGTTGCCAATTATAAAATATGTATGGATTTGCGTATTTCTCGAGGGAATCGAATTTCATTCACACGCTGTGAATGAATACTGATTATTACGGAATTAATTGCGTTCAATTTGGAAGGAAAACACTAATTGGACTTCTTGGTTGTCTTTATAGTGCAAGTTAGTGGAATCGATTTTGAATTTTACAAACAATTTGATTCTTAAACAACAAAAAAGTGACATTAAAAGCTCGATCATTCAAAAAGCTTTCGAGTTCAAATATCTATTAAATTCATTATGTTAACAGTAAGTTTTAAAGTTTGAACAACAAGAAGTAACATTAAACATACTCATTCAAAGAACTCATTATTTAAACCTATAATTGCTTAAATCTCAAAGGTTCTGTTAAATTTTAAACTAAACACAACTGTTTAAACTTATAATTGTTTAGATCTACTAAGGTCATCTTTAAATCCAATAAATTTTTCATTTTAAACTTCAAATAAATTCAAAAGGTTCAACACAAAACTTGAATCACCAAAGCAACTTCAAAAGATTTAACTCAATCAACGCCACTCAATCAATAATCAACAAGTCACTTTCAAAAGATTCTACAACTTGAATCATTTAAACTTATAATTGTTTAAATCTACAACACAAAACTTGAATCACTAACGCAACTTTAAAAAATTAAACACTTCTAAACAACTTTAATCACTAAAGCAACTTTAAAAAATTAAACACTTATACAACTTGTAACCTGTTCAACACTTCTAAACAACTTCTACAAAAACTCGATCAACAAGTCAAAAATCTTTCAAAATCTACAAGTTCCGATCAAATAAAATAAACAAGTCAAAAAACAACAAAGAACAACAACGTCTCCAGAGATTCGAACAAACAAAGAACTAAACAAAGAGCATTTCAAAAAATCCTTGTTGGCCAACAAGATGGCCGCTCTCTCCGAAGCCAGACGCTTAAAAGCAGACGCAGTGAAAAGAGCAAACCTCTCACCGCTGAAGCGGAGAACTAAAATGACCACTTTTTGCTTTCGCCTTCGTGTTCGCCGCAATGCCGACGATGCTCCGCCTCTCATTTTCGGATTTCAATAAAAGAGACCTTGGAAGTTGACAAGCAAGGCGAAAAAAGATTATTGCGTTTTGAAGCGAACGACTTTTCCGACTGTGGCGTTTCGTTTTTCGGAGAAATAAAAAGGTTTTGATGTGCGACGTGGTCGTTTTCTGTTTCCGTTGTTCGATTGATTTAACTTGTTTTAGATGTTAATAGTTTTTAGCTTGTTTCTTTTGTTTTAGATGCTGCTGCTGTTTTGTTATTGATTGGAGTTGTTATTTGACGTTTAGTTGTTATGTTTAGCTAGTTGATTTAAATGATGCTATTTTGTTAAGTTGTTTAGGTATTTGAAGCATTTTTATCTTTAGTTATTAGAAAACTAAAGTGTTTAAAGATCACTTGACGTTTGAAATCTAGATTTGTTATGTTTAGCTAGTAGAATTAGGAGACTTAAATGTTTAATGCTTAGATTTTTGATTCAAATGATAATGTTTCGATAAGCTGATTAGTTTTTGGTTCAACTGATTGATTCTGTAAAGGAAACACTGTTTAGTGACTAGTTGATTTAAATGGCATTGCTTTGTTAAGTTGATTAGTTGTTTGATTCAACTGATTGATTCTGTAAGGAATCAAAATCTTTGCTTGTTATTTGACGTTTAAAGCTTAGATTTTTGATTCAAACAGTAATGTTTAGTGACTATTTGATGTTTAAAGTTTAGATTTGTTGTGGTTAACTAGTAGAATTAATAAAATGACGCTGTTTTGTTAAATTGATTAGTTTAACGTTTAAAGCTTAGATTTTTTAATTCAAACAGTAATGTTTAGTGATTCAAAAAGATAATGTTTACTTGTTATTTGACGTTTAAAATCATCGTTTAAAAACTCCACTTTTAATGCCGATTACTTCAAAATCTTATCACGGACTAATTTCAGAACATTCTTACAACTTTCACATCTCCACTGCAAAACAATGTCAGACCAACAAGACCAAAATTTGCCGAAACGAGAAAAGATTGCGGAAATGAGCTCCGAAGTTGTCGACTCAAATCCATATTCAAGATTGATGGCATTGAAGCGGATGGGAATTGTTGAGGTGGGTTTTATTTTAAGATTGCGACTTAGGTTCTTTAAATTTAATTACCTGGAAGTGTCCCGTTTCTTGTTTCTTCTTTGCGATGAATTCAATACACTTGCGAGCGTGCTCTTCTGTCGAGGCATGCGGATCCTGAAATGAGGCTTGTAAATGTTATTAACTTGACAAAGAAAGTTTTTAATCAAAAGTATCTATGTGCCTAGTCCCCAAAAACTTTTATACTGGAAGCTACTGCCCCAATTATTTCACCACCATTTAATTCACCAATAGACGTGCCCAGAAGTGTTGCTTTTGAGTTAGTTACCGGCCACTTTAGTTCAAACAGAATCGGTCTTTAATCAGAAAAACTTCAATAGCTTCTAACCAGAAGTGGCAAGATGTAAGTAACAAACGGAGTTCATATTTGTGGAAAACACCTATATAAATGTACTGTGTACATGCCCCTGATTCAGTTTTGGTCGATGAAGTGATATCTAACTGATACAATTTGCAAAATTGTTTCTTTTAACTTGAAAACAAAAAACTTTTTCGATCAACTTTTTCAATCAAACAAACTTCTAATTTGGCTTGCACGTTAGCTGAAAAGTAGAATACATTAAAGTTTAAAGAACTAAAAGCGCACCCATGTAAGTGATTAATTCCGACAAAAGATCAGGATGAATCTGGACGTCATTTGAGTGGGAGTTGCAGGTTCCGCAAAACTGCGCAAAGCTTTTAGTCTTCGTCTCCACCAAAATTGAACTGTTAATGCAGGAATGCTCTTAAATTGGTTAATTAACAGAATTCAACTATTTTTGTTGCTTACCTGGGATTCTTAAACATCTGGCCTGTCCCGAGAACTGAAAACACGAAATTAATGATCTAGTTGCAAGAAAAAATGAGTTACGTTTATACAAAGTATCATTTCACGGGAGACTGGCGAGTAAGTGTATGACCAAGATGCAATTCCGTCCTCAGCAACTTTAAAAACGGTGTGACACATAAGCTTTGTGAGAGGCAGTTGATCTGACGGTAAATCTCCAATAACTGCGCAGTTCACATCTCCTAAAGTTTTGGGTTTAGTGAGTTGTTTCGAATGAAGTTGTTTTGATGTTTAATACCAAAAGCATTTCAAACTATTAAAAAAAGTTACCGGTTCCAGAAGCGCCTGAAAAAATTCAAATAAGATAGCTTTAAACAACTATCTCAACATTTCAAACTATCTAGACACTTTAAATAAGATCGACTTCAACAATTTAAAGATTACTTCGAAAGAATTGCTGTTTCAAACATTGTTTTGATGTTTAATGACAAAAGAATTTTGAATAAAGTTGTTTCAACACTTTAAAAGGTTGTTCAAAATTATCAAGCATAGAGACTGATTTCAAAAACTAACTCAACACTTCAAACACTCCAAAAAACTATCTCAATACTTCAAACAATAAAAAAAGTTACCGGTTCCGGAAGAGCCTGAAAATACTTCAAATTAAACTTAAATTCACAATCAAAAGCTTACCGCCACGGAGACCTAAAGCCAACTTAATTGTAGAGGCCTTGCCAATTTGATATTCCTCCAATGTTCGTCCTTCTTCCAATTGATGTTGACCAAAGAATCAAACGCTGCAATTCCGCTGGAACGCCTTCGATGTCTTGGATCTTGACTTTGACGTTTTCGACTGTTTCGGCTGGATTGACACTGATCGGAATTGACTTTGAGTCCAAGTTTCGGTAGAAAACTTGGATCTTTCCGGACTTGTTGTTAGGATTCGGCGGATTTAGAATCTCCAACCTGGAATTTGTTTAATTAAAAGAAGTTATATTCCAAAACAACTTACAGTGCTTGCAAACGGAGAGTGTCTTCTGGAGTTGACTTGGGGCAGGCCGACGAACAACAATTAAATATTGACGTGCCTCAAGTCCAGCGTTCTGGTCGGCTGTTACGTCCACGGATTCAATCAAGTAAGCACAAAAAGTTGTTTTGGAGTCCGGAAGTGTTTGAGCAAACAAGTGTGAAGGTTTCGGAGCGGATCTGAAGTATTTTAAAGACTTACAAGTTACAAAATTGCAAAATATTACCTGTCCGGACGTGCCTCGATGTCTAAACTTTCTACAGGCTTGCCGATGTACTTTCGGATTTGAGCTCGTAAGGGTCGTGCTTAAAAATGATTCGGTTAAACAAGTTAATTAAATCAAAAAAGGTTACCCAAAATTTGATACTCCTTAGCAATTTGTTGTTCTGTTGTGACGCCAACTCCATAAACCAAGGCGGCCTTTTTGAGTGCAATTTGTTCGGCTTCTTGCATCAACTCCCGATTTAGCTTCTCAACTTTGTTCTCGAATTTAACGGCTTCGACGACGTCCTCGACAATGACTTTGAAGCTAAACAGTATGTTTTAAAAACTTGTCAATTTTTAAGATTACCTTTCTTCTCTTTCAAAGAGTTGCTGATTTGCAACGGACAAGTCGACTTCGGCGCAGCGGCTCAGAACTTCCGCCCAAAACTTGACTCCATTCTAAAGATTTACCAGATTAATTCGATCAGAAACAACAACAACTTACAGTCAGAACTGATCCACGGAGCGTCTTGTTCGATCTGTAAAGTCCGCCCAGGACAATCTTCTCACCGTCCACCAGTTTAATCTCCACTTTGTCTTGCTTGATCTTGATCTTGGCACTTGAAAGGACGCGGTGCTTGACAGATTTGTCTCGAGAATCAACTTTGAAGAACGAAAGGACTCCGTTTCCGCTGATAATGCAAGACACTTTTGGAGAACTTAAATGAGAGTAGTCTATTCGGCTTTTGAATGTCTTCACCGTGCAAACTTCGTAGTTGTAGATGGAATTTGACGTTTTAACCGATGGAGCTGAACAAACTTTATTTAGTTGATAAAATTCAATTGGGTTCTTAAGTGATAAACGTTTGTTATCTAGTTGATAAAATTCAATCAGGTTTTTGAGTCAATTAAACTTTTGAGTGATAAACGTTTGTTGTTGAGTTGATGAATGAAATCAAACTTTTGAACACGATCACATTTTGTTATCGAGTTGATTAAAAACTTCATAAAACGAATAAGCTTTTGAAATGAATGAAATCAATTGACTGTTTCTCAACTCGATGAATGAATTCAATCAAACTTTTTTCAACATAATGAAGGTTTCAAAAAATACACAAAATCAATCAAACTGTTGAATGATGAAAGTAACTCAAAACGTTTTGATCGGGAAAAGAAAATTCGATCAATAAAAGTAACTCGAAAAGATCAATCAAACTTTTGAATGATAAAAGTAACTCAAAACGTTTTGATCAAAAAAGAAAATTCGACCAAACTTTTCAACTCAATGAATGAAATCAATCAAATGTTTGAACAATAAAAATAACTCAAAAAGATCAATAAATTTGTTACCTTCGTATGGAGCCATAACACCAGTTCGGCCGTAGAAGACACGTCCCAGAACTTGTCTCACCATAGACGGATGTTGAGCTATCGAGTGCTGAGCATCGAAAAAGATGTTCCAAATGTAACCAATTCCAGTAATTGCTGGAAGAAGCGAAGTAACCCGACGTCGTTGCTGTTTGTTGATAAGTGGAGTCGATCCAGTTCTGACAGTCTTCAATTTGTGCTCGCTTTGTCTCCTCTTCCGCCCAGACTCGTTGTTTCCAGTTGTTATATGCTTCGGAATGTTGACGAACTGTAGAGATGACAACTTTTGGGTTGTTTTGGACGTGGAGATCAACTTGTGGGTCGTTTTGGACGTGGCGATCAACTTTTGGCTTCGGAAGAGAAACAGGCACGCTTGTAATTAACGGAGACAGCGCAGTTGAGATGTGAGTGTCTGACAATGATGTAAAGACACTGTCTTGCATCGAGCTTATTGAGCAAAATGACACGTCGCGGCGGGCTTCGGCAGTTGGGTAAAAGTTTGGCTTCACAGGTCCTCCGAAACTGAATCCAGAGTCCTCTGACCATGTTCGACTTATAAAGTCGGTAAACGGATCGAAGAACATATTACTCAACTGAAAATTTTAAAGTTACTTGAATGTTGTTTGAACGCTGTTTTTAAAACGAACAAAATCTACTTTTAAATTGACTACTGAATGCGCGCAAAGAACTATTTGAAATTCAGTACTGAAAACTATCAAAAATAATGTTTAAATTAACTATTTAAAAGCAGTCTGTAAATTCAGTACTCGAAATTAGCAACAGTCACTCTGAGAACATTCAAAAGTACAGTTTAAACAATATTTAAAGCACGCAAAGTCACTTATTGAGAACAATTGAAAGTACAGTTTAAGCAATGTTTAAAACGTTCAAAATCGTTGTTTCAAGAACACACCTCAAAACATTCAAACCGACAAAATTCATTCGTTTAAAGAACCACTTAAAACGGGCAAAATAACTGTTTAAAGGCTACTTTTTAAAAGCATTCTTTGACACACGCTGGACTACAATCATTACTTAAAACTTAAGCACCACTTAAACGAATCTGTTTAAAGTCACTGTTGAAAGCACTCTGCAAATTCACCCCGAGCAACATTCACTAAAAGCGCTAACAAACAACAATGTTTAAAGTCACTGCTGAAAGCGCTCTGTAAATTGACTACTTAAAACGAGCAACGTTCACTTTGAAAAGAGCTCTGCAAACTCGACTATTTAAAACAAGCAAAAGAATTGTTTCAAAGACAAATCTCAAAACATTCAAACAAACAAAAGCATTAAAACAATCAAAATTCAACACTGCCGATTAGAACCGCTTGCTAAAGGGCCAGAAACATCCGACTGTTAATTAAAGGGCCACTTCCGGTGATCATGCACGCAAATTACAACAAATCAACAATTCCACACTTAATAACATTAATTTCAGGACTACGAACGGATCCGTCGCTACACAGTCATGGTTGTTGGAGTTGGAGGAGTGGGCAGCGTTGTTGCCGAAATGCTAACACGGTGCGGCGTTGGGAAACTGATTCTATTTGATTACGATAAGGTCGAGATGGCCAACATGAACCGTCTATTTTATCAGCCACATCAAAGCGGTCTGTCGAAAGTGGAAGCAGCAAGAGATACGTTGGTGTAAGTGGCTGATTTCGACATCTATTAATGCAATTAAACTGTTTTCAACAAAGAAAGACTTTTGAAGTAAACGTTTCAGTTGAAGAAGTTTTAGGCGTTAATGAAAAAAGAACATAGCTTTCGAAAAGTTAGTTTGACTTTTAAGAAACACTTTTGATCTTTGAGAAACAAGTTTGCAATGCTTTTCGGTCTTTAAAACACTTTCAATCTTTCAAAAAGCAACCTCACAACACTTTTTAACATTCGAAAGCAATCTTCAAAAAGCAATCTTCAAAAAAGCAATCTCGCAACACTTTTTAACATTCAAAAAGCAATCTTCAAAAAGCAATCTTTCAAGAAACAATCTCGCAACACTTTCAAAAAAGCAATCTCACAACACTTTTAACATTCAAAAACACTTTCAATCTTTAAAATCAACAACTTACAGAAAGATAAATCCAGATGTCGCGTTCGAAGTCCACAACATGAACATCACAACTTTGGACAACTTCAAATTGTTTGTCCAGCGGATCAAGCAAGGAAGTCTAGATGGGGGTCAAGTAGATTTGGTTTTGAGCTGCGTAGATAACTTCGAGGCGCGGATGACTGTCAACACGGTTTGTTTTTAACTAAACTTACAAACTTTAGTTTAATTTCCAGGCTTGCAACGAAGAGAATCAAATCTGGATGGAATCCGGTGTCAGGTACATGAAGTTTTAGGGAAAGTCAGTCTTTAATGCCTACTTTTTAGCGAAAACGCCGTCTCCGGACACATTCAATATCTAGAGCCAGGACGTACAGCTTGTTTCGCGGTAGTTGTTGACTTCAATCATTTCTTTTGACTTTGATCGTTTCAGTGTCTTCCACCGTTGGTTGTGGCTTCAAAGATAGATGAAAAGACATTGAAGAAGGACGGCGTATGCGCAGCAAGTCTGCCGACAACTATGGCCGTTGTGGCCGGATTTTTGGTTCAAAACACTTTGAAGTAAATTAAACGATTTGAACAATCAAAAATCTATCTTTTCAGATTCTTGTTGAACTTCGGAGAGGTTTCTCACTACCTGGGCTACAATGCACTTGAAGACTTCTTTCCTCGCCAAGAAATCAAACCAAATCCGCAATGTGAAGACCGCTTTTGCCGCCAAAGACAAAAAGAATATCAAGTAAGTGATTCCAGATCATTTGTTTAAACAAACTACTCGTTCAGGCACGAAAAGCATCCGAACCAGCTTCAGTCGAGAAACCAGCCGAAGTTGCAGTTGTCCACGAGTCAAATGAATGGGGAATTGAATGTGTGGACGACGAAACTCCAGATGAGCCGACTTCGTCTCAACCACAAACGACACAAGGCGTTCGCTATGCCTACGAAGCTGCTCCGGGTTCAGCAACGACCCAAGAAGACGAAGTTCCCAGCGCCCCAATGGACTTGTCGAAACTGAGAGCGCAGTTGAAAGGACTTTGAATGTTTTAACTACGTTTCTTTCCACTCTCGTCAATCTTTAACTTATTCAAATTGTCACTTCGCTTAAAACGGTGCTTCCGAACATTATAGTCGTTTAATCAATTTCAAACATTCGAACGCTTTTCATATCTTGAGAAATAATTTATTTTCTTGAATTGAGTGGATAAATAAAATTCTAATCATTTGAATTGACACTTAAAATTTGAATACCCGAATCAAATTGCTGTTAAGCAGCGAAGTAGAAAGTAGAGAATGTACATGTTGTTAAGAGCACCTTAAGATAAAGAAGACATTGAGACATTATGCTGGCTCGAGTTGTGTTCGTTGACTCTGTGAACTGGATGCAGTCGCTAGTGGAATCTCGTCGGTTTCTTTCTGTAAAAGTTAAAGTGTTAACAAACAAATAAGCTCTATTTGTACCTTCATGCAGAAATACTCGCCGACCACTGTGCAAATCGTCACGCTGACGAGCTGGAGCAGCCACCACGTAATCTGTAGTGGAAATTGTCCGTTGTATAAGATGACCATCACGAAATGCCAAAAATGTAAAGTGCAAGCGAAGTCGAGACAGTTCTTTGCCCGCTGGATGACATTGGAGAATGCAAATCCAAGAACTGCCGCTGCAGTTAATTGAATAATTGAAACGGGTCGAGCGGCCTGAAAGTTCAAAATAAACTTGTTTCAACGATCCAAACTGACCATTGGCGTGAAAACGTGATCTAAATTTGGTCTGTACTCGGAGAACAACGACCACGTAAACATCAGTACGCATTCGGCGCTATAAAATACACATTGATTGCATGCAATTTGTCCAATTATGAGACTTGGATCCCAAGTTGCTGAGCGAAACGCAGACATCCTTCAAAAGATCAATAAACTCAACATCAAAGTCATTACAAACAAGTATCCAAGTGAACAAACACTTACTGCACCCAAAACAAAGACATAAATAATAATTTATTATTGCAACAAATTTGCATTTTAATTGTTCAAATCACCCGATCAAACTAATAAACATCGTATGAGCTTGCTGAGAAACAAGTGAAAAGAGAAGGAAGTTAAAGGCACTGTGTTGAAGATGAGATCCCAATAAGCGACGACCTTCATTGAGCAGAATAACAGCTACACGACCCGGATCCGACAAATCTAAAAAGGAAAATGATTAACAGAATGACAACCATACTTACCGTCAATGCTGATTCCACTCAATCCTTCCGGCCAGTAATTGAAAGTAGAAGCGAAGATCATAACGAAAGCATGGAATGTAATCGGATTCATTAGCAAGTTGTAAGCAAATCGAGTAAAGAAGTTGTTCCAACGACTAAAAGTTAGTTAAACGAACGCATAACAGAAATTGACTCACATTAAACTGCTGATCAAAGATGACAAGAGTAAGTAGACTCCCAAGTAAAGACCGATAGAGTTGTTCAAAAGACCGACTGAGAGAAGAACAACTGTAAGTGTGCCGTAATGGATGTAACGAACAGTTGCGCGTTCAGATGGAGATCGTCTAAAAGCATTGAATGAATTAATAAAGTTAAAAACAACTTACAGTTTTGCTGCTGCAATCAACGGCCACAACAAATTAGGAACCAAAACCAAAGCTGCCAACTGCTCATCCGACCAACGTGAAAGCTCTTGATGCACAACGCTTCCTGATTTCATGTACTCGTTGTACGCAAAGATGTGGCCAAAATAGAACGTTACAGAAATCAAGTTGGTTTGCGCCCACGCTGTCCATTGTGACTTCAAATCAGTCGAGTCCAACCACGCGTGGAATTGATGCAAAAGCAATATGATAATCTGAAGTCCAATAGCCGGAAAGTAGTAAGCAATTGACAAGAAGTTGTGCGGAGATGCCAAGAAGTAGAAAAAGTATGAACGATGAAACTTCTCAAGCAAGTTATTGAATGACCGAAGACCTCCTTCCAATATCAAAGCTGTTGAATCCATTTCACTTGTTCTTACATTTTGAGCGCGATCGGGCAAAGCTTTCAACGAAACCGAGTGAATACGATAATGATTGAGAATAGAGTGAACGCCTTCGATCTCATTGAACGCCTAAATTTAGTTTGTTGTTGAAGTTAATTGCTGTTGAGAAGGTTTAGTTGCCGTGAAATATCTAAGAAGCTTATGCTGTAAGGCGGGCTCTTATTAGAAGTTTTGCGGTAATTGACGAAAAAGTTCAGTTGATTGTTGTCGAGAAAGTTTAGTCGAGAGACGGTCTTTTTGCGCAAATGGTCATGCACGCACACTAAAGCACATGCTAAAGGCGCGCACTTGTGTCCGTTTGGCCGAGAGGTTAAGGCGTTACGTTTAGGCCGTAATTCATTTATGAGCGTGAGTTCGAGTCTCACAGCGGACATCATTTTGGCGTTTTGCACTGCGCGGTACCGCGGACTTATTTTTAACTTATCCCCCCGAAATCACTAAAACGAACCTGTGAAAACGCTCCTTGCCAGAAGTTATCCAGATTCTTGTGCTTAACTTTTTCGTTCCCTCTAATAATCACATTGACGTCGTGCTTTTCACACAAGCGCACAAACAAATTGAAAACATCCAAATTCGGCAAAAGACCATTAACCTGGAAATAGACATTATAAACATCTTTAAAATCCCGACTTACTCCGATGTATTCTAACTTCATGTGAGTAAAGCGCGGAACTGACAAGTCCAAAACGATGCCTCCAATAATAGTGCCTGAATGACCAGTCAACGATTCGGCCCACAAATAGCGTCCTGTTTCAATTCCATTGTATGCTTGAAGCCATGAAAGCGTAGCAACTTGAGGATCACGACCGTCAACGAACAAGAAAATGATGTCTCTCGCCCAATAACTTTTGCCTGGAAAGAATAAGATTATTGAAACGAGCTTTAAAATTACTTACTCTTTGAATGCTTAGCAATAGACAATGCCACGGAGATTGCATTCTTCTGGTTGGAATCTAACTTCACTACCACTAAGATCGCTTCGGCAGAGATTGAACGTGTTGCTCTCAAGATTCCAAATACATTCGTTCCAGTAGTTTTCTAAATAAGTAAAGAATGATTGCAAAAGTTCCAGAACTAATTTACCGTGATGTTTGAACGGAATCGTTGTTTGAACGTCTCCAGTCCCATTGATTTGAGTTCATTGTAAACATGATCGGCGCGTTGTCTAAAAATAAACAAAGATTAGAATAATCCAGCGCTAAATTGACGTGGCAACTAATCTTTTTTGAAATCGATCGTTTTGATTTCGTTAAAGTTATGAAAAAAATACTGCAAACATTTTAAAGTTAACAAAGTCTATTTTTGTATACAAAAACAGTTGCACTTTTATTTCATCAACGCGTATCCCACGTTGTCTTTAAAACTCCCATTCAAAATTTGAGAGCCTTTCTGCAAATAACAGGACGCAACTCGCACACCGCTTCACAAAAATTTTCGCTCTTCAATCACTCTGCTTTTTGAGCGCTTTCGTTCCTTTCACACTGAGAATGTCCGAAACGTCGCCAAATAAGGTAGGCCCCCTTTGGAGGATTTTTGTTTATTAGTGGATTTATTCAGGCGCAAACAAACGGGCCGTCTCCAGGTCGATCTACTCGGCAATCACGGAGAATTCGCGGACAAACTCCAGTTGATTTGACAGATTCGGTAAGTAAACATCACAAATTGTTTAAACGTTAAAATCTTTTTAAGAAAAGTCCTCGATTAACACCTACAAGAGACCGAACTTCGAGTCAAACATCTATAGGATCTACCGGCTCTAAAGGACGTCGTCAGCGTGCAACATCATTTGCTTCATCTAACGGATCTCGACATGACGACGAAGATGTAATTGAACTGGATGGAGATTCTTCAGAACACAAAAAGAACAACGTGACGACGCCAAAGAAGTCTTTACGAAAACGTCGACGTTCCATGAGTTTTAACGATTCGGGTGTTCAAAAAACGGGTGATAAAGTTAAACAGGTACTTTTTTGCATCTTAAATCAACTATTGTTGTTTCCAGGCGAGCAGCATCGAGTCTTTAAATGATCAAAACGAGTCTATCAATTTGAGTCCTTTGAAGTTGAACGAGTCTGTCAATTTGAGTCCTTTGAAGTTGAACGACAGTCAAAAGCAGCCAGATCCAAAGAAGAACATGCCAACTCGCAAGCAGCAGAAACAGTCTGGATGTGAGTTTTAAACGTTTTGAATCAATTGTTTAAACGTTTATTTAGCCAAACGAGTCGCTGAATCTCATGCCGAACTTTTTAAACAATCCATTCTCTCCAAAGACTTCGAAAAGTTCTCTACCATTTTACGCAACTTGGGCAACGACGTGCCAAGCAAAAAAGCAACAATCCAAGACCTGGACGCAAGTTTGATCATCCCGACTCTAAAATACATCAACGAAGTCTTTCGAGACGACAGTTTAAGAGAACGGTTTGTTTTTAAATGCTGGTTTGACGCAATTTCTTGAATATCTTCAGGACGACGTATATGCGAGACTTCCGGGCAACGATTGACTTCATGGAAATGCTGTTGCAAGTACATTCTGGATATCTATCTACGGTTAGACTTCTTTCCGCATTACAAAAGCTAAACTAAATCGATTTAGCTAAAGAATCTGGACAAACTCCTCGGAGGCCTTGTAGAATTTGCTCAGTCACGCACGGCCAACATCGAGAAGCTAAACCAATTGGAAGGCCGCATTTCTTTCGTGCACGACCAAATGAGAATGCGGGTAAACCCTACAACGTTTAGTCAGCAGAAAGAAGAAGTCTTCTATGATGGTTTGTGATTGTTAGTTATGTTGAATGAAAGTGTTCTTATTTCAGATACCGGTCGCCACATGAAACGTGCTGCTGCTCAACAACTCGCCGGAACCAAGAATACCGATGAGCAAATGGACACTTAAGAATGTAAAGTGTTGTTGTTAACTGATTATTGTTATTTCTTTGTTGTTTGCCTTAAAAGCAACGGGACTTTTATGTTATTTGTTGATTAAAAATAAATGTTATGTCTTTTAAACACAAGTTTCTAAAGCTAGTCTAGCGAATTTAACAAATGTGCAGTTGTTGATCACAGCTCTACGCCGGGGGGTCTTTTGATCACAAACTTCTAAAGCGAGTCTAACAAATTCTATAAAGTCTTTTGATCACAAACTTCTAAAGCGAGTCTAACAAATTCTATAAAGTCTTTTGATCACAAGCATTCAAGCTTGGCGAATTTCGTGAAGCCGTTTGAACAGAAGCTTCTAAAGCGAATCTAACTAATCTGACAAACACTTTTGACCACAAACATTAAAAACGAGTCTAGCAAAGTCATTTGGATATGAGTATTCAAAACGAATCTAACAAACTCTCTTGATCGCAAGCATTCAAATTAAGCGAATCTAAAAAACTCTTTCAAAACGAAGCTAACTGATCTGACAAACTCCTCTGAACACACCGTTTCAAAACTAACCTAGCAAATCTAACAAACTCTTTTAATCACAAGCACTCAAAACAAAGTCTACAAACCCTTTCAAAACACAACAAAGTCTACAAAATCTTTCAATCAGAACTAACCTATCAGATTGCAATCCATTCAAAGACTTCACTCGCTTGCCCAAATCACCATGATTCTGCCACGTCTCGTCTACAAGTCCTGGTAAAAGTGCTTTATCAGAAATTGTCGTTTCTTCATTGTATCCAGCTTGTGAAACAATACTCAAGTAGACCAACGGCAAAACAATTCCAATCAATGTCAACAAGCGACGAACACCAATCAAACGGAGACCAACAGTTTCTAAACCTTCTTTCGATAAAAGTCCCATCTTTGCATTCCTAAGTTAGAAAACGTTAAAACTGCAAAGAATCTTTAAAAATATTGTTACATGGTCAAGAACCATTTCAATTCGTTAAAACTAGTTCAGTCACACAAAACATTTATTTTCAATCAAAATGTACACAATAAAACAATTTTAAATTAGCAGAATACCTTTTATTTGGATAGAAATATCACTTTGCTATTTGGCGAGGATCATGAGTTTAAATAATAACAACGACAAAGAATAAACAAAATAGCCGTATTGAAAAGACAAAAATGTCGTTTTTCTCGAAAGCGAAAAGTTTCTCACAGCTCTTTTTGTTTGAAAGCGAAAGTTTGGGGGGCCGGGCGGGCAGCTCTTTTTGTTTGAAGCGAAAAGTTTCAATTTCACAAACACTTTTTTGATCTAAAGAAAAATGACATTTTCGGAAATGCAAAGAAAGTACGTTATTTGAAAAGTAGAGATGCGTAAACAAGGTGGAACGCAAGATATGCACGGAGCATTCAAACGAATGATTAATATCAACGAAGCAAGACCCAGAGTCATCTCATTAAATTTCAAGGAACGATTTTGTAGAATAAAATGACTAGTTTTGAAGAGGATTTTGACAATCTATTAGGTTGAGGAGAGAAGCTGCTTAAACTGGAGCTGTTTTGAGACATGCGGACTTGTTTTTAAAAGAACTATCTGATTCAAAAGACTCAATAAAATAATGTACTTGCAAATTGGTTACCTCATTTTTTCGTGTTCTTGGCACAATTAATTAAAAGGCTTGTGAATTAAACCGAAAACTCGAAGGCTTTTTCGCTTATGAATGATGTTGAGAGAGGATTGAACCAGTGAATCGATATCGGACCACCGAACACCATTTGCATGTTCTTCCATCCACTACCCTTAGTGTGTTGCTCTTGTCTCAACGACTCAATTCCTGTTTGGTCGGAGCAAATAGCTGATAACTGAGTTCCAAACATGACCAAAGTGAAAATAGCGAACAATATGGATTCGAAGAGCAAAAAAATCAACATGATGGTGGTTGCTGGAGCTCCAAAGTAAGAACAGTGTCGGAAATCTTCGTCGACGCAGTAAACAAATTGGAAAATTGTCCAAATAAGAGCGTGGATGGACATGCAAGCAATGTAGAGCTGGAATTTGAATAGTTTCGTTGTGGATCTGTTTAATCACTTACTGTAAATAAAACAAAGAACTTCTGGTTTGACATGCCGACACAGTTATTGACCCACGGACTAAATAAGATGATTGAAACTTTAAAAGGTTTTAGTTTTTGGTTTTAAACGTTTAGTTCATATGAAAGCTAGTCTTGTCGTTTATGCATGTTTTAAGTTTGAATGGAATCATACAAATTCGTTGTGTGATTTGATTAGATCAAAACAAAAAACTTTGTTTCGGAACTTTTGATTTTAAACAACGATTTTATTCTGTCAATTCAAACAATAAGCGTGTTCTGTCAATTCAAACATTTTTTAACGCGTGCGTTCTGTCGATTCAAACATTTTTTAAACAACGAGTTCTTTCTGTTGATTCAAAAAATGAGTGTGATCTTTTTAAACAATAAGCGTGTTCTGTCGATTCAAATACCCTTTTAAAAAAACCCCCCCCCCCGGGGGGCCCCCCCCCAAAAAAAACCCCCCCCCCAGAAGGGGGGAAAAAAAAAAAGCCCCAGGGGGCCTTTTAGAGAGAATACGGTATTTTTAAACAACGAATTTGTTCTGTTGATTCAAACATTTTTGATTTGCTTTGTCGACTCAAACACTTTTGATTTAAAACAATGAGTGTGATCTTTTTAAACGACGAATTTGTTCTGCTGATTCAAACACCTTTGATTTAAAACAATGAGTGTGATCTGTTCAAACAACGAGTAATTAAAAAGTTTGAGTAACAAAGTTATTGTTCTCAGTCTCCCTTATATTTATAACTACCATTTTAAACTTACCAATGGTGATCCATTCTAAAAGACTTTAAAAGTTAAATTCCAAATTAAAAGTTCACTCACCTTTGAATACATCTGTCACAGATACTACAATGATGTGCCCGTTCTGGCTTTACCGAAGCACATTTGTGGCATTTATAAATTGGCGCTCCGTTTGTTCTTTCTTGTTCAAGACGTTGCAAGTAGTCGTCGGTTAGATTGCCTTTTGGAACAGCGCCTGGATCCGTGAGCATTGTTCGCAGATGAGACAGAAATGCAAGCGTGAAGAAGCATTGGAAAATCGTGAAATTGATCGCCTGGAGGACCGGATACGATGTCCACGTAGACATCATTATGAAGCAAATGCAGAATTCGCCGTAGCACATGAGGAACCTGGAAAGAACATTTGTTTAATCAAGCAGCACGTTCTTTTAGTACACGTGTAAGTGAATCACTTTAATTTTTTATCTCATTCGTCAAATCAGTACAGAAAAACAATTTGATTTAACTAACCATGTAAAAATTGCACACAGCAATCCGCAAACATCTTTGTTACACCACCGAAGTCCACAGAAATGGTTTCTGCCCTGGTAAACCTTTCCATTTGATTTGCTACATCGCCAAAAGCACCGGACCATCTTCGCAAAAGGTCTTTTCACTTAAAAGACCTTTGAAGTGAAGTTTTGATTAGTTATGCATCTAAATTAAATAAGAGTTTGTTATTTAGAATAATTGCTTTGAGGAGTTTTAAAACAGATCTAACAAGCTGAGTTGTTTAGAATACTTGTTAAAAAGCAGAATCACTAAAAGCACTTCTAACAAGTAATTTAAACCATCTTTTTAATTGATGACTCAGCTTCTCTAAAAAGTCAAAATCACTAAACAATTATAGAAATCAGAGCCATTCAATAACACTTCCAAAAAAGAATTGTTTAAAGCATTACTAAAACTTCATAAAAGCTGAGTTGTTTAACACATGCTTAAAAAGCAGAATTACTGAAAAGCACATTTGTTTGAACCACTTCTAAAAAGCAGAGTCACTAAAAAGTCATTTAAAACATTCAATACACCTTTAAACAGCTAGATCAGAGCCATTCAATAACACTTCCAAAAAACAGAGTCGTTTAAAGCATTACTAAAACTTCATAAAAGCAGAGAAGCAGAGTCATTTAACACATGCTTAAAAAGCAGAATCACTAAAAAGTCATTTAAAGCATTCAATACACCTTTAAACAGCTAGATCGCTTAAAACATTTCTAACACGTAAAATCGTTAACATTGTTTAAAACACATCTAACAAGATAACTTATTAAACGATTATAGAAAGCAGGATCACTAAAAACATTCAACACACTGTTTCAATTGATGACTCATTTCTTAGATCTTAAAATAAACTCTTCTGTAAAAGAATTAATCAACGAAAGCGCACAAATTTTAATGCATAATAAATGAGGCAAAAAATCCGCCAACCAACTTTTTCCTCAACTTAGTATAAAATGACTTCTTTTCTGTTGTCATCAAAGTTTGTTTAAATTAAGAATATCAACGAAGAAAACAATCAAATCAACTTACCAAATTAACTTTTTCGTTTCCGACCACAAAGAAAACTAACATGCAAAGTGAACGTAAGAATTCCAAAACGTTACTGCTCAAATTCGACAAGTTGCCAGTGTGCGAAATGCGCCAAATCTTCTCCGCACGAAGAGTCATGCGTTTTCCACACCCGTGGCCGTTGAGTGTAAACGAGAAAGGTGAGTAATGTAGGTTTGGCTCAAATTTGATTGCCTTTCAGTTGTATCTCAGCTAGGTGGCATTAATTGTAGTGTCTTTCGAGCTGATTGTAGTCGTAGAGATTTCGTAAAAAAGCGGAAGTAAACGAAGTTGTGGGAAATTGGTCTGCTTTTCCGTAGAATTTCGGTAATTAAAACAAGGAACTTTGAGAATAAATTAGTCCAAACACTAAAAACTAACAACGAATTTGTTAAGATAATTTAAATTATTGTCACGTCGTTGTTCTCACATGCAAATTCTACCGAGTGCGACAAAAAAGCCAATCAAAAAAATTTTTGCTTTTTGTGTTAATGTTTTTTAGTTCCACTTTGTACAAACAAATGCATTCAAGAAATGTAGACTTTCAATCATGAACTTCGGCGCAAACACCGATTCAGACAAAAGCATTTCAATTTTGTCGTGTTTATTCAACGAAACACGTAAATCAATCTTCTAAATTCATTCAAATAATCAAATTGCATCAACGAAACACCTCAATCGTTTCATATTCATTCAAAGACATCTCAATCGTTTCATATTCATTCAATTAATCAAAACAACAACGAAACACCAATCGTTTCATATTCATTCAAAGACATCGGTCCTAATCATTCAATAATCAATGCATCCGTAACGGCACACATCTCAATATTTTCTTATTCATTCAACTAATCGCAACAACAACAAAGCATCTCAATCTTTTAATATTTATTCAAAGACACTTCAATTTTGTCATATTCACTTCAATTTTGTCATATTCACTTCATTATTCAAAGACACTTCAATTTCGTCTTATTCACTTCATTAATCAAAAACACACCTCAATTTCGGCATATTCATTCAAAGACACTTCAGTAATCAAAGACATCTCAATTTCGTCATACTCACTTCAGTAATCGAAACAATAACTTAGATTTAACTTTATTCACTCAAAAACACATCAATTTATCAATTAAATCCACAAACTTGAAGGGAGAAAATGAATACATTGGTTGTGTTCGCAGTTTAACATAAAAATCAACAATTACGACAAATTGCTTTTATGGGGGATTTGATTTAAGCCGACGCACACAATAAATATTTATTCCAACTGTTCAAAAACATAGACGGCAAAATGTGATGGCGCGGCTCAAAGAAAATACTAATGTGTGTTTATTGACATCTGGAGGGAGGGAACAAAAAGCCTTTTTGGATTGAACGCGCGCGTATAAGGTTTTAAACAAGTTACTAAATAAAAATCCTACACGACGAAAACAACTGATGAGACAGAAAATACCGGAACCAAAGCGGAAGATGATTTCAGTGGAGCGGCGCCTTTTGTCTTTTAATACAGAGAAGAAAAACAAAGATTAGAAAACCATCGGCGCAAACTCTAGAACAATTTGCCAAGAATGATGCCAACAAGAACGGCGGCCAATGCGAGCAATGCCACTTGGATCAACGGCAATCCGGCATCTTGTTGAGTAAGGCTGTTTGAGAAGGTGTTGAGTTTGTGCTGAAAGTGTTTTGAAATGAAACAAACTTTAATGACCAAAAAGGTTTTTAAAGTCAACTTACTCGAAGTTCTTGGACTTGCATCGTCAAAGAACGATTTTCTTCTTCCAATCGACGTTCCTTGTGGCCGGAATCTCCAGTCTCCTGCAAAATAAACAGTTTATTCGTTAAAATTAAAGTCCGTACCGTTGGAGATGCTCTGCGAGTATCGTGACTGGTTTGTTGTGGACGACGTTGGTTTTGTTGCTGATGACTTTGAGAGGTGTCTTCGTGGTAGACGCTTCCTTCGTTGGATCGACTTCCCGCATCCGAACCACCAGCTCCGTTCAAATTCAAATTGTGGAATACGACCTAAACGAATCAAATTTAAACTGTAAGCGAAAAAGTTGCTACCTTCAACTTTGAATCCATAATTTCGGACGGATCGATTGACTTCCAGAACTCGTCAACTGGGCTGTCGTCGCTTCGGGCAACTGCTGACTGGATCATGAACTTGTGTCGAGTGCGGTCTTTGTCCAAAGTAGCTGGCTGGTCAACTGGCTGCAACATGACGCTGATCTTTGCATTTCCGTTTGGCTGGATGATTCCGGAGTTGGGACGGACGCAGTAGTAACGTGGCGCTGTTGTCTTAACTTTGAAATAAACGATCTGGCTGGTCGGATTGCCCAGAGTTAAGTAAGTTGTGACGACTTCGGTAAACGGACCTAAAAGACCAGGAAGTTAAATCAGCTCATTAAAACCTTACCGTCAAAAGACAGCTCTGTCTGCGGAGTCAATTGCAAAATCTGAGGTTTTGACATTTTTCTTTGCGGATAAACGAGGTGTTGACTGAAATTGATTTTATTTGATAAGTTGAAAGCGCAAAACGAGCACGATGTTAAAAAGCAAAGAAACATTTGACGAAAGAAATAAGAAGACGAACTGGCAGGTGAAACTTTTTGTGTGTCGTGAAAAAGAAATGCTTGTAGATGTGAGATGCTTTTAGAGTGTGGAATGATTTTAGTTTGAGATGCTTTGTGTGAAATGATTGAAGTTTGAGATGCTTTTAAGAGTGTGAAATGATTGAAGTTTGAGAGTCTTTTCAAAAAGCAAGAAATGCCTGTAATTGTGAGATGCTTTAGTTTTTGAGTATCAAGAAAGAAATGTTAATGAGGTGCTTTAAAAGTCTTTTCACGCAATCAAAATCATTACAACTCCTATTTAAATGTTTAATGTCGTTTCAAACAAGAAAGAATTATGAAACCTTTTGAATCTTTAAAGTCGCAATCAAAATCGCAATTCTTATTTTTTAAAGTCTCAATCAAAATATCGCTCCTTTTTTTAAAGTCTCAATCAAAATCATCACTACTTCTTAAATTCAAAACTAATGATTAAAAACCCCCAAACCAAAAAACCAAATGAAGAGCTGGAGGGAGAAAAAAGAGAAGAAGAAAACCAATCTCTTCGGGCCTTTCCTGTCCACACCCAAAGCACCCAACAACCGGCTCCGACTCGCAACGAAATCTTCGTCTTTTGTTTTTCGCTTGCTTGCTTATTCGCGTTGTGGCGCCGTCGAAACTAACGAAAAGCTTGACTTCGACGGCCTCGAAAAAAGCGAGCGGAATTTTTGAGTTGCGAGGCTTTATTGTCGTCACCTTTTTGCGCTTTTTGTTAAATTAGAAGAATGTGCCATCGGGCTATTTCGGGCTGCGAGCACAGTTTTTGCGAAAAGGATGAGGATTTTGGACTTGTTTGCGTAATGGAGTTTGTTTGGCCGGAAAGAGCGTACAGATTAGTGAGAGAAACTTCGGTTTAATAACGCGGTTTAGCGGATGTCGATTAAAAGTGGATTTCATTGTCAGATAAAGAGACTTACAATGATGGAGTCGATGTCCAGTCAATCCGGACTTTAAATTACAAGGCTTACAAGGGTGGAATTGATTTTAAATTGCTAGCGCTTCGGTCTACCTTCAAATTATAACACTTACATCAACTAAATAGATGTCCGGACGTTGAAACCTTTAAGAGCACCCCAAAAAAGCAAAAAAATAAACAACCTGGAAAGCCCTCCTACAGCGACTTCGACAAAAGCTGCAGAACTTTCCTTTCCCGCCTAATCCTTTTAATAATCCGACCACGAAAGTCGGAGGAGCTACAATTTCTTGACACCACATACCTAGCAACCTTTAAAAATTAGGCCGCCGCTCAAATCGACAAATTTTTCAAGGGGGCGACAAACCAAAAGCCAAAACACCTGATGCAATCCAAAAATTGACCAGCACCTAACGCCAATTACACAACAACTGGCTTTTTGTGGCCGGAGCAATTGACTTTTTCGTTTTGTGTGGAAGGTTTCTGGCCGCACAAGTTCTAATCGGGTAATAATATAAAAATGAGGTCATGAAAGCTTTGTGCACGACGTTAATGTAGTTGTTGCAAATAGTCTTTTTAAATGTTTGTCTAAAAAAGAGGTCTTTAAAAGTTTGAGTGAAAAAGGATGTCTCTAAACAAGCAACTTAATTCAAACTTTAAAATCTACAATGTCGATTTGAGCTTTAAAATCATTTCAATCGAAGTCTCTAAAACACACAAAAGCAAATCAACTCAAACGTTTTTGACAACTCAATTCAATCGATTCAAACTTTAAAATCAATTCAGTCAAAGCAATCAGATCTATTCAAACATCTAAACAATGTGCTTTAAAATCATTTCAATCGAAGTCTTTAAAACACATGAAAGCAACTCAACTCACTCAATTTAAATCTCTAAACCTAAAACACATATTCAAAAGCATTTTCGACAACTCAATTCAGTCAAAGCCTCCAAAGCACTCAACTCGATTCAAATATCTAAACCGAAACACATATTCATTCAATTCAATATAGATTTGGCGTCTAAAAATCAGTCGAATCCAAAAATAAACAAACACCCAAAACACGTGTCCTCAATGCAAAACATCTCCGCGAATAAACATTTCATCTGCTCATTCAACTAACAAATTCAAAAAACGCCTGTTCCGAACCCCATCAAAAAGACACTCGCAATCAAGATCGAAGGCAATAAAAGTCACCGTCTAGCACCACTCTTTGAACACGAATGGAATAAACAAACGAGCCTATCAAATGTGTGTTCCAAAAAGTGTTCACTCTTCGTCGCTGAATAAGCGCAAAACATGACGGTTTCGGGCAACCGATTCACACGAATCGATTTGGAAGTGTTAAAAACTAAATTTTAGAAACAGAGTCGTTGCAGGCCAGACGATAAGAACTTAAAATGCGTTGATCAAAGAATGACTTAAAAACACAAGGTTCTTTAAATTAGATTGCTTTTGATCATCTAAACAATTTGAAGCGCCGCGGGGACATTTAAAATGAACTTATAACACGTCACTTAGTCTTAAAAGTCTTCTTTTTCTTTTAAAGCGCACGACATAAAACATTTAAATGATTCTAAAAGCTAGTAGTAACTCTAAATTAAAAACTCTAACAAACTATTTGAAATCAAAGAAGTTCAATCAAGCAATCAAAACTTCCTCTCTAAACATGTCAAACAAAATTCTAACATTTCAAAACAAAAAACACCTCTCAACTCTTTTTTCATTTAAACAAAAAAGCGCTTCACATTTAAAGTCTCAAAACAACAACAAAAGTCAAATCCAACAAGGCGTTAAAGAATTGAAAACTGCAAAACAAAAAAGCAGAGTAGAGAGAAAAAACACGCAAACGACTTCCGAAACGAAAACATTGAATGTTGCGAAAATGTCAAAACGCGCGGTCTTTTTGATTCTTTCGTTGTTCATGTTTTTTGTGTGCTTTAAAGATGCGAAACGATAGTTTTTTATGTTCTTGAGAACATTTTTTAATTAACGTGAGATGCTTTTACTTTCTTCATTTCTAAACCATAGTCATGCGAATTATTGTTATTCTTTTTAAATTGAATGAGGAAGTGTTTTTGTATTGGCATTTCTTTAGTTGTCTGCGAAGAAGTTTTGTAGTTTAATGTTTCAAAAAGAAATTAGCGCGGAGGTGTTGTGAGTCTTTATTACCTTTTTGCTATAATTTGGGCGGATACAAAACGTTCGGAATGTTCTTTTTAGTTCTTTCCTTTTGGCTTTACGAAAGCTTTGGGTGTGGTCTAAATGTTTTGATGTTTTTGGTTGTTTGATTAAGGTTCTAAGAATACTTCAAAGATTTGAGGATATGTTTTGAAAACTTTAAAGGAGTTGAGTATGTTTTGAACGCTTTAAAGGAGTTGAATATGTTTTGAAAGCTTCTAATATATAAGATACGCTTTAGTCATTCGAACACGCTTCAAAGATTTGAGATATGTTTTAATCACTCGAACACACTTCAAAATCTTAAACAACTTTTCCAATCAAACTATTTCAAAGTTAACAAGTTCCGCGTCTCGTTTCTACACTTTCGCGCCAATTTGATGATTCAAACACTTTCAGAACACTAATACAAAATGGGTGACGACGGCGGCTTTGATGTGAACCGGGTTCTTGAAGACGGTGTTATTTCGGGTTGTGCATTGCGTCATTTGAGTGAAACTTTGGAGGACGAAGAACGCGAAGAACGTGCCTTGACTGGGAATCTCTCAATGGTTTGCACTTATCCGGAGGTAAAGACACTTCACATTTAAAGTATTTTAAGCTCCAAATGTTTCAGGGTTACAAAGAACGCCAGTCTATTTATTCTTGTTTGACGTGCCAGAAAGAAACGGGTCAACAAGCTGGAATCTGCTATGCGTGCAGTGAAAACTGTCATGAAGGTCATGATGTTGTTCAGTTATACACTAAGCGTCTGTTTTGTTGCGACTGCGGAAATTCGAAGTTCAAGGGAAATTGTAAACTGTTTGAGGTTGGTCTTCTTAAACAATAAACAATGTGGCTTTTAGATGTCTTAACAACTTCAAAGTAGTGAAAACGTCAGATAAACTCTAATTATCAAAAAGAAGCCAAAAGAGGATCTAACTTAAAGAATAAACAACGTAGCTTTTCAAGTTGACCTGTTCTTTAAATGTCGTAACAACAAATAGATTTTGATCATTAAATGAGAAGTCAAAACAGTTCTTAACTTTTAGAATACTTTAAAACCTTCGCCTGTCATTTTGGTAACTCTCATACCTAATCAAGCTCGTCAAAAAAGTTATTAATTCACAAAGACTATATCCTAGTCCTCAAACTTTTCAAACTTTTTTAGGAGGGTTCCCCAAATTTTCAACATAGCTCCGGAATTAACAGTTTTGACATTTGCCCCTTTAATTAAAAAGAAAGGTTTTTAAAAAAAAAAGGAAATTTTTGAAAAAAATCCGACTCCAGGGAATGGTTCCCTTCTCGGTGTTTTTACCAAAAAAAAAAATCTCAATTTAAAAAAAAAAAAAAAATTAAAAAAGTTTAACTTAAAGAAAAAAACGAAAAAAACGAAACAACCGTTATGGACACAACTTTGAGGATCTCTACTGCACTTGTGAAAAGCCATATCCTGCACCCGAAACTGATCCGATGTTTGGCGCCGAAATGTTTCAATGTTTTATGTGCGAAGATTGGTTTCACGCCCAGCACGTAGGGACAACTCAACTAAACTCCGAAGATTACGTTGAAATGTGCTGTCCCGGATGTTTTGTCAAGTATCCGTTCATTTCGGCTTACCAATACGTTTGCGAACAAGAAGAAAAACAGCAAGAAAAGCCAGCTTTGGATTCAACTGTCACGGAGGTAACCTAAGGCAATTGAAAGTTGACTTTTAAAAGGCAATTTTTCGATCACAAAAGTATTTATTACATTCTTTAAACCAATGTTTTACATCTTAAAGCAAACTAAACCAAAAAGCGTTTTGAACGCCACAACATAAATAAATGGTAAGATGTTAGTAAAATGATACTTTAAGACAAAAAAGTCACTCAAACTTTTGAAACAACAAAAAAAGTAGTCGAAACAAAAAAGTCGCTCAAACTTTTGAAATAACAAAAAAAAGTAGTCGAAACAAAAAAGCAATCAAACTTTTAAAACAATAAGACATTTTTGAATGCATTGTTTTTATTCAATCAATATCAATGTGTTAGGCCGAAACCACCGCAAATGCTGCTGATTTGAATGTCACAACGGCCACAGAATCCAACGAGGCTCGTCGACAAGCTCCAGTGAACAACGCTGAAGTAGAAAATCAAACAGATTGCTATTACACCAAGATCAAGTCAATTGTTCCTGGAAATCTTAAATCTCCGCGCGCCCTCATCTTCCACAACGTCGATTGGCGACCAATGCTGTGCCGATGTGAAAACTGCAAGGTAAGTGTGGAGATTTGGTGTTATTTGATCTTTGTTGTTTTTAGCGCATATACGAGGATCTAAACTGTGAATTTCTTCTAGACGAAAAAGATTCTCTCTACGCTTACTTGACAAAGGTAATCAGCATTTTTGATCTTTACTTAGGATTGAAATTAGTGTTTGGTTGTTTAGAAAAACTGCTTGGTATTGATTGTTTAGAAAAACTGTTTGGCATTGATGTTCATTTAAAATTACAGTTAGACTTTACTTTTTAGAATTTGTTTTTTGACGCCAATTTTATTCATAGCGTCGATGTCTACTTAAAATTACAGTTAGACTTTACTGTTTAGAATTTGTTCTTTGGCATTAAGAATTTTATGATTGATATCGATGTTCATTTATAACCTACGTTCACTTAGAATTTAATATTTAACATTAATTTTATTCTTAGCGTCGATGCTTATTTAAAATTAGCTCTTTGACGTCAATGTCTAGTTAAAAATACTCTTAGCGCCGATGTCTACTTAGAAGTAGCTCTTTGGCATCGATGTTCATCCATAAGTTACGTTCACCTAGAATTAGCTATTTGACGTCAACAATGTTATTGTTGAAATCAATCTCTACTTAAAATCAATCTCTAATTTAAAATTTAGAACGCCGATGAATATGACAAGAACCGCCGAGACCCACAAACTGAACTTTTTGACGAAATTGCTCTGCGAACAAACGCTGACGTTGCTCACAACGCTATCGCACGTAATCAATTTAATTAACCCATTCAAATAATTCATTAACGTGTTTTCAGAGATCAACGTCTTTAAAGGCGAACTTAGAGGGTTTTTGACAGAAATAGCAAAAATGTCTCGACCGGCCACTGCGGGTGATGTAAACACATTCTTTGAAGGCTTGTATGCCAAGCGACGTCGAATTGAAGAACCTGATCCAGCAACAGACGGAGAACCTTAACTTATTGCTTTATTCTCTCGTAAATGTTGTGGATATTTTAATTTTAATGGGTTATATAGATATATCGTTGATTTACTGTGTAAATTTTAAATAAAGTAACAAGTTTTGTTGAGTTGTTTGAACGAGAAAGCATATTCTTTGTTGAGTCGTTTGAAGTAATTGTGAACTTAAAATAGTGTTTGCTTTTTAAAGAACTGTTTTTGACATCTTTGAAATAAGCTTGTCTAATTGATTCTTTTTAGCTTCAACTTCGAAAACACATTTGTTATGAGTGACTAAGTTCTTCAAAAACTGATATTTGAAGTATTCTTTAAAGGCATTTCAATTCTCTTTTCATAACATCAATTTTTGAATTGTTTCAACACTATTTTGTTGACGTCTAAACTTCGAAAACACTTCAATGTTTCAGAACTGTTTTGTTGGTGTTTAAAATTCAAACAGCATCTCGTTTGTTGTGTTCTTTTAACACTTTTTTCTTGGCATCTAAACCTTCAAAATACTAAACTTGAAGTATTCGTTTGATAATATCCTTCAAAAACATTCAATTCAAATCACTTCAACATTTCAGAACATCACATTCAAATCAAACCACTTCAATCACTTCAATCAAATCACCTCAACATTTCAATCACTTCAATATCTCGTTAATTCGAATCCCCAAATAAAAAAGAAGATGTGTTTCTTTTTTGTCAACTCGAATATGTTTTCTCATCACGTCTTTCTTTCTGTTGGCGTGTCGTTTCAGTCAGCTTTGCGAAATTTTTTTGAGTCGAATTTTCCGCGCTTCTTTTTCGATAGGTCTTTTTGTTCAACAAAGACTTGAATATTCTTTCTAGATGTCCTTTTTCGGCAATAACCCCACAAATCCTTCGCCGTTTGGCAGTGCGGCTTCAAACCAGTCTGTTGGAAGCAATTTATTCGGAGGCGGTGCAGCTCAGCTTCAAAGTGGAGGTCTTTTTGGTAAGTAGTTTTTGAATATTATTTAAAATGTTTGAGTCTTTAGGCGGTACCTCCAGCATCTTCTCAGCCGGCGGGATCATTGTTTGGTAATGCTCAAGCATCACAAGCCACTAGTGGATCTTTGTTTGGCGGTGCAGCTTCGAATCAGTCTGCTGGAAGTAATTTATTCGGAGGCGGCGCATCTCAAGTGACTCCAACAGCCTCAAAGCGGAGGTATTTTCGGCAGTGCCCAGGCGTCACAAGCTACCAGTGGATCTTTGTTCGGCGGTGCAGCTTCTAATCCGTCTCCATTTGGAACAACCTCAAACCAGTCCACTACTGGAAGCAATTTGTTTGGAGGAGCAGCTCCAGCGTCTCAACAACCTCAAACTGGAGGACTTTTCGGCAGTGCCCAGGCGTCTCAGCCTTCCACTGGATCGTTGTTCGGTTCTGCACCAGCTACGGGAAACTTGTTCGGAGGCCAGGCTCCAGCAACTCAACAACAACCGCAGACTGGAGGAATTTTTGGTAGGAAGTTTAAACTAAAACAGTAAGTAATTTCAGATTTAGGCGGCAACACTGCTTCTACTGCGTCGCAGCCAGCCGGATCTTTATTTGCTGCAAAACCTTCTCCTTTTGGAGCCGCTTCGACTACTGCGCCTGCAAGTGGAAACAACTTATTCGGCAATGCGGCTACAAATCCATCGCCCTTCGGCTCTAATCCGGCACCACAAACAGGAGGAGGTTTATTTGGCAACACAGCTACAAATCCATCGCCTTTCGGGTCCACGTCGACCACAGGAGGTTGTTTCTTTGAGTCTTTCTAATAAGTTTTATTGATTTAGTTACTCAACAGCCGTCCTCCACGAACTGCTTCACTTTTTGGCAACACAGCAGCAAAGCCATCACCGTTCGGAGCGACTTCTACAGCACCGGCCACAGGAAATCTGTTTGGAGGTGCAGCTCCGGCGACAACAACTCAACAACCAGCAACTACCGGACTTTTTGGTAAGAAAGATTCGATTTAGATGTTGTTTGACATTGAGTTTAGGAGGCACAGCAACTCAGCCAGCCATGGGAAATTTGTTCGGCGCTGCGGCCACAACTCAACCAGCTTTGACTCCCACAGCACCGGCTGTTTCAGGTAGTTCTTTTAATGGATTGTTGCGATGTGTTTAAACTGTTAAGATGTTTTAACGTCTTTGAAGTTGTTGAGATACTTTGAAGTTGTTTAAAAGACCGTTAAGAAGTTACATTTGTTTGCTTTTCAAATCGAAACTTCTTTGACTTTTTTCTTGTTAATCAGAAATTGAACGATACTTTAAAGTTGTTGTGATGTGTTTAAAAGACTGTTAAGATGTTTTAAAGCTTTGAAGATTGTTAAGATGTTAAGATGTTTAAAAGACTGTTGGATGTTTTGAAGTTATTGAGATGTTTAAAAGACTGTTGTGATGCCTTTAAACTATTAAGAAGTTGCATTTGTTTGCTTTTAAGTTATATACTTTTTGATTTCTCTTTTAGGGCGATCTATTTTAAAGATGTCATAATGTTTTAAAATCTAAAAGTTACATTGATTTTCCTTTCCATGACAAACTTCGACTATCAATTTCATTAAAACCTCAAATCACAAAACAAACTCTTTTACCATTTCAGCAACTCCGGCGACTCAACAACCAACTCCTTCACTTTTTGGCAATGCAGCTGCAAAACCGTCTCCGTTTGGAACTTCTTTGACTACCCCAGCAGCAAGTGTTAGTTCGACAGCTCCAGCGACAACCCAACAACCTTCTTCAATTAGCGGACTTTTCGGTAATTGCTTTTAAATTAAAAACAATAAGTATCTTGACGTTTTAGGCGGCCCTCCAGCGTCTTCTCAACCAGCAGGATCGTTGTTTAGCAGCGTTGCTTTAACTTCGTCTACAACTCCACTTACTTCGACAGTTCCGACAACAACTCCGTCACTTTTCAGTGCAGGTTCATCGTCTTCGTCGCTTTTCTCATCCGGCATCACAACTCCAGTTACAGGTAATTTTAGTATAATGACATGCTTTTAGACATTCGTTTAGCAACTTCGTCTGACACACTTACTTCAACTGTTCTCGCCAGCAATCCCACAGTTGACAAGATAATGACTTCCAGACCTGTTACCACAACGCCATCATCAACTTTAAGCACAGTTCCAACAACAAGCCAACCGGCGACAGTTGGAGGACTTTTTGGCAACACAATTACAACTCCGGCAACTTCACTTCCTGCTACAACTCTGACCACAACTCCAGCAAGTACAGTCTTGTCAGCAGCTCCGGCCACCGAAGGTACTCAACAACAATCTGCTCCGGCGCCAACTGCTGGTTCACTTCTTGGCAACACTGCCGCAACAGCACCGTCCTTGCCAGCCACCGCTCCTTTAATCCCGGAGAAGATCACTTTCCGTGACTTGGATTCAATGCTCAACAAGTTAATCGATGATTTCGAACAACAACAACAAATCTTCAAACAGCAAGTAGACGAAGTCAACGCTTACGACTTGATTTTGGCTGACAACGAAGATAAAGTTTGTTTGATTGCATTTTCTTTTTAATCTTTTCGTTTTTTAGTTGGAACAATTTAATCGCGAATTGAATGTTTTGGACGAAGAAAAGAACCGATTTGCAATGGATGTTCAAATGATCTCCGAAATGCAATCTGACATGGCGAAGGCTGTTGAGGATCTGGAGAAGCAGTTGGGCATTTCAAATGAAGCTGGATATGAATTGAAACAAAAGTCTCCCCATTCCACAGACGAACGTCGTTTCTTAATGTAATTTGTTTGACTTGCACAATTTTTAGAAGTTTGATTGAACAAGTTCGAACAAAAATTTTGAATTCTATCAACTTTATGGAACGAAACAAAATTAACTTTATAGAGCGAAACGAAATTACATTAACGTTTTTCTTTGATTGCGCAAAAAGGCGGGTTAACGTTTGAGTTCAATCGACTTTGATAATTTCATTAACTTGTGAATTCAATCGACTTTGATAATTAACGTTTGACTTTTATAATTAACGTTTGAATTCAATTAACTTTATAGAGCGAAACGAAATTACATTAGCGTTTTTCTTTGAGTTCAATCAGTCAAGTTAAGCACTCAAAGAGAGAATTGACCGATTTTATTAGTTCTTTAAAGCATACAACCGCAACTTTGAAGTTAAAACACACAAAAACACACAAAGCTTCAAAAATCAACAAAAAGCTCTTGAACTCATTCAATCAAACAAAGAAGTCCCAACAATTTTGCCTCACCTTGTAATTTGTTTTCAGGTTGAAATTGCTGTCTGACACGAATGCACAGTACAATGAAATTGAGGACTCGTTGCAGGAGGCATGCGATCAATTGCAAGCTCTTCGTCGTACTCGCGATCTCATCAATTCCGAAGAAGGCGAGAACAGTGTGAACATGATTGATCAGATCCGCTCAATCTTGCACAAGCAACTTGAAAGTATTGAATGGATGGACAAGGAGATCGGTAAGTTTAGACGGCTTTTTGAGTTTAATGATTAATTGGTATTGATTTCAGAAGTTCTGGACAAGCGCGTTCATTCCGCCACTACAAGTCTCCATTCCCTGCGTTAAATTGATCTTTGTTGTGTGATTTGAAGAAAAACAATTTCTAAGTTATGCAAACTGTTCTTTTTGTAGTTTAGAAATCAATCAATTTGTTGAATAAATTTTGTTTCGTTGATCTTGATAATGAACTGTGTGCTGAATAATGCAAGTAAATGACACGTCAATTAATGAATA
>JAMPIN010000028.1:0-84682 GCA_024699845.1 Aphelenchoides bicaudatus | reverse complement strand
TTTTTTCAAAAATGACGCCAACAGGGTCTTTTTCTATAAATGTTATTTAAAACTTGAATGCAAATAAGATTTATTCAAACACAATTATTCTTAATGCAATAACGGATTAAAGTTGCGGCGGTGGAGAAGCCAAACCAATCTAAAATAAAGACTTTTAGATTGTTCAAAACAACACAATGCTTACTTGGTTCCGAGCGAATGCATAATATGAACAGTAATTTTGGAGGAACGTCAGTCCAAACACAAAATCAACGTCAAAAACAGATTCAGCAATAAACAAAACACATTTCTTGTCAGGCGAACCAATCTTTAAAAAAGATGAATTTTAATTGAAACATTCAAAACCCACATCGACAATGTACTCCGACGACGGAATTGTGTATGTGTGTCTATTTAAAGTAAAAATTAGATCTCCAAGAGTGTCTCCAGCATTGCAATCAACCATACTGAGCCCAATTTTTGATTCATACTCAACGTTAATCTTGTTTTGAACAGCAGAGTAGATTGACTAAAAAGCAAGTTAAATATCGTCTATAAACACAAAAAACACACCGATGGGACGTAGATGTGACTAACAGCAGTGTCCAAACGTCCAGTAAAAGGACCTTTCTTTTCATAGTTGTCAAATTTGAAGCCGTCGACGACAAAAGCCATTGGAGCAAATTTTGGATGAGAACGTGGAAGCACTCCAAAACAATTCAAAGAATTTCACTTTCAATCTTTTTTGACTTTTTCTGGCGCCGCCGAAAATTTTGGTCTAGCGGTTTTTGCGCTTGACTTTCAAACAATCAAGATTTTTCAAGGGAAAAAGACGTTTTATTGTGTTTTTTGAGCCCTTTATTAAACTTTTGATTTGCAATTATAAGTTTATGATGTTTTATGTAGTTTTTAACTTTAAATACTATTAATTGTGCAGTTTTAGGCCAACAAGAATGGAATCAGGATTGGAAGTCGCCCACTTGAAAGCAAAGCTAGAGGAGGTAAAGTTTGATTTAGGTTTGAAAGTTGAAGAGTTGAAGGCAAAGCTTAGCACTCGAGATTGGTTGCACAAACAGGAGATTGAAGCTTTGAAGTCGGATTATGAAGCGGCGCTTGAATTGGCAAAGATAGAGATCAACTCTTTAAGATGGGACCTCAAATGGGCAGTTGAAAGAGCAGAAAAGGCCGAAGCGAAGGTAAGTCCTTTTAAGGTAAATTCTTTGGAGAAGCAGGTAATTCCAGTAGAAAAGAAGCGTGGACCATATAAAAATTTGAGTGAGCTTACCAATTCTCAGTATCGCAATAAGAAAATCAAAAAAATTGAAACTGAACTCGGTCTTGATTACAAAGTGACTAAAGTTGATATCTTGCCTGAATTTTCAAAGTTAGATTTCCTTGCCTTCCAACGAGCTTTTCGATTGCCAAATCGTACTGTCACTGCATTGTCTAAAATCCCAAAATCTCACTGGCCCACCGCACGACAGCTTGAATACTTCGAGAAAAAACTAATTGAGGAGCTTGGCGGATTCACTCAAACGAAGATTGATGATGTAGAGATGATTTGGATAGCTGATCCATTAAAGGTTTTCATGAGTTACATCAAAAATTTGCGAGATTCTGTGTGGGGCGGAAATATTCCAAATCCTTTGACACTTGTTGTTAGCGGCGATAAAGGATCCGAAACCACCAAATTCGGATTGTTTGTGCCCAACGATGTGCCCAACGCTCAATCTCCGTACAATTTCCTTCTCATGTCAATGTATAAAGGTGCCGAAACTGGAGATTTAATCCAACAGGCGAACAAGGTATTTTTCGATTTCATCAATTCCATAATAGAAGATGGAGGATTGGACATGGATTTCGGTAACGGTCCTGATTTCATTTCTATTAAAGTTTTGTTTGTTTCGGATCTCAAAATGATGCCACTCATATTTGCAGTTGATCACTCTTCATCAAAAACATTTTGTCCGTTCTGTTCAGTGAAAAGAGACGAACATCGAGAAAGTGCTTGTTCTGGGGACGTTCGACAACTCAAAGAAGCAGCGTTATTAAATGTTCCGATTTCAAATATGGTCTGCCCTCCATTACACATCCTCCAGGGTTTATTAAACAAAGTTCTTGAGGTTATTGATGAGACAAAGCGCAAAAAATTGCTTAAAGCTGCCAAAGTCAAGAGTAGTTATCGAAAATCTTCATTACTTATCGGCAGAGATGGTCAAAAATTCTTGAAGTTTGTTGTCGACAATCCCGAAAAACAAGTTGATTACCGAACAACTTTAACTAAGTTGTACGAACTGAGTCAGTGGGCGTCGGTAAAAACTTATAAAAGACTGTCCAAAGATAAGGACTCTCTACCAGAACGGCTTAAATCGACGGTTAGTGAGTTTTCGGAATCTTGGCGTAAGGATAAGTTTTCAGCAATTAACAAACTTCACTTAGTTGAAAGTCATCTCAGTGATTTCATTCTTTTGCATTCTGGATGGGGAGTGTACGGAGATCAGGCCATAGAATCCCTTCACCATTTAGGAAACGTTGCTACCAAGTGTTGTTTCGGAATTAACAAAAACAAGGCATTAAAATTCAGTATGAAGGTCCATTTAGTTCTTGCAATTTTTGCTTCTCAAATCTTTAGGATGCATCCTGACGATGAAAGTGATTCGAGTGACTCGGGCGAAGAAAGTTCGTGTTCGGTTGAAGAGTAGTTTTGTTAAAGTTAATAAACAATTATTATTTAAGTTGTACTTTTGTTGATTTTTTAGAGTAGTCGTAGTTAATAAATTAAGAGCTAAGCGTGCACAATTAATAGTATTTAAAGTTAAAAACTACATAAAACATCATAAACTTATAATTGCAAATCAAAAGTTTAATAAAGGGCTCAAAAAACACAATAAAACGTCTTTTTCCCTTGAAAAATCTTGATTGTTTGAAAGTCAAGCGCAAAAACCGCTAGACCAAAATTTTCGGCGGCGCCAGAAAAAGTCAAAAAAGATTGAAAGTGAAATTCTTTGAATTGTTTTGGAGTGAAATGTGACTAATAAAAGACACGCAACTAAGTATGGGTTGAGAAAGATTAAAAATCCATTTTAAACTTAAAACATATGTAGATTTACGCAATGGGACTATAAAAAGAATTGAGCTCCAGACTTAATGCTAACTCGACTGAACGCCAACGCATTTGGATAGGCAAATAGTAGGAGTTTTTCTAATATTATTAATTAGAACCGTAAATTAATGGAATTACGTGAACCAGGTAGATTAGAATTTAGAGTGTAGATGTAGATGATTTTATTCAGAGATAATAATCAAACAAGATGTTAAACAACCAACCAAAAGAACCAAACCCAAAAGGAACCCAAAGAAAACCCAAAAGGTGCACGCGATCGGCCACTTTATATGAGCCAAAGCAAGTCGCTGATTCATATGCAAATTAGCGGCGCTGGTTTTCCAATGTGGAACATTGGAAACAGGAGGAGGAGCAATGTTGAAGGGCCGAATTTTCGGCGCTATGAGAAAGCAAATCGGCAATTTTCAGCACTTAAATGTTGTGGGAATTTGCAACCAAACAACTGGAAGTAATAAACAAGTGGTAAACAATTTCTAAAATAGGCAATAACCAATTGCACTCAATATTACCGCAATAATGGCAAAAAGCGTATTGCACACAATTTGCGTGAAAATTAAAAGAAGTTGTTACCTAAAGACATAACAAAGCATCCAGCTGTGTTAAATCCCTCAACAAGCACCATAAGCGCCTGCAATAATCTGCCAGCTCCACTAATTCACAACCCTTTTTGCGCTTTTTACAATCTGCCTTACATTATTTCTGTCTTGCCGTTTCTTTATGCACCGCTATGCAAATTGCCGTTGTGCGCGGTCCTGTTTGTGTAAGCGGAGAATGCAAATGTTGACATTTCCAAAAACCCCTAACAACAAATTGTGTGGTCTGCTTGCCAACAATAAAGAGATTGATGGCTGTTTGGAGAAAAGTATAAAAAGGTGCAGCGATAGTTATTAGATTTTTAACTTTACGTTAAAACCCCACAACAATGCTGTTTAATTTGACAGCTTAAAAATTATCTACTTGCGCGTTTGTTTTAAACTTTAAAAGCGCACAAAAAAGTGCATTCACAATCAAGCAAATGCTTATGTGAAATTTGTGAGCGATAGCGATGTTTATTGCAATAGTGTTATTTTTGCAATTCGAAGTCGTCTAACACCTAATAAAATATATAAACAAAAGCGCATAAATTTGAAACAGAACGCATTTGTGTTGTTTTAATATAGAAACAAATTAAACAACTAACATAAAGCTAATCTTTTATTTGAAATATCCACAAAACAAACATAAAAGGTCACTCTCATACAGTGGCTACCAAACACGACACTTCTCTTCCGAATTCATCAACGAACCAATTGGACAGTTGAAGGCTTGAGCAAACTCCGGCATATTCTTCAGCGGCTCATTTACACGATGTTCTGCCGACGAGTTCATTTAACTACTACTTTAAATAAACAAAAAAACTATTCAAAAACACTGTTTACTATTTTGTAAACTTGTAAATCAATCGCTAAAAGTGTGTAAAGTTGAAAAAAAACTTTTTTTTGCAAACTCTGCCTAAAAGCTGTTAAAAACAACATAAAAAACGCAGAAAGCAGTATAAAAAGAGCTTCTTTTAGCGTACCGTTTGCTCTTCTTTTTTACACTATCTTTTTTCCATTTCAATCAAGTAGTTAAAAATTAGTTTGTTATTTGAACACAAAACACTTGTACCTCTTTTTTGTTTGCACAGGCTGCTCGCGAATGTCAAGCAACCACATTCCGGGAAGAGCTTTCATAACAATGCTTTCAAAGCATGTGTTTAACTCGTTTGCTTCATTCGCTTTCATGTTCACAAAAATGAAGGTTGTAGGCTTTTTGTTGCTAATTTGTGCGGTAAATGCGCAATATAGCTGCCCGAACGGTGTGCTTCCGATTGCCGGTAATCCTCACACACTTTTACACACCTTTTTAATTATCCCTTTTTGCTGTTTAGCGTGCAATCAACAAACGCGGACTTGTGACACTGATCGTCGATTCGGATGCTCTCTAATCGGATCACTCTACTTTTGCTGTAAGTCAATTTAATTGCAGTGCAGTGTTAACTTTTTTTTGATTTGATTTTAGGCGAACCAGCCACAACAAGCAATACATGCGTCGGTAACTTTGAAGAAAAAGTAAACTTGAATGCATATTTGGATGTTTAGACACGGATCAACGCTGTCCCAATTTTAAAAACTACTGCACTTCACAACAACCACAAACCAAAGGTTTATTTATTAGGTCTTCTCATAAGTTTTTACACTGGACTCAAAAATGCAATAATTTATTATTCCAAGTAACAAAAACTAACAAATGGCATTAATCAAAGTATTCTCCATTTGAATCGATGCATTCCTGCCACTTCTCCGGCAACAAATCAATTCCGCGGTGCCAAAATGCACGTTCCTTCGATTCAAACCAATTTGTCAATTCTCGACGCAAATGACCAATGTTTCGGAACTTGCGCTTGGCCAACCAGTGCTCAAGTGATCGGAAGAGGTGAAAATCGGATGGAGACAAGTCTGGGCTATATGGTGGATGATCAAGTCACTCCCAATCAAGTTCCTCCAACTTTGCTTGAGTCAAACGTGCAGTGTGAGGTCGAGCATTGTCTTGCAAAAGAATGACATTACTGCGACGTGTAAGGGGTTGATTGAGATGTTTAAGGTGCTGGCAATAACGCTCGGCATTGATGGTCTGTCTGGCCTCTAGCAACAAATCTCAGTGGGCCAGTCCAGTGCGGCCTCAAAAAATGATCAGCAGCATGATTCAATTTAAATTTGTAAAGGAGCAAGTTGCAAACATCCTCTCGTGACGGTTCCATAGTTGGACAAGTATAGGCAAGTTGTATATCAAAAGATGCGCAAAAAAATTCTGCACAAAATAGGTGGAAAAGCAAGTTTTTTCGCAAAAAATTTTGACATTTTTGAGTCCAGTGTAAAAACTTATGAGAAGACCTAATAGAAAGCTTTAAAGATTTATTTTAAAAAGTCTATGTTGTTTTGTAGAAATGATGCAAAACCAATGCCGAAAAACGTGCGGGTAAGCAGTTGAAAACCTTATGGCATTAAGCATCGGAGTTTGCAAAAAGAGGCCAAAATCGATAAGAATCAAGACTTTTTGAGACATTGCAAGCTTTAAAAGGTTCTTATAGTTTGTTATAGTTGTTGTAGAAAAAAGATAACTCATAGCAAATACTCACAAAAAAAAGTATTAAAACAATTAACAACCTTATTGCATCGGAGTTTGCAAATAGAGACCAAAATCGATAAAAGATCAAGTTCTTTTTGAGACATTTTAAGCTTTAACAAATCTTTAACAAAACTTACTACAAAAATGCAACTCATAGCAGATACTCACAAAAAACAAGATTCTAAAAAGAGGTCTTTTTCTGTTTCACTAATCTCTTTTTTGCAAACTCTGTCAATAACAATCATTCATTTCTTTCTTTATTTGTTTGTTTAGATTTTGCAACGCTGCGGCACAAGACAATTCGCGTACATTAAACCTTCTTAAATCAATTTAAAGTTGTGTTTGTTTAGTTTGCGGAGACCGAAACAGCCAGTGTGATAGCATAAAGCATATGTGTTTGGCAGAGGTGCACATTCAAATGTTTAAATGAATAAAACAAGAGCTTTTAGACTAAATACGTTCAAGATTTGATGAAGTCGTTGTGCGCCAAAACGTGTGGCATGTGTCCCGGGCAGGTGAAGCAACAAGAGACAGGTAGCCTTTATAAACACTTAATAATGATTGTGGATTTAGTTTGCGTGGATCAAAACCCCGACTGCAATAGCATAAAAATCATGTGCACTCATCCGGTAAAGCAAACTATTATTGCCTTTTTAAATAGCTTGTGTTTAGAACGAATACTCCCAAAGCATAATGCGCGTTCAATGCCGCAAAACATGTGGTTTCTGTTACGGAAACAATCCGCTAGTGACGAACAGCACGGGTACCACTGCTCTTTTAACTAATCTATTGTTTTATTTTATTGTTTAGAGTGCAGAGACATCGATCCGACATGTGCTTCTTTTACTGGACTTTGCAGCGATGAGGTACAAATTTAGATTTGATTGCATTTAAGTGTTGGTTTGTAGAGCGCGTCTACTCGAGATCTAATGAAAAATAGATGTGCGAAAACGTGTGGCTACTGTGACGGCAAAATACCACAACCAAAAAAAGCAGATAATTCGCGTCGGTTTACTACTATTTTGATGTTTAAATCTTTGACCGTTTAATATTTGAAGTTTTAGAATGCAAAGACACAAATCCAAACTGTAACTCGTACCTTGGTTTGTGCAACACCGACGTAATTCGCTTTAATTTTAAATCTCTTTTTATAATTAAGTTTTTTGTAGCTTTTGCAATATTTGAGCCTCGTGAAGACGCAGTGCCGAAAAACGTGCGGATTTTGTGGCGGTAATCATCAAATCAGGGAGACAATCAATAAAACATTATTTGTGTTTAGGATGTGTTGACTTGGATCCGGACTGTGCACGCCTCGGAAGCATGTGCAACAACCCGGTGAGTTTTAACATATAAACATTATTAATGCTTTGTGTTTAGAATCCAGCCATAAGAAACTCAATGCAAATGTGCAAAAAGACGTGTGGTTGGTGTTAAAAGACTCAAAAAAGGAATTGCTTCTTTGTCAATTAATGTGTTGATGTGCTGGATTTTGGAAGAGAATAAATGCGTTGCAATCAAATTGTGATCACATCGTTTAAATTGTTGTAGATGTTTTAAATGTGAAGCACCTTTTTTTATGGCGTAAAATAGTTAGTTTGTTGTTTGAACACCAAACCAGACACTTGTACCTCTTTTTTGTTTGCACAGTTGAGTTGCGGATGTTAAGCAGCATCATTCTGGAAAGTGCTTTCATAACATTTTAAAGCATTAAATTCTACTTACTTGTGCATTTTGATCAATCAAATAACCTCCTGACAACAAATCTAATTGCTTTTTTATGTTCACTTCTTATTGGTCTGTTTAATCAAAAAAGCTTTAATTTTTATGTTTGACAACTAAGATACATTTTTAATGATAAAATGTTATTTGAAAGTCTAAATTTTTAAGCAAACAAATTTTATTCAACACTCAAAAGAACACAATCATTTTAAGCATGACAACCAAAGGAATTGTAAATGATGTCTTGAAGATTGTCCGGCAATGGCTTATTCAAATCAACAACAGCCCAGTAGTCTGCCAGCTTGTCCAAATTACTCATCAAAACACTATCCTGCAAGCCAATCATTGACAAGTAAGCAAAATTTTTGATTAGTTCAACATATGGATCCGAGTCTTTAACGTCTTGATCATCCAGCTTGCCAACAAGCAGGATATACGTTTGTGGTTTGTTGACTTTAGAGTATTTGTGTGACAAGAGTTTGAAGACACTAAACATAATTTACATGATTTAAATTGAAATAGAACTGACTGGGACACAACTGGACTCTGATCTTGCTGTTCCGTCTCGTCAACAAATTCTTTGACATCATCCAAGGTCTTGAAGACTCCCGGATAGTTCAATTCCAAACCCCACGAGTAGGCGCCCAAAGCCAAGCGTTCAAAATGCGTGAAATTGGCAAAAAATTGATTTTCGAGAAGGTTTTGCAACTTCTAAACCAAACAAGAAAAAGTATATCTAATTAATTGAGTGGTACCTGGTACAAGTCGGCCGACAGTGAATTAGACGCATCGTAGACAACCACTACTCGACGATTGCATGGCCAAAACGAGTCGTCAAATTGTCTCTACAAATTAGATACATTTTTCTACACAAAGCTTGTTTTATCAACTCATCTCAGCATTTAATTAATAAAGATCGACTTATCCGTACACTCTTTCCTTGAACGCCAAACAGACCAAAAAATAAGAACAGCCAGAATAGTTGCATTTTGATCAATCAAATAACCTCCTGACAACAAATCTAATTGCTTTTTTATGTTTGCTTCTTATCAGTCTGTTTAACCAAAAAAGCTTTAATTCCTATGTTTGGCAATTAAGATGCATTTTTAATGATAAAATGTTATTTGAAACAATTAATTAAATCAGCACAATCATTTAAAGTATGGTAATCAAACAAATTAAAAACAATTACAGATAAACAGTTTGCCAATTAAACCCTTTATCTTACCAGCCGATTATTGAAAAGTAAGCAAAATTTATGCTTTGTTCTTCCTCTTTTTTACTTGTGTTATGTCATATTTGAAACTTGATTACATTAATTGCCAAGCCAAAAATAACAAAACAAACAAATAAAAAAAGCAAAAAAGCCACTTTTTCTCTATTTTCAATCTCCCTTTTTAGTCAAACATCAAACTAAATACAAATTTATGTGCTTGAGAACACAAAACGTCATGCGATATCAGTAGTTTTCTAGGAATAGCACAACGAGAGCGCTTAAACGCTTATCACTCAAAAACAGCCCTTTCTTACAATTTCTACACAAATCTTTATTTCCAAACTTAAAACAACTATTACTCTTTTTTTAAGATGCCGTGCTGTCAGTGTTTGAAGGGCAAAAGCGTCCATGTAACCATCTAAACTTAATTCAAATTTATCACAGTGTTTAGGAAAAGACTCAATTAGCCGCAAAATGGTGGATTGGCCTGACTGTAGCAGGTGTTGTTTGCATGCTTCTTAACGCGCGATTTGGACTTGGCAGTGGTTATCGTGGTCCGGTAAATTAGATTTTTCACTTTTTTAAGCTTTTAACCACTAAATTTTGTTGTTTAGGAATCGACATACGATTTGGTCACAAAACTATGGCTGTTTTGGATTTCAATGACTGTTGTGCACGTTGCCGTTGGTTTATTGTTGTTGCGTGGCCAACAATTTGGAGCCGGGGGATTGTATCTTCCTTATTTGATTGTGGCCGTAAATTCCAAGCTTAAAAATTGAATACATTTCAAGGTTTAGACGGTGGAGTTCGTTTTTGCCCTTGCTTCCAACATCTTCCTTGCAATTCAATACACCATAATGTATAGTGGAGAGGTTTTTAATTACGGAATGGGGATCGAGAATTTGTTCTACGTTCTAATTTGCTCGATTGTTCCTTTCATTGTTTTGTGTTATTTGTTTGAATTTTTTATATTGACTCCCTTCCGCTCAATGCATCAATTAAAGAATGAGAAAGTGGAGTTGAGCGAGTTGCTTGTTGGTGAAAAGAACAGTTTTCCGGGTTTTGTTCAAGTTAAATGAATCATTGACATTTTTGTAAATTGAAGTTGTAATTTAAAGTTAATAAAATTGATTAAATGATATTTGTAGGTTTATGTAAAGAATGATATATGTATTCTACAAAAAAGCAACAAAACAATCGAGGAGCTTAAAAAACAGTTGAAAATAGAGTTCATCAAAGTGAGCAAAAAGCTCGGTTCGCATGAAAAGCGAGTTTCAGTTCAAACTGGAAAAAAAGTATATGTGACTTTATAATAACTGCGCCTACCTGTGCTGTCTTAATCCCATTTTGTAGATCTAATAGAGAGCTTTAAAATAATATAAAGTTTGTCCAAACAAATTTGATTAGCTATTCTTAAAAATTAACAAACACACGACCGCGCTCAAACCGAGTTTTTCCAAGCTTTTTGCTACACTTCCATAAACGCTACAAAAAAGCAACAAAGCAATTGAAACACTAAAAAAGCATTTCTCACAAACTGCTTGTTTTTCTTTCTTTACTGTCTTTTTTCGTCTTTACAGCGTTTAAACAAACACTTATTTATTTTTTAACTGGTGTGTTTAGGTGTTGCTATGGAAATGAACTCGCTAAAGCTTTTCAAAAGCTCATCTTCAAGTGGAGAGGTTTGTTTTTAAAAGTCCGATTAATTTAACTTAATTGTTTTAGGGCGATAAGTTGGAAATGCTAAACGAGCTTGATTTGTTGAACAAGAACTTGACTGCCAAGCTGGATGCCGTTAAGAAACAGTAAGCCTTTAAATACTATTTTCTAATTTATCCTTTTAGACATCAAAATGAGATCCAGGCGCTGAACATTTTGGTCAAAAACTTGCAAGAAAAACTGGATTTGTCTGAGCGTAAAACATTGTTGGCGGGCAAGCAAGAGAAGCTTTTGATTGAGCAGTTAAAACTGAAAGAAGATGAGCTTTTTGTTGCGAACAACGAGTACGTCAACTTTAGTAACAGTTAGAGTTTATTGGATGTTTTTAGGCATGCGCATGAAACTCAAAAGTTTAAAGATTTTGTCAAACAGCTGCAACGCAAATTGAAATTGACTCAACGTGAAGCATCAGCGGCAGACAAAGAAAAGTCAGTTTTGATTGGTCAATTGAAGTTGAAGGATGGTGAGCGTTTGATCGCACACAAACAGTAAGTCAACAAATAAACAAAAGCCTCTTTTATTTGGTGTTTTTAGGAATGAACATGAGGCCCAAAAGCAGAATGACTTGATCAATCAGTTGCAAGGCAAATTGAACTTGGCTCAAAATGAAGCATCAGCTGCAAGCAATGAAAAGACTCTTTTGATCAAACAGTTGGAATTGAAGGATGGCGAGATTTTGATTGCACGCAAAGAGTAAGTCAACTATAACAACAGTTAAAGTTTATTTTATGTGTTTAGAAATGACCAAAAAGCAGAAGAAGCACATGAATTAAGTGATTTGGTCAAACACCTTCAAGACAAGTTGGAATTGGCTCAGCGTGAAGCTTTGGTAGCAGACAAGGAGAAGAACATTTTGATTGAACAGTTGAGGTTGAAGGACAGCGAGTAAGTCAACAGATAAATAAATTGTTTCTTTTAAAGTAATGTTTTTAGAGTTGAAAAGCTGGTTGATCAGAATGTTGCACTCAACGTTGAGATTACCGATTTGCAGAACAAGCTTGCCACTTTCCATCAAGAGTAAGTCCAACTTTAACAACATTAACAAATAATTGCTTTTTATGAGTGCGAAGTTGACCGCTCAGAATGCTTACCTTCAAATGGAAAATGGCTTCTTGAAAACAAAGGTTTTTGATCAGATGAACGAACTTGCCGATTTGCATCAGAAGTACTTTTTAGCAGATTTTTTAAAATTATTTGATTGTGTTTAGGGTTGCCGTTCTTACCGGTGATTCTAAGGTTTTGTGCGACAAACTTGAGTTGGTTGAAAAGGACTTGGTCAACGAGAAAGAGAAATAAGTCAATACTAAAACTTTAATGCAAAGCAAAGTGTTTAGAAACAATGAGATTTTTGCCCTGACCGATGACTTAAACGCCTTGCGCAGTGAATATGTTTTCGACTTGAAGAAAGTTGCCTTGTTAGCCTACAAAGCTGACCGTTATGACCTTGCTCTCAAAATTGGCCGCAGAGCTCTCAAAATTGAGGAAAATGGACAAAAGCGACCGATCATACTTGCAGGCTTGTGGAACAACATTTCGACCGCTAATGGCATGCTGAAACGGTAGACTTTAACTACACTTTGAATAAAGGTTATTTATGAGTTTTGTGTTTAGGTATGAACAAGCACTTGAAGCGGTTGAAATGGCGATTGGATTCAACTCGTCAAAAGCATTCTACTTTTACAATCGAGCACTCTACAAGCATCATTTGAATGAGCATTCCGGTGCAGTCAAGAATTTGAAGCGTTCACTTGAACTCGATCCGAATGATGAGCATGCAAAGAGATTGTGTACTATATATTCACTGCTGTGAATGATTTGTTTGTTTTTGAATAAATAGGCTTTTTGGTTGATTCTTGTTAGAATTGTTATAGTTTTGAAGATAGGCATTAATGAAGAATTTAAGCGGATTTTGCATAATTTTAACCTCCTTTTCGACAAGTCCGCTTCGCGGACCTGCCAGCAGGGCGGAGAAGTAACCGAACCGATGGTCAAAGAAAACTTAGAAGGAATCGGTAAAATTAAAGAAAACGAAGTCAAATGAGACAAACTTAAACAAAACAATAAATGCTTTGTCAAACAATTCAAACAAAACAAAAAGACTTTTTGATTTTTTGAAAACACAAATTCAATTAAGTTCATCAATTAAAACAATAAATGCTTTGTCAAATCATTTATTCAATCAATCAATTCAAACAATAAAGACTTTGTCAAATCATTAATTCAATCAATTCAATCAATTTACATTCGGTGAATTTGGTCGCAACTCAAGTTGAGTGCTTAAGCCTCTTCGCCCACGCCACGGCATTCACCATGAAGAGGCCACTATTCAAGCCGGGCCAGCTCGGAGTCAGTGGTCAACTCCCCCCATTTTCAAATCAACAATGCTTCAACCTTGCCCAAGGGAAGAAGGTGTTTTACGTCCAGAAGACGATCAAAAGCCGGGTCACTCACGAAGAGGACAAAGAACGTTTTACATCCGAAGACAACCTATGAAGGAGAGTTTTACGTCCAGGGGACGAACAAAAGCCGGTGGAGAAAGAACATTTTACGTCCGAAGACAACCTATGAAGGAAAGGTGTTTTACGTCCAGTGGACGATCAAAAGCCGTGTGGGGTCACTCACGAGGAGGACAATCAAAAGCCGTGGAAAAGGCCGAGGAAAAAAGCCGGGGAAAAAGCCGTGGAAAAAAGCCGTGAAACTCAAACACCAGTAGAGTTCATCTCCGATCCTCGAATAGACAAACCAGTATCTAATCTACAAACGGAAAGGAGGAAGCCAACAAACAATCTTGGCACAAAACACCCACATTCCTCAAATCAAAGGGAAGGCAGATCTGGCCACATCTTTAAATCTCAAGCGGAATGGAGAAAGCGCAAACGTAGATCGCCCATTTTAGAAGACACATAAAAGTCTTGGCACAAAACACCCACATTCCTCAAATCAAAGGGAAGGCAGATCTGGCCACATCTTTAAATCTCAAGCGGAATGGAGAAAGCGCAAACGTAGATCGCCCATTTTAGAAGACACATAAAAGTTTTCTGGTTTAAGACAAAAACACAAAGTTCGATCACAATTCAAAGCGGGACGCTGCTTACGAAGTTCATCACGTAAAAAACTAGCGTCCAGTTGGTCATACAACGCCTTATTTTGTAGTGAGCTAACGCTCAAGTCAGTAGTCAGTAGTCAGTAAGGGAGCTTAAGCTCGAAGAACCCTGCGCAGCGACCGAAGTCGGGAGGCACATAGGGAGAAATCCAACTTATTTCTATTAAAAAACTTGCCGCAACGCAAGCAAGAAAAGTTCAAATTAGATATGACCTTTTTTTGTGGGCTAAAAAACCATGCAACGCCGAAGTATCGAAGCGTTGTGTCGGAAGACGGTCATGGAAAAATAGCGATTCTGAAACAGAAGTGCATTCGCCTTATTTTTGACTTAGCGCATAGCATTAGTCGATTTAAAAAGCACAACGTTTCAAAACAATACACGGCGAAACGTGGGAAAAAGCAGCTCAAGCCTAAGGGCGAACCTTTTTTCGGGAAACCAGTAAAACCCACTGTAGTTGACGAAGTGGTAAAAAGCTCAACGTTCATGTGCACAGAACGGCCTTTTTCCGATCAAAAAACCGTAATGAACTCTTATCGCAGTGCAAGCAGAATTGTGATCAAACTTTGTGTCTCGGTCAAAAACGTTTAAGGTCGACCAAATTCAAACACAGATGGGCTCGCTTTCTCGTCCTATACTGTAGGAGGGTCACACGTCCGGCGGTTTTCAATCCATTCCAACCAGCACCGATATTGAAATCTCGTAAGTCTTTGATGGTGGTCTAATTTCAATATCGGCGCGCCCAAAGAATCCAAGTGGTGGAGGCATAACTTCAGGTCAAGAGAAATCGGGAAAGATGTGGTGCCATTTATTCAATCTTTGGCAACAACACAGCCACATCTCGGTCACAACTCAACATTCACTTTAGTCATCCAGCCGATAAAACAAAAGCTAATCAAGCTCAACCGACCAGCTTAATACCCTCACACAGTGGCAAAAATAGACTCAGTTGTTCAAGAGATCCAAAAAGCTAAAAATCCCAGATTCGATTCAAATGGAAGTTGTCAAACATTAGTCAAAACAGTGCAGATGTTGATGTTCGCCGTAAGTTTTAAGCAGTGTTCTCGAAAACATTGAAACAACATCTGTCGCCAAAAGCCATGAAAGCAATAGAAACCGTGAAAGTAACAGAAGCCGATTAAAATGTTAACACATCCGAAAACCAATAACTTATTGTGCCTAGTCTTGAGGTTGATCTTGGTCTGGGTTCACTTCGGGGTCAGTTTCAATCGCATCTAAGAACTCTCTAACACCCGGATGGACAACATTTTGAATCTTTGGTTGGGCAGCAGCATCAAACACTACAATACTTTGGGCAGTTTTGGCTCGAGACAAAGCAACGTACAATTGGCCGGAAGCAAAGACTTGAGAACTCAAAAACAAACCGACTCTATTCAATGTTTGACCCTGGGCCTTGTGAATTGTCATTGCGAAAGCTGGGGTTAAGGGAAATTGAATACGAGTGAATGAGAGCAAACGTTTCAGTGTGACATTAATCTCCCGCTTGATTTTGGAACGCAAAACATCAATGTATTCTCCCAATGTACCGTCTGGGTTGATTCTACGAACAGTGACCACATCCGGCTGAAGATCTACAACAATAGCTTTAACACCATTGCAAACACCGTAGTTTTTAGCTCGATTTATCATGAAAAGAACCGGAGTTCCAACTTTTAAAACCAAACGATGCTTAGGCAGGCCGGTTTCGTTAATTCTAGCCATGATCTCATCCATTGCTTCGAAGTGTGTTTCGTCAAAGGGGCTAACAGTCTCTGGATCGGGAACGTTGATCGCATCGTACGCAACCTCCTCACCGTCTAACATGCTAATAAGGCTGTCATTAATCAGGTCAACCGAAGAATTCAAAGGAGTAATAATCGCCGAAGAAGCCCAGGAAGTTGAATTGTTTAACTGGTCTCTTGGGAAAATTTCCTCAATTAAATCTGGCAAATCGTGAACATTTCTAATAGTGTCGGGCAATTTAATTAACGAACGGAATGAAGACGCATTAGGGCCGGTTTCTGGGGTTCCTCTACCTACTTCTAACAAAAATCGACGAAAAGCTTCCTGACCTTCACCGGCCGCACGTTGGTTCTTCTTGAGGCAAAGGAAACGAATGGATTTATCGGCATATTTACCGATCAAAGAAGCATCGAAACAGTCTTGTTCATTTCCCCTCGCAACAACTGGCAAAAGTTGACGAAAATCACCGCCGAACACAATAACTAAGCGTCGCTTAACTTCAGGATGGCTAGGCTTTCGAACATTCGACAAAGTTGACTTTAAGTACTTGTAAACACCCTTCGAAATTTGAGTGGCCTCATCTACAATAAGCAAGCCGCATTCTCTTATTCTTCTCGCATTAAAGCATTCGAGATTCGTGATGAATAGTATCGTCAACTGGGATGAAGAAGGTGCTGTGGAGAGTTGTTCCATTGGGCAAAAGAGTCGAAGCAACACCGGTTGAAGCAGTAGCAAGGACGGGCAAACCTAAGTCTTGACACTTTTTAATGAGCTGATTGTAAATAGTGGTCTTTCCAGTTCCAGCAGGGCCAGTTAAAAAGAATTCGGCGGGCTCTTGAATCGACTTTTCACTAAGCGCATTCTCAATTGCTTTCCAAATCTCATTAAAGGCAAAAGTCTGTTCGTCATTTAAATCAACTAATCTAATGTTTTGACAAAAGTCTACTTGTCCGAAATCGCCATTCAAATAACGCAAAGCTTCTCGACCATGGACATTTGGATTGAAAGCTGGGAGATTAGGATCTTCAAGTTCAGGCAAACCGAATTGACGCAAAGTAAGATTAACATCCTCTAAATGCCACTGGAGAACCGAAAGAGCATATTGTTCACGACGGCGTCTCAATTCATCAGCATTATCTTCGTCTGCTAAAGGTCCTAAAGGCAAAATCATGGCTCCTTTATAGTCTTCCCAAAGTTGTCTAGGATTTTCAAGAGTGGGGCCAGCCTCCATCAAGGCTTGAGCAAAACGGTAAATCATTCTACGTGGGATGTCATTAAGGCGTTGGTCCAAAGCGCTTCTCCACATAAGATCTGATTCCAAAAGTCCACGAGCTTTAGCGGCACCCACAAAGTCAAGGTTGTTATCTGGAGTAATGTAGCAGTCACCATTAAAAGTAGCTGCGTGTTCAAAGCTTTGCAAACCGGGGACATAAAGAAGAATAATTCGCAAGGCCAAAAGTTGTGTGTTTCTAATGCTAACATCATACATTGCAACAATTCTTTTAGTGTTACGACCCGCAATAGAGTAGGAATAAGTTTTAGGATTGTAATTGTACACCTCATTCAAGCCCACATAAGTCAAATCCTTAGTCTCATCGGGATCCTCCGCACAATACTTAAAGTAAGCAGTAAGGCGAGAGCAAGCACCAAACAATCTCATTTTCTCGTCAAGCTGTTCAACACGTTTAACAATTTTTTCAACCTGTTCCCCACTACCACTAACAATCTTCAAATCGCCAGGCAAATGAGCAGCTATCCAAGTAACATTGTGTGAAATCATGAACGGCCCAAAAGAGTTAATGTTTCCAATGGCTTCTTCGACGCTAATGTAATTAAGCTTGAGGAAATACTTAGCCTCGTCAATGTCGATTTTACCCTCTTTATTCTTAGTAATGTATGGATTACCCTCAAGGCCTTTCTGAACGATCTCTAAGAAAATCTTGCTTGAGCCTTTAAGAACATATTTAATGACATAGGCAGGACAGCGCTTATTGACAACATACTCGACATTACAGTGGCCGTTCCAAGCTTTTAAAAGATAAGGATTGTAGGGAACTACGTGAGCATCGGTCACCGAAACACCACCCTTCTTAGTCGACTGTCCACCGTGAGGGGGAAAAACGCACTTGTACTTAACATAGCCATCGCCTACTTGAGTTGACAAATACTCATGTTGTGGATAATTTTTAGTGCAACGTCCAGTAAGTCTGTCTCTACAAACCGAATCCGCTTTACACAAATGGGTCATGTTTCCTACAACTAAATCATAAAGGTCTTTGTCTGACTTTTTATTTGGAAGTCGAGCGCTAATAAATTTATCTACATAATCGGCCGATTGTTCTTCGTCTTCAATGCAAAGAAGGATGTGAGCATGAGGATTGCCACGCTTTTGATACTCAATTGACACCAAATAAGCAACACACTTTCCGAGAACACCCTTGCGTGTATGTTTAGGTCCAGTCAAGAGCTTCATAAACGCTTTAAGTTTCGCCTCAAATACAGCCATCATAATGTCAGGAGCATTCTCTGGATCCGCACCTACTTTCCTACATGCTTCAAGGTATTCTGGCCAATTTGGATTGCCAGTAATAGTGCAAAAGAAAGTTGGTGAACCTTTCTTGTTAGTCATCGCAATGGCTTTTTTATAAAAGTTGTTTCTATACAACTCGCTTAACTTGTGATAGCGTGGAATACGGGCGATGTAACCTAACTGTTCTCCGTTCATGTGCGTGTCGAGCAATTTCTGAGCATGGTCACGAACATAATCACATTTAATAGTGCGCTTTTGAACTACATCATTATAATATTCAATCTCACGCCGAACAATTGCAAAATGTAATTGAATGATTAATAGATGTCCCACTTGATTCCAATTCAAAATGTGATGGATTCCATTGTCAGAAGGGCGACGCTTTAGTCGATAGAGCACTTGCTTACGAATTGAAGCACGTGGTTCAGAATTTTCAACGCGGCCACGACCAACCTCCGAATCTTCGTTTCGCATATCTTCAATATGAGCCTGATTTAAAACTTCATCGAAGCCATAAAATTCTTCATCAATATTTTCAACTTGAGCAACACGATTTCTGACCTTTGAAGTTTTAACTGGTGGATTGTCAGAAGGTTCGGATGATTCGTCCTCAGTATCACTATCAACAATAGGTCTCAAAGGCAAATTTAATTCATAAGGAAGCTCTCCGTGTAAAAACATCAAAGTGTGTGTCAGAGAAAGAATTACGGGCAAAATGTGCAAACGAACTACCGGAATCTTTTCTGTCGAATACATCCAAATACCCTTAGGACACGGAGGAGCTGCTTGACCTGGACGCAAAGGTTGGAACATCATTGCTGCTTCGGCAACTACAGGCAAATTAAGTTGACGATCATGTTCACCCCCATTATCTAAATCGGCCGGAATCTTGTCACGCTCACAGAAGATGACTCGGTAATTAGTAAACTCAGTGTTCTCTAATTGTTTAATTCGATCATAAAACATAGAATAACCCTGAGCCAACGGATTACGCTCTCGAACTAACTTATAAAGCTTGTACACCATTTTATCCTTACGATTACCGCCCTTGATTCGCGTGAAGTATTCATTCTTTTTAAGTTCTTCAAGAAGCTCTTCTTTAACTGGATTCTCTATGGTGTAAAGCTGTCCGAAAAACTTTGGTCCATTTCTATCAAGCGGAGTAATTCTACTAATATTGGGGCGACTCACACCATTGGCCAAAACAGCGGGGCGCATGTGCTTAACTCCAGAATCTTTTGTCTCATAAGTCATACTGCCCAAACTTAAAAGTGTACTGATAGGTCGCATGTATTGTTTAAACCATTTGTTGTCAGTCTTCTGTTGTTCGTTTAAACCTAACAAATATTGGCCGCAACAAAGTAATCGGTTAAGCTGATTTGGATAAGGCACAAAAGATTGCATAACAACTCGACCATTACTGCAACATTTATCTTCCGACTGAGATGATGTGAGATAAGCACCGCAATGTTGACAATTGTAATCTAGTGTTCCTGCAGAAATAGGCTTTGGCGAATTCTTCTGTGGAATGGCAGCAGCACAATTGAAAGTTGGGCGCCCACGACGTCTTCCAGGCATTGGAGCAGTTTTTTCAACTACTTGATGTACAACTTTACGACTACGAAGAGTATATCCAGGTCTATTGTCTTCCGGCTTGGGCAAAAATTCTGGTTCTTCTAAAGGTTGTGCTCGCTGACAAACCGAATCAACAAAAATTCCCGAACGCACAGGTGAATCCAAATCCGCAACAAATGGCTGAGTGTGTTTAGCTTCAGATTGGGACTCCGCATTAGGTTCAGTGTCAGATTCATTGTCAGACTCGTTGTCAGACTCATCTTCACACTTACTCCGAACATAAGTGTCCAAAAGGCCCTTTTCACTATCATCGAAACCGTAAAACTCTATTACACGACGGAACAAATCATAACGCATATCATAGCCACTTTTATCGGTTCGACGCAAATGATCTAATTCAGGCGGCAAATTTTGGACTTCAAGAAACTCGATGGCATTATGTGTGGCAAAGGCTGCACAATTAACTGAATCTACCGAAAAGTTTTGATGAGCTGACTCGTGACTAATGTTCATAAAGCGGAAAGTCATTGAGGGCATCTGAGCAATAAATTGAAAAACACGTTGAGCAATTCTTGTTAAAACAGAGGAAACGATAGTATCTACAGGTAATCGTGCCGAGTCAATATAATAGCAGGTCGCAATTGTTCGATCATCGCTACAATGCATAATTGCAATCATATAGTGATTAGCTTTCCAAATTGGGACAACCAAAAACTTGCACGGCTCTCTCGGCTTAACAATTAAATAATCCATGGGATCTTCTGAATCTACTTCTCTACGTGTGTTCTCATCCCAAAATCCGACAGACATAAGGCCGATTGGACGACTATCTTCACAAATATAGTCCATTAAAGCAAAGTTGATGTTTTCTCCCTGAATCAATTCATTCCGGTCAATACCTGGAACATCGTGTAATGGAAGTTTGGGATCGAGCATTCCAAACTTAAGCTCCGCACTACGTTCTTTAAGAGCATATGTGTGATCAACGACTTTTTCAATGTCTAAGTCTTCAAGGAATTGGTTAATTTGATCATCATAAACTTGGAGGGCATCAAAATCATCATCAAGCACATCATTGTCCATGTTTCGCATAATCTCATTGTCCGAAACAATATCAACTCGTCCACGCTTGTTAGTAACAGGCTGTTGTTCCAAAGGTTCTTGAACTTTTCGACGCAAATCAGTTTTAATCGAACCAACATCTGCACTATTTTCGACATTACTATTTTCAACCGAATCAACTTCCATTTGAGTTAAACCTAATGTCTTCTTATTTTTCGAACCCTTTGGACGACCACGACGTCTCTTCACCGGCTGCATTAAAGACACTTCACTAACCGATTGTTCAGGATCAACTTCCATTTCATCTTCTTGAATAGGCTTCTTTCGAGGACGACCACGACGTTTCTTCACAGATGGAGTATTGTCCTTTGAAGGACGACCGACAGAATTTCCTGTAGAACGATGCGACTGACCACCGTTATCTGTGTTATTACCCCCACCACGAAGATTCAAAACAAAAGACTTGGTTGGAATGGATTGAACAGAAACAAACGAACTCAAAAACAAATAAACCGAAATCTGAAATAAGTGGTGCTTCATCACTGGCACTGGCATAAATGACTTGGAGAGATGGGGGAACTCTGCCAGCGCCTCCGAAGACTCCTAAAACAAAAGGACCAAATTTGATTACAAAAACGCCTACCTCGATGTCCAAAACATATCTCGCCAAGGTACCATCGAAGGCGTGTCCTGCGTGCGTGCCACTTACCACGGTTCCCAAAACATATCTCGCAATGGCTGAACCGGTGGACACCAGGCGCGTATGTGCGGTGCTGTGCAACATCATTGAAGAGCAGAGAGCAGGAGCAGAAGAAAAAAAGCAGAAAAAGAAAAGAGGCCGAAAATTTTCGAAGGACTTTTTGTTTGTGTTTCGTTTCAGGTTTGCATTTTTTCAGAGTGTGACATTTTTGTAGTTCAGTGAGTTTTGCTTGTTGAATTTGCGAAGTGTATTGTCAATTGAATGTTGTGTTGTTGCAAACTTGTGTAAAACGTTTTTATAAGTTTTTAAACAACAGAAAAGCGATTTATTGATTTGAAAACAATTAATATACTTCAGCTACTTTTCAACACTCAATAAAAAGAGAGAAACTTGCATTCTCCTAACAATCTTGCAACTCAAATAAAAGAGTGTTAAGACCAAACAATCAAGCTCTTCGTCACCTTTAATCAACGTTAAAAACACCAAAAAGTTATTTCAACACAAAAAAGTCACCTCACTCACAAACTCAACTCACAACTCAAAACCGCTAGACTATTCGAACACAGCTTCGCCCCTCTTCAAAACGCTCTTAACTCAAACCTGAAAAGAAATAAACCATCAACGCGCAGTACCACACCAATTTCTACCTATATCCCGTTTCCACCCAAAGTTGCAGTGTTTGGGTGCAAACGATTCCTTATTTACGGGAGAACACTGTAGTCAAAGCAGAATCTCCGTAGAGTCTAATGACCGAGCCGCGGAGCTGGTGCTTCATAAGGGCTATTTTTCAGCCCTTATGCGTATATTTGCAGTTAAACGGCGAAGCCCATCAGTTAGGGCTGGCGGCTCTTCCGGCTACTTAGTTTTTTCAGAAATGTTGGTGGAAACCGGGAATTTAGGGACACTTCGCTTAGTTAACAGTCTCCGTTTGCCTTCATTTCCGCTGAAAATTTCGGTATCTCCCACGTCCACAGGTGGCAGTCTTTATCACTCCTGTCTTGACAACCCGAGGGAAAGTAAACATGCACAGCATAGTTCTATGTGTCTCCGTTAGGTTTGGTGGTAACCGTGATTTTAGCGGCGCCTCGTTTAGTTATAGGAGCTTGCCTTGCAAGCGAGGGGATCCGGCTCATTTTGAGACAAGTTTTAGGACGTCTTAAATATTAAAATTCAAACAGGAAATTGTTATTAAAATGTTTTGAGTCTTTTTGCATTGCTTGTCAAATTTTAATGAAAATTCTTCAACAACTCTAATTGATAACAAAAACATGCATTTTTTAATCCCAAAGAATTAAGAATTTGGCAAGAACTATTAAAATAAAACTTTATTTATTTACAAACACAGTTAACATCACAAAACTTCTCTCTCGAATGGTCTCAATTTAATCGGCAATGAATTAACAAACTCCATCCGCGTTTCTTTTCCCATAAAAGTCATCTTCGCGCACAAAAATTCTAATACCAAGTTGGTCAACGTGTTTGGTTGACTAAAACAATTTAAAAAATTAGCACAAAGATCAATTTTAAGCCATTTTACCTGACTGCAATTCTTTTGTACACATGATGTCCAAATTTGTCATTTATCATAGCCACAATTAGAATACCGTTGTCGTAAAACATGCCGACGGGTTTACAGTTAATTGCAAACCAACTGAATTTTTGAGATGTTTGTGCATCCAAGTCAAATTTGTACAATATAGTGCCGTATTTTCTAAATTCGCCCGCTTCTGCCAAAGAAAAATAAACGTTTCCGACCCACAAGAATTTTTTGAACTTAAATAGTTAATTAAAAGAACAATAAACTCCAGGTAACTTACATGTGTGTAATAACTATTAACATGTTCTTCAACGTCTATTACAAATTCTAAAACTTCTCGACACTCCAACGTTGTTGGACCAATTGTTAACTTGTAGTAATTTAAATTAAAAGGACTAGTTGGTATGCCATTTTTTCCAGTTTTAAAAGGGATATCATAGTTCGGAGAAATTTCCAGCCCACACAATTCGTTTTCTGAAATGACTTGTTTTTAAAGTGTTTGAAGAATAAATGAACATTAATAGTGCATAGTGTAGATTGAAAACAATCAAAAAATAGAAAGTGAACAATTAGACGCACTCAATTTACTGTATCTCTCTATTAGCGGTGTACTCCAACGGAGCTGCTCAAAAAATAGTAGCGAATGCACTACTAATAGAGATAATACGATTAAAAAAATGTCAAACAAAAAAGTTGACACACTCAATCAAACAAAAAATCAAACAAATAGTGTTCCGAGTTTGCAAGCAGAAAGCTCGCGAAAAAAGCTTTTGTTTATTTTTGACGAGTTTTGAAGAGAGTTTTTTGTTTGTGTGAATTTTGAAGGGAGCTTTTTGCTTGCGAACTCGGAACACTGCAAACAAAAACTTTTTCGATTTCTCTTTTTAATTTTCGCAATGTCAATTTTTAGAAGAGTTCTTTTAAAAAGGCAATTAAAGAGTTAGAGACTCCATTTTTACGTTTTTTACGTTTTAAATAAAGTATATCCCAGTAATTCTTTTAATATAACACACCTTCTCCAACTTTGAAATTGTTTAAATGTAAAATGTTGCAACCATAAGCATCGCTATCTTCAAAACTCAACAACTGTTCATCAAATTGAATTTGTGAATTCACAATACGACAGAAACCATACAAACTTTCTTGACGTTTGTAAATGTGGCAAATAACTTGATTTTCGGGAATAAGTACTTTTGGATAATACGCTCCATCAAATTGTTTTGCGTCAAGAATAGCGCACTTAAATTCAGTGACATTCAATTTTACCAACTGAATAACGGTAAAATCGAGTAGGCGAGCTTCTCTAATAGAGTAGAAAATAAGGAAGTGTTCAAAATCAATTACGAATAGGCTGTTAAAGAAGGCGATCGGATTGAGTTCGAAATTGTTGCTTTCAATATACAGTTTTCTGAAAGCTCTTTAGTTAAATTTGAAGATTGAAGATGAAATTTGTTTGTTTACTAGGTTGAAGAAGAACGTTGACCGGACTTGTTATAATTTGTTCAATATATTTATAAGTTTCTGATATGATCCGAACGCTCAGGGATAGCCGCAAACAATGTATGTATAAGTTGTATCTACACTATTGGTTATGTTCAAACAAATATATCAAGAACATATTTAAACGTTTCCATGTCTTTAAACACTCTTTTAGACTGCATGTTTGTTAGTTCATTTAAACGTTCAAAATGCGATAAAAACGACACAAAAAGTACAACATTAAAGGATGGAAGTCTAATCAAGTTAGGTCAATAAACTTGATAGAGTTTATGAATTGAAAGAGTCTTTCGAGTCAATCAACTTTAATAGTTCTTTTTGCATTGTGAGTTTTGCTAATCTATCAAATGAGCTATTAAAATTATAAAAATGTAACTTGAAATTTTACTTACACGTTTGAGTATTAGGTTGTTCAGAAAGTTCCCGGATGGAGTTTTTTCACAGACCTCCGAAACAAAGTACCTGCTGAACCTCACATTATTTTTTAGAAGTTTATGTCAAATGTTTAATTTCCGGAACAAGAAATTTTCGGCCTGTACACCTTGGTCCCCCCTTATGCAACAAATCAGTCAATTGTTTACATTTTTGCTTAACTTTTTGATCTTTTGATACGGTTTAAGTATATTTTTACAAGTGTTATTGCATGTTTTTAGTATCATTTTAGAGCTCTGTTCCTTGCGCATCTAATGATATACGAGTTATATAAGTCTCGTTTATAATAGTTAACTAAAAATGTAGAACAATGCACTTTGTTTGATGATCAAATATTTTTGCTTTTATTAGTACTCTTCCAAGTCATGTTTTGTTCATGTTATAGTTCATTTGAACGCCCGAAATGCGGCTAAAACGATACAAAAAACTTATATATTAAAGGGTAGCAGTCTAGCCAACTTAGGTCATCAAACTCGACTTGTCGAAACTTTTGACTCGAACGGCACAATCGAATCAGCCGACTTCAGTGATCATCAATATTATAAATCTTTCCAATTAGTTTTCTGCCATGCTTTTGATGTGCCGGCTATTAAATAAGCTATTAATCATACAGAAACCTGATGTGGAAACTTAAATATATCATTTAAGCACTTTAATTTAAAAAATTTGTAACCTGGAGTTTAACGGTAGCTTAAAAGTAGCATCTAATTTATATACCAAAATGTGCGGAATTGCAAGAGCTTTCAAATGATATTAAACACGTCTAGTAACTTTTTAAAACGTATAACAAAAAGTAAAAATGCAACAGTCGTTTACTGCTTATTATATTGGTCTGGCAGGAAGCTTCTTACTGTGCTAATCCATTGAGTACTAATATTCACATTAGTTTGTAAATGATACATAACACATTTTCAAAAACATTGCTTAAATCATCCCGTTAAAACATTCCATAACGGTCAAAAAAGATCAAAAAGTTAAGCAAAAATGTAAACAATTGACTGATTTGTTGCATAAGGGGGGACCAAGGTGTACAGGCCGAAAATTTCTTGTTCCGGAAATTAAACATTTGACATAAACTTCTAAAAAATAATGTGAGGTTCAGCAGGTACTTTGTTTCGGAGGTCTGTGAAAAAACTCCATCCGGGAACTTTCTGAACAACCTAATAGTCATATTTTCAAATTTAATCTTTTATCGATAAATTACAACTATAGGGTATATACATACAAAATTTGCACTAATCAGTCCAGAGCTTTCAGACGATATAAAAATTATTAAAACACATTTTTTAAAAAATTCTGCAACAAACACTTTAAAGAGTACTCACCGTCGTTTTCTGTGCATCAAATCATATAAATAAATATCGGTTTTTGTAGAAGGTGACGTTTTTTGTGCTTCCAATGCATATCTCCAAGAAATAAATTGCAATCTACACCAAGTTTTTGAATTAAAACACCGCAATTCATTCACTGTAGATTTGAGCTTTTTGAATTCCGTTTTTATGAATGGGCAATTGGATGAAACTCGACTGGAAAGCTTTCTGGATAGTTTTCACAAGTTTTATTAAAAACTTGATGAATGATGCGCATTGGAATTCCCTGGACGGGCCGGTAAAATTGATTGCAGACTTTAAAGAAGATTTGTTGCTGGTTTTGGCCGGAAAAGATTAGTTCACGGACTTGCTTTCGGAAGTCTAGATTGGTTGTATCCATTTCGATGCAGTAAACTAGTAATAAGTAAGAACCTCTCAAAATTTAGTCACCAAACGTTTTGACGTAAGAATTAAAAACGCTTTTTGTTTCTCTGTTTGACGAATGAAAACGCTTGCACAAGCAAAAAAGGAGTGGTGTTTTGTTTGTTTATGTGATTACACTTTTTTTTGTGAATGTGCATATAAATTTTGAAATAATAAAACAGAGTAGGAAGTTCTTCGCAAGAATGATTAAAAATTGCATAATGTGTAGATAAAGCATTTCTTTAAAAAGTCTCTACACTGCGTAACAAAGAATTATATTTGAAAAGACACTTTAAGATTATTAGAAACGTTACATTGATGAATATCAAGACAAGTAATCAAGTAATTATTAAAATATTGAATAGTTCAGTCACGGCAATTACAATTTGTGTTAATTGAAAGAACAAGCAATCAAATAACACAGAACGTCCGAAAAAATTGACTACGCAACAAGAAATAATCAAATGTGAATCGAAAAATAAAAAAGTTAAAAGAATCAAATCAAAAGTGAATTGAAACAATCAAACGTAAATTGAAAGAATTGTCAACTTGTTAACAAAACATCACATCACCGTCAACAATCAAACGTGAATTGAAAAAGTTAAAAAGGTGAATTGAAAAAGTGAATTGAAAAAATCGACTCAAAAATTGAAAAAGTGTCTTTTCAATCAAGTCAAAAATTTTTCCTTGATTTTTCAGATATCATTTTTTTGTTACGCAGTATGTGATTTGTTGGTTTTAAACATATATTTTAACAGCTTTGATGTAATGCAAACGTGTCTTTAAAAATTCAGTACAGTTAATTTAATATTATTGTTTAAACTAGGGTTGTAATATCCCCGGGGATTTTATTTTGGCGGGGATTTCCCCGAGGATATCCCCGGGAATATTCCCAAAAAACGGGGATATTCCGGGGATATTCTTAAGTCAGCTAATATATAGGTAACTCTTATTAAAATTGTTGAACGAAAACTTAATATTCGTGTAAAACCTTGTTTTAAATACAGTCGACTCTCCAAATAGCGGACTCGAAGGGACCGAAGAAAAATTCCGCTATTTTAAAAGACCAAAATCAATTAAAAATACTATTTCCGCTATTTGATATATCAAAAGTTTATCGTACATGAAACAAAGTATATAGAATGCTATAAATAAAGATAAATATACTAATAAGTGATGCTTGAACTTGTCAACTTTTTCACCATACTTGGATCCACATCCAAAATTGCAATGAAATTTTCCATCTTCTCTCTTTGTGAAGTAGTCACGCGACCAATCAAGAGGCTTCGATTTCTTTGACATAGCTTAAAAAATGAATGAAAAACAAAAAGGTGCTTAAAATATCTTTACACAGGTCAAAATTTTCAAGGAGAATATCCCCGAATTTTAGAGGAACGGGGATATTCTAAAAATCGGTTCTAGTTGATTTCGCTCCTCCCCCCCCCCTCTTTTTTTCCCCCCCCCCCCCCCCCCCCCCCCCCCCCCCCCCCCCCCCCCCCCCCCCCCCCCCCCCCCCCCCCCGTTCCCCCCCCCCCCCCCCCCCCCCCCCCCCCCCGCGGGTTTTGTTTGGGGGGGGGGGGGGGGGGGGGGGGGGGTTAAAAAAAAAAAAAAAAAAAAAAAAAAAAAAAAAAAAAAAAAAAAGGAAGGGAAAAAAAAAAAAAAAAAAAGAAAAAAAAAAAAAAAAAAAAAGTTGGGGAAGGGGGGGGGGGGCCCCTGGTTTTTGGGAAAAAAAAAAAAAAAAAAAAAGGGGGGGGAAAAAAAAAAGGGGGGGGGGGGGGGGGGGGGGGGGGGTTTTTGGGTGGGGGGGGGGGGGGGGGGGGGGTTTGGGGGGGGAGGGGGGGGGGGTGGTGAAATTTTTTTTTTTTCCCTTCTAATTTATAAATAATCACAGACATGTACAGGATACATTTACGTGCAGCGCGTAGCGCTGCACGAACTTTGTTTTCACAAATGTCTGTCTGTCTGTCTGTAACGCGCACCTGCAGTTATGGGTTGCGCTTTTTTTGTAAACGCACTTTATGCATTTGCTTAAAACTGCTTTGTTGAGTTGCGTCGTGCGGCTTGTGTGGCCTAGTGGTTGAGCGCACGAGTTTGAGAGCGAAGCTTTTGTGAATGCGGTCGGTTCTTTTGCTGTTTTGATTTTTGCGTGCAATATTTAATTTGTGTAGTTTTGAAAGTGTAGTTGCGTAATAAATGCGTTAATTTTTCATGAAATTGATGTTTTTTGTTTTTGCAAACGTTTTAATGCTATCTTTCTTACTTTTGCTTTTTTGCAAAACTGCATAAATTTTTGGACAAGTTTTTTTATTTTGCGCAAGTGTAAAAGGAAGTTTTTACGCGCATTTTGCAAAAACTATACATTTTCAAATAATTTTGCGTGATAAACACGGAGTGCTTTTTAAAGTGAAATGAATCCGGTGTAACAAATAAATGAGATAACAGTTGGACGTGGAACGGATATGATTCACCAATCCTTGGCTGCATGAGAAAGCAGTCGATTTTGTAATATCGTGAACTGCCTTTAAGCAGACTTTTGCTTATTTACTATTGCGAACTGCCGTTAAGCAGACTTTTGCTGATTTTATTTCTACATTGCGAAAGAATTTGAATTTTGCTATTGTTTACTTTTTGTACAGTTCTACTTCTACTATTATTATTTACTTTTTGTAAAGTTCTATTTCGTCATTTTGTTTACTTTTTGTACAGTTCTAAAATGAATATTGTAAGTTTTTTGATTAAAATTGAAGGAATTTTAACGCATAGTTTTTAGAAACTTAGTCAACTACTTGCAGATAAAATTATTCAGTTTAAAAGCCAAAAGAATGATTCTCTCAAAAGTGTGGCCATTCACAAACAAATAGACCGACCAATTGCAAGTTCATCGTGTGCTATTAATACTGGTGAAACGGTGTCGACAAAATTGGTTTCGAATCACTCGAACTTTGGTAGATGTCAAACACTGCCAAAAGAAAGTGTTCAAATCCCGTCAACAAGCAACACAAATGATTATACGCCTAAAACAACAAAGACTTCTACCAGCTATTACTCTCCTCCGCAACAATCATCGTTAATCGAAACGGATGAAGTTGAGCCTATCCCAACTCGTGAGACAAGTTGGCAAAAACAAGGAGGCGGTGAAGTATTCATCGAAAATATGTTTGATTCGCTGTTTGCTTCGCTTTTTGGTTCTTCAACTAAATCAACTGAAGATGAAGAGGTGCCTCTTACAGCCGAACAATTAGCGGAAATAGAAGAAAACCGAGATCGCAGACATCTTGATCGCATTGCAGAAGAACAATACAATATCTTGGTGCCAAAAGATCCTTTCAAGGACATCTATGCCAAGCGTAAGTTTAAGTATTTAAACATTCTTGAAATTACTAATTAATAGTTTTAAACGATAGTTAATATTTTGTTTTTAGCTATTTACTTCTCAGATGGAACGGCTTGTGGCTATGTACAGTTCATGCACAGAAATAACAACAAGTTTCTTGAATTATTTGAATTCCAGTGAGTGTTTAAATTGTGAAATCGACTTATTAAAGTTTTTAAACTAAAACTCTTATAAACTAATTTGATTTATGAAATAACTTTTAGATACCGTAAACTTAAACTATTGTTCGCTTGCGTTAAACATGGTGAAATGCTATTATTTAAAAATGGAGAAGAAGCATTGAAAAGCAACGTAGATTGGTTTAAGCAGTGGAAGGAATCTCTGGCGCATCTAAATCAGCCGACCAATGCAACAGCTGATGACCTCAAAACATGGCTACGTGAAGTGAATCAGTTGGGTAGAAAATGCAATGAAGATGTTGAATGTGAGAGTGTTTCGCTTGTTGGAGCTACAATTAAAAAGATGAAAGCCAATGATTTCGTTTCTGAGCCGGGATGGGAAGCAAAGCTGACGTTGAAAGATGGCAACAAGATCCGAATAAAGGCAACGGGTTGCTACATGAGAGGGGTAAGAAAAAAGTAGTTAACATAACTCAATGAACTTTAAATTTTTTAGTTTTCATTTAATCAATGGTTATCTATATTTGAAAGTGCCATTAAAGGAGAAAACCAAAGAAAGTACACGAGTGAAATTGTTCCGAGTGGAAATCTAGAATGGGCTATGAAAAGGCTTGGAATTAAAGCGCATGTCCCTTATTTGGAGCTTTTAAGACCATCTCCATCTATTCAATTGCCCTACACCAAAGAAGACTATATTGATCATGGTGAAAACACGAAAGAACAGCTTGCTTACTATGTTATTGGTCCACAATTTATTCCTAGACCGGTTCAGACTGATGAACGGTATGCTTTAGATTATTAGCTTTTAACATTTAAACCTTTAGCCAGCAATTGGAAATTGAAAATGATGAAAGTGTTTTGGAATTGCAAGGAAATATAGTTGGAATGAAATTTAAAGAACTTGGTCGTCACGTCATTATTTTGAAAGATGGTTCGCAAACTAATTCGGGAGCTGAAAATGGAGATGTTTTTGAATTGCAAGGGAATGTGGTTGGAGTGGATGAGCGATTGAATTTGCATGTTGATGGGCAACTTGATGTGGAAAGTCAAGAAAAGTTTGAAGAATGCGCCAATAATCAAGTGGAAAATCATCTTAATATAAGCGTGGAAGAACATCAAATGGAAGCAGAGGAGATCATTGAAGTGCAGCAACAACATGAATTGAAAACTGAGGAGCATTCTAATGGAATCGAGTAATTTTTAAACTTGAAAACTTTGAAACAATTTGTGCTTTAGAGCATTTGATGAAGAAGAACACGTATTTCAAGTCTATATTAAGTTATTGAATTCTGCTACGCCTATTTATGATTCAAACTGTGGAGGCAAAGTATTCGACTTTCAAATTCTTGACTCCGAAAGTGAAATTGATGCTCATGAATTAACTTCGTTAATAATGTTATACGTTGCCGAAAATGACACAATTAATGAAGTGAAGGATATGGTTATGTTAAGAACTGGATTTCCGATTGATCAGCAACGCCTTTACTATTCAAGTAGACAGATGGACAACGAAAAAACAGTTAAATGTTATGACATTTGTTCTGCGTCTACATTGCAACTTGTAGTTGGTGAAGGTCTTCTTGGAGGTATGTAATTAAAATTGGCTATTAGCTAAATTTTTATGTTTAGGTGCACGAAGAAAAGCAAAGTGTCGAAACATTTCTTGCTCCGGACAATACACCGTTACAACAGGTGCTAGCGGACTGTGCAGGTAATAAAAATCAAACTTTAACACAAATTTAAAAACATTTCTAGAAGTTGCGGTCAGCTGCTTAATAGTGGAAGAGTTGTTGAAATTGGAATACAAACTTATGACTTTGCAATCAACGTTCGTCAAGAAAATGTATGTGTTTAAAGATTATAAAATTGTGCACTTTCTTATCTTTAGGACACTGAGCCTCAAAACAATCGCCAAGTTGGTGCAATGACAAACGCAGAACGTGTTGCAAAGCATCGTGCCGCCGAAACAGCTGATGAAACTGCTGCTCGTTTAGAAGCCGACCGTATCTTTCATCAACAAATGCGTGCTGCCGAAACAGCTGATGAAACTGCTGCTCGTTTAGAAGCCGACCGTATCTTCCATCAACAAATGCGTGCTGCCGAAACAGCTGATGAAACTGCTGCTCGTTTAGAAGCCGACCGTATCTTCCATCAACAAGCACGACAACAACAAGCCGAATTTGAAGAAGTTAGTGTTCAACAGTTAAATGAAGAACACCAAGTAAACATCAACAGACAAAAAGAGCTGTTTGTTGATCAACTTGACATTCAAAGAATTGTTGAAACAATGAAAGAGACGGCAAAACGACAAATTAAAAACCAACAAAAGTCAATTGAGAAGTTTTTAAAACTAAAGGTGCATCGACCAAAAGGCCTTACTAACCAGCAACACGAGTTTCGTCAACTCACTCGTCGACAATATCACATCAAAGAAACTTCAGACGATTTAAATGACTTTGAGCCCATGAACGATTTGTTTCCGTTAGTTCAAAGAAGATTTGCCGGAGGACAGCCATTTATTGTATTGGAAGAGGTAACTTGTTTGTTAAACTTGTAAATATTTAATAATGTTTGTTTTTTTTAGGAACAAGAGTTGATTGCTGAAAACTCAACTGTTCATCAAAATGCTGAGCCAATTATTGAAGAGTCAACTAACACCAATCGTGTCAGCCGTAAACGAGTGTTCATGGACTCAAACATTGAACAATCAGCACAAACTGACCGTGATTCAAATGCTAGCCAAGTCAAACGTACTCCGAACATTGAAACTCCAAATTCCAATTTTGATACCAATCAAGGAGAAGAAATGGAAATTGACACTGGCAACAACAACGTAATTGAAGTTGTAAACAACGACCACGAGCCTGCTGCCATGCCTGACGCCAATTTTAACGCAAATGAAGATGAAGAAGGTGAAAATCTTGTTGATTTGAACTTGCCTCGAAACATCTTGCCGCCAGAGTTAATAAATGAAGCGGATAACGAAGTTGTTGAGCATATTCTGCATCAAAATGAAGATGATATGGAGCAACTTGGCCCGTTGGCTGTGCCTATTGTCAGAAAACTGACTTACATCCGCTTGTGTGACGAGAACTGTCCGGCTTTACAATTAGAAGCGGGCTCACAACTTCATATGTGGCTAACTCATTCCGTTAGACTTCCTCCGGTTAGTTATTATTTGAATCGTTCAATAATTATGTTTGTAATGTTTTAGGATTTCTTTATTGACCATATCAGTACAAACCGCCCGGGCTTGAATGGAATGTCTATAATGGAATGTGTAAACACCTACGAGCATTGCTATGCCGGACTTCGATCTATTAAAGTCAAGTTGGACCTAATTAAGCATTATTACGCATTTTTGACGTCTGTTGCTTCTACTGCTGATAGATCCGCTTTGTTAGATATTGTGAAAGATCCACAATGGCCACAGAAGTTACAAGAAGACGCTAAAGAGGTTCATCTTACACGCTCAATTTCACATCGTCAAGATCTTGTTTTACAACGATACGGAAGTCTCATTAAAGCGTTTGAAAATGAAATAAGTGATTTGGAAGTCAATGTTTGCTCTGTTTGTCGCCTTCTAAAACGCAAAAAAGATCTTCAATATTGGCAAGACAAGTGGGTTGTGCCTGATCTCCAAGACAAACCTGCCTCCAGCTCTAAAGTTTGCACCACTTGTGCGCCGTCTCTTCGCAAAGGAAGTCGACCACGTCAAGCAGTAAGTTCTTAAACTTGTTTAAAACGATGATGTTAAAATTTATTTTAGGCCGAGAATGGAATGAACGTTGATGATCGTCAGCAATTGTTGGACAGTCTTAACTGGATTGAGAGCGCTCTAATTCAACTTGTCAGACCTGTACAAAGCATTGTTAGACTGCGCAACGCCAGAGGACAATTGACGGGAATTAAAGCAGCCCGCGGAGCTATGGTCATGTTGCCAATTCCAGTTTCCGGTACTCTTGATCACCTTGTTAACACTTTGCCGTCTGCTGACAATTTGGTAAGTTTTAAAATGCATCTTTAAGTGTAATGATTATGCTTGCAGAAACTTTTGGTAAATTGTGCTGACAACAATGGTATTCCGTCTGCTGTGGTTAATTTGAAAAAGGTTCTTAATGCTTTGAATTGGTTAAAAGCAAACAACCGTGCTTATGCCGACATTGCCATAAATGAGAATTTTCGATTCACGGCAGATGATGTCATTTTCGACAAGCCTTCGACAGAAGAACAATTGGCTGGATTGATTGAACTTGGCGAATCTCATGAACATTTGTTAGAGCCGGCAGATACAAACATCCAACTTTACATTGAAAATGAGTCAACTAATCAAGCAGACACCGCTTTTCAACAGTACACTCTCCAAAAAGCTCCCTATAATCCAACAAACTGGGATCTTCCAGATTCTGATGTAAAGTGCTTTCCAAAACTGTTTCCAAACGGAAACTTCGGCTTTGATCATGTGGGTCGAAAACCAGCAATTCCTCATCGTCAACAAATCCGTGCAAGACTGCTTGGAGCCGATCGTCGATTTGGACAAAGTCCCGAATACTTGGCAATGACTCATGGACTTATGGCACAAAAGGACATTCATTCGGTGATGGGCGTTCAAGCAAGAGCGAAAAAGGCCAAAATGAATGCAGCGGGTGATTTTTACAATAAAAGTAAACTAACTTTATTGCCTTTTAGACTTAATTAAAATGGTCAATGACGACGATTTTAATTTGAAAACTTGCATGTCGTCTATTTTTGTCAACTTGCGGAATTATGCGCCTTACTGGGACAAAGCTAAATTAGAAGTTAAGTCTAAAATCGCCTTACTTGGACCGCCGAACTGGTTTTTAACCTTAAATCCATCTGAACCTGATTGGATTGAGTTGCATAACGCCTATTCTGCTGTTTACAACACACCTGTTAACTCTACAAACATCAGACAATTTATTGCAAGAGATCCAACAATTTGGTGCCGTCATTTTCAACAACGAGTTCGCGCATTTCAAAAACATTTCTTCAACGAGTCCGGCCCGTTAGGAAAAGTCATTCACTTCTTCTATAGAATCGAATATCAGCAACGAGGTATCATCTTTAATTTTGATTAAAAACAATTTTAAATTGTTGTTTTTAGGCACCGAACATGTTCATTGTCTTTTGTGGGTGAAAGATGCACCGAAAAGTGATGCTCCAATTGATGATGTACTTGATTACATCGACGAACATGTGACGGCTCGTCTGCCTGATCCGGTTACGGAAAAGAAACTTCATGACCTTGTTGTTGGAAACCAATTCCATTACAAGACACATTCGTCAACGTGCCGCCGTAAACTCAAATATCGCGCAAACATCAAAGAGTTTTGTCGTTTCGAATTCCCGCGTCCGTCCTGTCCAAAAATCAAATACAATGATTTGGCAAGTGAGCTTCGAGGATTTCCTGGCACCAAGAAGCGCTCTTATTCATTGGCTCGCCGAAATAACGAAGAACAATGGATAAACGACTACAATCCTGCTATTTTGTTGGCCTGGAAAGGAAATGTAGACATGTAAGTTTCACGTTCACTTTACATTTGATTTTAAATAATGTTTGCATTTTCAGCCAATACATCATGCACAACAGTTTAGATGCCGTAAATTACATTACTGGCTATACAACTAAGCACGAGACTGGCCAAAAAGAAGATCTCTTCAAAGAATTGCGTGGCGAAACAATTAACAACTCGGACCTTTTTCGAATTTGCGTTGACCTTATTAGAAAACGTGAAATTGGAATGATGGAGATAATTGATACGCTTCTTGGGCATCCAATGAGAAAGACTGACACCGGCCATGTGTTTATTAACACTAATGCTGATTTTGGTCGCCAGCGAATGCTTAAACCGAAGGCGGAAGTGGAACGACTACAACAAGAAGATCCAGAAGCACAAGCATATCTTGACAATTGGAACGACTCGTTTTATCCAAATCGGCCAGAAGAGCTTGAAGAGTTTTCGTTGTTTAATGTGCGAATTTATTTCAAGAAGGACGGAACGGGCAATGAAAACAACGAAGTTGTTGACGAAGTAAATTTTATAGCTTTTAAAGTGATTATAATCTATTGTGTTTAGATAGACGACAATGATGCAAATGATGGCATTTTTGCCAGAAACTATCATGTTCGCAATATTTTGAGTCCATTCTATTGTCATCCGCAAATCAACAAAGGAACAAAGTTGCCTATTCATGGTTTGGGGAAAGCAGCTTTCTTGAAAAAATGCCGGTCGTTGATTCCACGTCTATTTTGGCCGAAATTGGAAGCCGAAAACGAAGCTCGCAGAGAAGATTTCTATCGACGATTATGCTTGCTATTTATTCCCTGGCGAAATGAAGATCAATTAAAGGAGCCTTTTGATTACTACGAGGAAAAATGGAATCAATACGCTTTAAATTTGGCCAATCAGTCAGAAGATGCTTACAATGATCTCGACTGCATAATGTACGTTTTAAAATATGTTTTTAATTAAATAAATATCATTGTTTAGTAAAAATCATGTCGAGTTATTGCGCCAATCAGAAGAATTGTTTAAACGACGTCGTGAACTACGCAAACAATTTGAAGAGCTAGAAATAGATGAAAATCCAAATGATGTTCTTGAAATCATTGAGAGACACATTAATCAAGCTGAGCATGAAAGAAGCGTTGAGAACTTAAATGCTAAACAACGTCAAATTTTCAACCGCGTTATTGAAGCTATTGGCAACCAGGAGCAAATTCGCCTAATTGTGCTTGGAACTGCCGGCGTGGGCAAATCTGTTTTAATTAACGCAATCGCCGATCAAGTTACGTTGAATTACACAGAGCCAGAAAGCCGCTCAACTCAACCGGCTGTTATGGTTGCTGCCCCAACTGGATTAGCTGCTATAAACATTAATGGAAATACTATCCACTCGTTGTTTGGCATTCAAGTAAAAACCGGCAAAGACCCTAGTTTGAACACATTGCGGAATGAAAAGCGTGAACAATTGCGCAACTTCTTCATGAATGCACGTTTACTGATAATCGACGAAGTTAGTATGTGCAGCAACGTTTTGCTAACGATGGTGAGTCTTTAAAATTATATCTTTCTATTGTAAAAACTTACTTAAAACCAATTAATCTTAATAATTTGTTTTAGATTCACATGCGATGCCAGGAGATTATGAACAATTTGAGAGATCCGTTTGGTGGACTTTCTGTTTTATTGCTTGGAGATCTACTGCAATTGCCGCCAGTTTTGTCGCCTCATGTCTTTAAAACACTAACTGCACATCTTTTGCAAAAGTACTTTAAAGCGCCGCCAATTCTCTTCAATCTGTGGACGCATTTTGAATACGACGAATTGACTGAAAACATGCGACAAGGCGACTCATCAATTTACGCACAAATTATGTCCATAATGCGTGTTCAAGCATTGACACCTGAAGACATTGAATGCCTAAAATCCCGCCTTACTCCTATTAATGAAGCTACAAAGTCTATCGAAGAAGCAGCATCCTACTACTGTACAAGTCTTATTGAAAAAGACCCACATGCTTTGGCCATTTTTGCTACAAATCAAGAGGTTGCTAAATTTAATTCGGCCGTTGTGGATGAATTACAATTGGACGTAATTACTATTGAATCGAAGGATAGCTGGGAGGATGAACCGCCAAAAGATGGCGTTTTTCAGCGGATTTATCAAAAGGCGGGATATCGAATCACTGATGGGCCAATTGGAGAAGACGGTGTATTTGCTAGAACAACAACTAACTTCGAAGACAATCGATTGTCCAAAGCGGAAAAAGCAGCTAATATGGAAAAGACTTTAAAATTGGCTGTCAATGGGCGCGTTATGCTTCGTCGGAATTTAAACAAAGCACTTGGCATGATAAATGGTTCAACCGGTGTTCTTATTGATTACGACAGAGTAAACAATCCGCCAACGTTTTTGACGGTAAGTTTTGATCGATAAACACAATAAATCTTTTGCTGTTTAGATCAAGTTTGACCGAATCAACGAAGTCCAACAAATATCGCCTGTCTCTGCCATGTTTGATGTTGGATTAGACAAGACACTAATCAGACAGCAATTTCCGGTCTGCATGGCATTCGCTGTAACTGCTCACAAGTGTCAAGGCCTCACTGTGAACACTGCTTTGATTAGCACTCACAAAATGTTTGCGCCTGGTCAGGCATTTGTTGCGTTCAGTCGTATTCGTAAACTCGAAGGATTGCATTTGGTTGATTTTCTGCCTTCAAAAATTCTTTGTGATGCCGAATCTCTAAATGAGTACAACAGATTGCGTGGACTTCAAAACATGAGTCAACTGGCTGTTCCCGAAACATCAAAACAACCACCGGCAAAAAAAGCTGTTCAAAACGCACAAGTTCCGCCTCTCTTGGTTAGTATACATTTAATTAATAGAATTTGTTTTAAACTTTGTTCTGTTTAGATTCCTGTGCCTCAACGTACTTCAACGACTATTCCACGCCTTGGTCTCAATCAACAACAAACAAATCAGTCGACTAACGTCAATTTGACAGAAAATCCTTTGCAGCAACAACTTGGCATTAATAACTATCGTGTGGCTACCGGTTATGCCCGATTGGATGAAAAAAGCAAGCCGTTCCTCACACTCAGAAATAGAGGCTCAGACTGCTTTTTGATTGCAGCGGTCAACTTTTTGCAACCGTTTGCACTAACTACTAATTGGCTGCTATCTATGCATCCCGATCTTGGCAACATTTTGAAAGAACTTCAAATCATTTACAATCGTGGTTGTTCTGATACTGGAAACTTGCGAAACACTCTCGACTTCCTCCAAGATGCTGGACATCATGACTCAAGTCATGCAGTTCACGCACTGGTTCAACATGTTGAATTTCATCCGTTTGTAGTCGAAAACAGTTTTGTGGTAAAAGAAGACCAAAAATGTAATACTTGTGGCTATGTTGTTGATAAACGTCCAGAGTTAGCATTTGTTGCGGTAAGTTTGTCTTTGTTGTATTAAAGTTTTAATTCAATTGTTTAGGATCGCAGTTTGTCAGAGTTTAAAAGGAGTGATCCGAACAGAAGACAAATTACGTTTGATCAGTTAATTCATGAACAGACTGGATTGTTTGAATGTGGACAGTGTAAATCATCGAATACTGAATGGAAAACAATGATAAACATCAAGCCCGATCAGAAGTTCTTTGCATTGGAAGTCAATAATCAGAGCTTCGTTTTCCGGCCGGAATCTGGAGAAATTCAGCAAGGAGTCGTTGATTTAGAAGTAGTTGACTTGAATGTTAATAACACGCAGATTTACGGTTCGTTATAATCGCTTTAATTACAATTCTATAACAACTAATCTTTAGGTGTTAATTTTCGTTTGGTTGCGGCCGTTGAATATCGTGCATGGATGGGCGATGGAATGGCGGGTCATTATGTGACATGGCGGCGAAACTTTAGAAATACCTGGTCGATTCTAGATGATGCAACACCGTATGAATCAGACGAATTTCCGCAAAATGCTTCTATTTTTACAACGTTTCTTTTTGAACGTTTGCAGTAGACTTAATTGTTTGTGTCCAAAGAATATTGTGTACATTAATTAATGTTTTTGTAGGTGATTTGTTTAAGAGACAGGAAATAAATATTCAAAGTGTTTAAAATATGTGTGCTTGAAATGTGTGCAAAACGGTTGAGATAAAGTGCATAATTGAAAGCATTGAAGTAAAAACAAAATGAGCAAAAAGCGCGACTAATTAAAAAGCACATTAAATACATTGCAACGTTAATTTAAAAGTGTGCTCGCATTTAAAAAATCGTCTGCCAACGAAAAACTAAACCGCAAACGAATAGCGTCGATTTGCCGGAGCTAAAAATTCTCGAGCTCTCGAATAACTAAACGATTCATTGACCTGTTTTTTGCCACATTTGAGCGGTGTGTTTATTTGCGAGAGTGTAAAGAGTGCATCTGTTATGACTAATCATTTGTGTGCTTGATTTGCGAGCGCTCTTTGCCATTCAAATCTAGTTGAATGCGTAAAGAGCACATCGGAAATTTTTCAAATTCCCATAAAGGCTGGAACATCGTCATCAATTACTAGGTTAACACCATAAAGGATAGAACTTTGTTTCTTGTAAACTTCATAAACGTGGGAAGATCTTTAAAAGTCTCCATAAAACAAAGTTCGAGGCATTATGGCAATTTCTTTTAGCAAAATTGACACAAACGCTTACATAATTAAATAATGTTGTAAGAACTCTCGAAACAATCATTAAACAATCCTAAAATCATTGAAACCGGAGCTCGACCTCCCAGCCTGCTGGATATCGATTTCCGCCCTACGTTGTTGAAATGACTTTCTGGACAATGGAGAGACCGAAGGTCTCGGAATGTCCAGGTCGATTTTCAAAATATGTTAACAGTTGAATTAGCACTATCAAACAATTCAAAACGCTTTTAGCAGTTTGAAATAAGTTTAGATGAAACGTGAATATCTTATGCAAAATGAGTATGGTTTTGGTTATAAAGATGCATAGTTGATTGAGTTTATTGTTTTATTAATTAAAGTAACATTCAACCGCCAATAAATCGCCATAATGCCTCGAACTTTGTTTTATGGAGACTTTTAAAGATCTTCCCACGTTTATGAAGTTTACAAGAAACAAAGTTCTATCCTTTATGGTGTTAACCTAGTAATTGATGACGATAAATCTATTAGATAAAGATGTTTATAGTTGTGATAATGATTTAAAACTAACTTCAGAAGGATATGCATTAAAATTAGTGTCAGAAAAAAAAAAGTTGGGGTTTTAAAAAGCCGAAAAATTACAATATTTAGAGAGTAACTTGAAAGAGAAGTAGGCTTTTAAATCTTACGATACTATCCCAAATGTTTAATGATCATAATGAAATTAAAAAAAAAAAAAAAAAAAAAAAAAAAAAAAAAAAAAAAAAAAAAAAAAAAAAAAAAAAAAAAAAAAAAAAAAAAAAAAAAAAAAAAAAAAAAAAAAATAAAAAAAAAAAAAAAAAAAAAAAATAAAAAAAAAAAAAAAAAAAAAAAAAAAAAAAAAAATTTTTTAAAAAAAAAAAAAAAAAAAAAAAAAAAAAAAAATTGGGTTTAAAAAAAAAATTTTTTTTTAAAAAAAAAAAAAAAAAAAAAAAAAAAAAATAAAAAAAAATTTATTAAAAAAAAAGAAAATTATGATTTAAAATTTTTGAATGACAAACTAATTATTAAAGAGCATATTTTCAATAATAGAACTGATATTGAAGAAGAGTTGTTAACTGAAATGAAACAAATATCAAATGTTGGAATAGAATTAAAAGAAAATGAGCAAAATTCAATGATTCCACATGAAATTATTGAAGATTTAGATAGTTTCTTTGAATCGTATTGGTTAAAATATTGGAGAATTTATGTGACAGTTGGTGTGACTTTAGTTTATATCTTCATTGTGAGATCTTTAATTTATATCATATCACCATATTTTATGCTAAACAAACGAAATAAAAATCCCAAAAGAATTCCACTTGAACCTATTACCTATCAAGTAAAAAATGAAAAAATAGGATTAAAATCACGTAGAAGAAAGGTAAATTTAAGTGAGTTTTCATCTATTACTTCATTAGATCAAGAATAATTTTACTATTAAATGACACTAGTAGTTTTTGATGGTAATACTAATAATTATACTGTTTTGAATAAAAACGATAATGACTTAAAGATTGAATTGATTAAAGTTCAAACTGATGAGAACATTAATGAATCATCGATTATAAAGCAAAATAAGTCAAAGGTTTCTAAAAAACTAAGATAAGATTAACAAAAAAGAATAAAGAGTTCTTAAACTCGCTAACTAAAGATTCAAATAGTAATAAGACAAGTAGTAAAGAAAAGGTAAAATTATCAAAAGAAAATCAAGACTTTTTAGATGCATTAAAGACATAAAAGAGAAAAATATGATATAAAGATATTTAATCATCTTTTTATTTTTTTAATTCTTTCATATGTAATCCAACAAATAGATTAATATTATCAAATTCAATTATATTGTTATTAAATCTACTAATTTTAGAATTATTTTATCTGGTCTGCTAGTTACTTTATGATAAATAAGTTGTCTTGGTTCTATACTAATTAATAAATTTTGTTTATTTATTTCATCATTATCAAGTCTAAACCTATAAATTGAATTTATTTTCTTGTTATTGACATAAGAATCATCTATCAAATTACACCAAACATAAACATAATCATTGGATTTTGAATTAAATTTACATTCGGAGACATGTTTACCATTTAGGATATCTATAACTTTTTCTTCATTAACAGGATTATTATTTTGATCAACTCCATCAGCTGAGTAATAATTTATGTTTATTTTTTGTTAATTTCTAAATTACCGTCTAATTTTATCAGTGCTATTTCATAATTCTTATCCAAAAACTCCTGTGGAAATGAATATTCAAAGAATGATTCGCTGGAAGTCAAATTTAAATTGAAGTAGACCATTTATGAGGATAAAAATTGTTACATAATTAATGTTAATTGCTGTTATTTAGTTGAATTGTACTTTTTAGCTATAAATTTAAGCCCTGAAGAAGACCATTGATCACTGCCTCAAAACAGATCGGACGCCCCTAAATCTCAATAACTCAGTCATACATAATAGAGCGGTCAATTTATTGGTTAAATGCTAATTTACAATTTCCACATCACATAACTGTCGTACAATTAAGCAAATCTATAATTGATTTTATAAACAAACAGAATGGATAAAACGCAAACTGTACTACCAAGCGTGACAATTTCAAGTAAAAGACAGCTTTATAAAATTTCAAAATTTACTCATTCGGAAAGCCGAACTCATCAAGTTCTTCACGTAAATGGACGCTAAAGAATTTGCGGTCAGTCCAGCCGGGAAATGAACAAAGCCCACCAATAGCTTTGCCATAAGGCTCTCCATAATACTAAAAGTGAGTGCATTACTCCGTGAATTTTTTGATTTCACTTCTACCGGTACTATACGAAAAAATGTTTTAGACCGGCTTTTGGCTTCAATAATCCCCTTAAATTGCTTTGTAATGAACACTCTTCCGGTGTTTCGGAGAAAAGTAATCATTTTTACACTTTTTATAATCATTCTAATGCATATTAATAGGTATCCATTTAGCACCGCTCAAACTGTCCCACAGGTAGCCTTTCATAAAACTTTAAATGATTTACCACTCCACGAGCTCCGTGCTCCGACACACAAAAAACGATGTAATGTTCGGTTTCATTGACTTCGTCGACCTTCACATGGTTTTTCTATAATGGAGTTTTAAAACCAGATTACCAGATTAGTAACGAGTTTCAGGCCAAGTTTTTCCGATTAGTTAAGTGAAACGACTCTGTTACTTTGAAGGGTTTGGTAGAGAGGCAAAATCGAGGGGTAATTTGGAGACGTTTATTACCGAACCGACGAAAAAACTCAACCGTACCTCCAAGTAGTCGAACATTTCAAGGGAGCATGTAAGTCGACCATGCGCACACCTTGAAGTGTAGCCATTGAACTTCTCAGGTCTGACATAGCCGGAACATATCAACCAGTGAGTTAACGCATGCACGCCCCCGTATGGATAAGTGCGTTTGTTCCCGAAAAACATGCAACTACAGTTTGGGCCATCATAAACTAGGAAACGACGGCCATGACTGGGGGTGTAGTTGCTAGTGAGTGAATAATTTTCTGGATCATCGGCGCACAAGTTCAGATAACCCTTAAACGTAACAAAATTGTTTATCAATTAATGCTCAGTTAGCGAAATGCCAGAGATCTCTTACAATCAATCATATGGATCTGATGTTTTTTGCCTATTTTCCCATTTTTATCTTGTTGTTTTTGATCATCAATTTGTTGATTTATGTGAATGTATTGGCGAGTTTTTGGTCTATAGAAGTAAATGGTAATCAAAAACAGAGATATAAAAGGATTGAGCGAAAATTTTCGATTCTACAGGGTGAACGAAAAAAATTGTTAGAACTTTTTGCAAAAAAATCATCGATGGGGGTTCGATATTTTTTCTTTCAATTTTTTGTTGCTTTTTGATTGTTTGATTAAGAACAAATGTTTATTCGAACATATAACAACGATCATTCAAAATGCTTTCCGCCAGCCTTCAATGCACGCATTCAACCGTCTTGGAAAGTCGTCAACAATTCGGCGAATCAAGCCTTCATCCAACTCTTGCCATGCTTGTTCCAATGCCAATTTCAAAGATTCAATACTTTTGTGAGGCTCTCTACAAGCTTGCTGTTCTAAAATCGACCATACCGAATAGTGTTGCTTCAGATAAACAAACGCCGGTCGCAATTCAAATTTTTTGATATTAGGCATTTTCAATTTACAATGAAAAACAAAAAGACAAGTTAGATGTCAAACAATCAAAAAGCAACAAAAAATATCGAACCCTCATCGATGATTTTTTTGCAAAAAGTTCTAACAATTTTTTTCGTTCACCCTGTATTCAATTGAATAATAGTTTGTCATAAAACGTTGGATTTTCTACTCTTTGAAATTACTTATGGTGTAGATTGGACGTACCCGGAACAGGAGATTTGCCAAATCATCAAGATTATCAGCAAACCCGTGAAAGCACCCGGACTTTCGATTTGGATGCGGTTTGATCCAACCCAGTTGGGTCATTAGCTCACTGAGACGATGCGCAATGGCACGATTGGTGTGATCACTTGATTTGATCAAGCATCCGCATTGGGATTGATTGTAATCATAGCGTGCAAATTGAGCATCCGAAAGGAACATGACGTATATACCCAAGCGCTAAACAGTCCATTCGTACAGGTGTTCGAAATCTTCCTGCTTTCAATCAATAATAATTCATTTACAAAATTGGCTATTTTAGAGGAGTGCTCTTCCCGATGTGACATAATTATCTCTAATCAGAAGTTTAAGCATTTTTCAGTCAAAAGTCGCTTGGTCTTAAAAGACAAGTTTTAGGGACATTGAGAGATGGGAAGCCAAACGTCTGCATGATTCCTCACTGCAAATTCAATCCCTTGAGGGACCAAGGCTGATGATCGAAAAATACTCTTAACTTCCTAATTCAAAGTAATTATGTCGCATCGATTGGGACATTTCCTCGGTATCTGTCTTTAAAATGGTCAATTTTACAAATGGATTATGTCGAAGGCTCGAACCCTTCCTTAGACAACCCCATGAATACTCACCGACAGGTTACGGTCGCTAAAGCTGAACAGCACGATGAGGAGTATAAAAAGACGTCTGATATCTTGGAAGTACATGCGAGCCCATTTGTGGCTTGGTGATCTTGCATAGGTTATTAGTGGCCAATTCCCATCGTCAGTTCGGGAGCAGTGTCCGCAGTCTTTGATATGAAGAACCATTTGAGCCTGTAAATCTCGATTTGCCTGCATTCCTCCATAGTAGATTTGCTCCATAAGTGCGTTGATACGGAGAGTCATCATGCCTTCAATTGTTTGTTGAAAAAGATCATCAGATCTTGTTGGCACACGAATGACCTTAATAGCGATTCAATTAGACATAAAGCTATTATCGCGCATTAAGAAGGGAAACGTCTTTAATCCCTTTAAAAATCGTCTAAATTCCCAAACGTTCAAGAGTTCGGGTCTACGTTTACAACTGATTTGTCTAATTATTGTAAATCTTCTAATTGAATCACACTCACTTCCTATCAGGTTTTCTCGATGTTGGCATTATTCTGTTGAATAATAAACCTGAATTGTTTGGTTTATTCTTTTGCATCTTGTATAACAAACGCCAATCTACATTTTCGAGCAAACACATCGAAAACGTCCACATTTTATGTGATCTAAACGCTTGATCCCGCCAAGGTAAACTTGTCATGGATAAGAAGTTTCAATTAGAGGATTTACGATACACAAATGAACACCCCTACAACTTACCGCTAGCATTTCCTCATTGATTTTCCGGGTTAACTGTTGGCCTTGCTCACAAATTTCACACGAACTCAGGGGGATTTTTAGCTTTCCGGAAACGGAGAACAGACCGGTAGAGAGGTGCTGCTTAATTGAGTAGCGATGTAGGAGCTGTTTGTAGTTGGACGAGGAGAGGATTACACGAATACATTTTTTGCGACAGCAGCATTGAAAGTACACAGATTTCTTTTCCGTCGCTGTGTCGCTCCATTTGTTACGCTCAAAACAAGTCCCCTCGAAATCGACGTGAGTAGGATCATTGGCCAGCGTGAATTGCTTAATGACGGTCTTCCATTTTTTGTCCATCCTTGAAAAAATAAACGACGATGAGTTCCTTTATAGTCTTGCCGCTGCGGGACCAGTCTCGAGACAACATTACTCCTTTGCCCTGTTGATAGAACAGTTCACTCCCATGCAAATCTGTGGTTTTATTTTTTCAAATCACAATCAACTGACTACTTACTCGTTGCTCGTTAAAAGAAAGATAAGCCGAAGGCAACGTCCTGAGACGAAAGACCTAATGATAACGACTACTCCGAGTGTCATATGCACTGTCCAACAGCGTCGTGTAGAACAAATTGGTTGTCGAAATTGGGAAAGTACATAAAGTCGTATTCGTTTTTGTCTGAAAGCATTTGGAAATGTTGATTAACTTAGTGTTTAAACAATAACTTACGAGTTCCGCTCACAGTGTGGTCCAAGTCGAGGAAGAATTCTCCATTTGGATCAGAAGTAAATGGATGTGTGCATTTGTGTGGTGGAGCACATCTGAAACTTTATGATTTTTTTGTTGCAATGTCAAAACAATTTCACAAAAGAGTCTTTAAACAAATTAACTTCATCAAACAAAAAGAATCTTTAAACAAAACAACTTGATCAAACAAAATAGTCTTTAAACAAATTAACTTGATCGAAGAAAAGTGTCTTTAAATTGAAAAACTTGATCAAACAAAGAATCTTTAAACAGAACAATTTGATCAGACAAAAGTGTCTTTTAACAAAACAGCTTGATCAAATAAAAGAGTCTTTTTTAAAAAGACCGTTCTATTTATTCTTTATTCAAACAATTTAGTCAAACAAAATAGTTTTAAACAAAACAACTCAATCAAACAAAAGTGTCTTTTAACAAATTAACTTGATCAAACAAAACAGGCTTTTAATTGAAAAACAAGAATAACTTAATCAAACAAACAAGTATTTAATTGAAAAACAATTTGATCAAACAAAAGAGTTTTAACAAAGCAATTTAGTTAAACAAAAGAGTCTTTAAACAAATTAACTTCATCAAACAAAAGAGTTTTAAACAAAACAACTTAATCAAACAAACGAGTATTTAATTGAAAAAACAACTTGATCAAACAAAAGTATATTTTAACAAAAGGTAAAATCATAGAATGTGGGACTGTAAGTCAAATTAACCAATTTTTGGCTCATTCGACGCAGAATAGTCGATTTGCAAGCAAATCTGCTTTCAAAAGTTGGCGCTCATCTTACCACGTCATGGTAGGATGACCGGAAGTTTCAGTCAAAATTTGTAAAATTTGTTTGTTTTCAATTCATTTTGACAATTTTTTTGCTTGAAATTAAGATGCATTTAAGCCCTTTTACTAACTAAAATCTAATTTATTGCTATGGGAATACAGATTCTGAAATTTGTTTGTAACAATATAGTTCATAAATTAGAAGACTTGCAATGTTCTATCAAAAAAACTCTACTCTCATCCACATCAAACAAAAAATCACTGAAACCGGAGCGGAGACCCCCAGTCCTTGCTGGATGTGTACTTTGCTCATACGTCGCTGAAATGGCCTTCTGAACAATGGAGAGACCGAAGGTCTCGGAATGTTCAGGTCAAATTTCAAAAAATGTTACTAATCAAATTAATTTGATCAAACTACAGGGTGGGCAAAAAGTCCCCGGAAAATGTACCTAAAACAAGCGAAAAAAGCTTTTTTCAAATCGCACTTTTTTGAATTTTCTTTGACGAGAGATTTTTGTTGAGTACTTATCGATTCAAATTAATAACAAGTTCTGCCTGTTTTAAAAGATGTTCAAAATTGCCTCCTTTGGCTTGAATGCATGCTCGTAAACGCTTTGGAAAGTCTTCAACAATTTTGCTTAATTCACCGTCTGTAATGGCTTTCAAGCTCGTTTCAAAGTTGCTTTCAATTGTTTCACACTTTTGTAACATCGTTTGTCCAATCGTTATTCAAGAATTTCTCAAATGCTGAAATCCGTTGGATTGAGGTCAGGAGAGTTTGCCGGCCACATTGTTTTGTCCCAGTAGTGGCCATGAAAAAGTTTCTTACAAGTTGCTTTTGCTCCGTGTGCAGGTGCCCAATCTTGCTGAAACCACCACTGTGGAAACTGTGTACGTCCAATTGTTTTCCAACGTCGATGTTTAGCGAAACGACTTAAATTTTGTCGATGATTTTGCTGATTGTGGTGCCGGCCAATGCAGATGCGCTTGACTTGATCACAAACAGTTGAGTTTGGAATGCCCGTGAAATCAATAATATCTTTTGGGTCTTTACCGATTCGCCAAAGGAACTCAACAGTCGACTGCTTCAAATGATCTGGAATATCTGCAGGTTTCTCAATAACGCCCTGCTTCTTTTCCTCTCTACGCTTTTTTTGCACTTTCGGTTAATTTGCGTGACATCAAAACCTAATCAAAAATGTCAAATAAGTACTCAACAAAAATCTCTCGTCAAAGAAAATTCAAAAAAGTGCGATTTGAAAAAAGCTTTTTTCGCTTGTTTTAGGTACATTTTCCGGGGACTTTTTGCCCACCCTGTAGTTTGATCAAATTAATTTGATTAGTAACATTTTTTGAAATTTGACCTGAACATTCCGAGACCTTCGGTCTCTCCATTGTTCAGAAGGCCATTTCAGCGACGTATGAGCAAAGTACACATCCAGCAAGGACTGGGGGTCTCCGCTCCGGTTTCAGTGATTTTTTGTTTGATGTGGATGAGAGTAGAGTTTTTTTGATAGAACATTGCAAGTCTTCTAATTTATGAACTATATTGTTACAAACAAATTTCAGAATCTGTATTCCCATAGCAATAAATTAGATTTTAGTTAGTAAAAGGGCTTAAATGCATCTTAATTTCAAGCAAAAAAATTGTCAAAATGAATTGAAAACAAACAAATTTTACAAATTTTGACTGAAACTTCCGGTCATCCTACCATGACGTGGTAAGATGAGCGCCAACTTTTGACTTCGGATTTGCTTCGAAGTTCAAGATTCCGCGTAGAGTGAGTATATTTTTGTTTAAATCGACTTACAGTCCCACATTCTATGATTATTCCTAACAAAACAACTTAATCAAGCAAAAGAGTCTTTAAACAAATTAACTTGATCAACAAACCAATTTAATCAAAAAAGACCGTTCTATTTATTCTTTATTCAAACAAACTAACTCACCGAGTATAACTATTTTGAGTGTCTAAAAAATGCTTTAATCGTCAAATCAACAAAAGACATTTTAACAAACCGTAAGCATAAAAAGAAATATCTTTCAATTTTGTTTTGTCCTCATTCCATTGATCTATTTGGTAAAAGATCTGTTGTTGATTCTTATCAGAAATTAGACGAGTTTGGAACTCAACTGGCATTGCACCTCCACTGGTTAAACTGTTTTCGAAGACACCATTGTAATAAGCAACGACATTTGAACAAACAAGATCTCTTTAATGAATAGTTTGAATGTTTACATCAACTTTTAATACTTACGTGGCGGTGGAGGCTTGTACTTCGTAGTCGTTGGTTCGTGAGTCGCGGCTGAAAGATTCTAATACAAATTTATCAATTAAGAAGCACTTTACTTGTTTTTGGAGCCTCTGTTGGTGGAACCTTGCATGTCGTTTCTGGAATTAATTCAAGTTATTCGAAAACATCAAAATAAACGTTACCTTTTTGTTGCCACGGATTTTCTGGACATCCCAACAAAACAGCTGGATCATAACTGTCACAACAAAGACACACACTTAATTGTTTTAAGTCCGGCAACCAATCGTCGTCTATGTCATCTAACGGATGTTTTGAACACATTCCTCTCGGGTTATCCAAATAAAAGGAGTTGTTAAAGTAGTCAAAATAGAGCAAGTGAAAGAATTCTTTGTCCTAAAGAATGTTAGTGTTTATGTGTAGTTAAAAGTGTTCTTACCTCCTTTCTAGTCAAATCAAGTTGGAAAGTTGTTATGGACTTTGTAAACGATGAAGTACAGTCATCTTGATTGATGTCACACGTGAAATGCGTAAAATCATTTAAAATACAATTAGGATTGAATCGGTGTTTTAAAGATTGTTTAAAGAGTTGTCAAATAAGTAGTTTGTTTAAAGAGTTTTAACAAGTAGATTAAAGAGTTGTCAAATAAGTAGTTTTTTAAATTTGAAGATTGTTTTAAAGAGTTTTTAAGTAGACATAAACATATCAAGATGTAGTTTGTTTTTAAGGTGCATTTGTTTGAAGAGTTTTAAAATAAGTAGATTAAAGTTATTAAACATATCAAAATATAGTTTATTTTGAAGATGCGTTTGTTCAAAGAGTTTTTAATTTGAAGACACGCTAAACATCTCAAAGTATAGTTTTTTGAAGATTGTTTAAATAAGTAGACTGTTTAAAGAGTTTTTAATTTGAAGAGTTATTAAACATATCAAGATGTAGTTTGTTTTGAAGGTGCATTTGTTTGAAGACGCATTTAAAGAGTTTTGAAATAAGTAGATTAAACATATCAAAATATAGTTCGTTTTGAAGATGCGTTTGTTCAAAAAGTTTTAAAATAAGCAGATTAAAGTTATTAAGCATATCAAAATATAGTTTGTTTTTAATTTGAAGACACATTAAACATATCAAGATGTAGTTCGTTTTGAAGACACAGTTAAATCTTAAGCGCTTTAATATGTTTGAGAACAAAATGCTTTTAAGATAGACATGTAATTAAGTGAAAGCTTGTTTAAAACACTTTTTACTGTCGAATTTGTTTAAACAATAAGATCAAACAATTTAAAAACTCACCACTGCTGACTGGTTTCGTAATAAAAATCTAGCTCGTAATCACTACTATTTCCAAACTCCTCGCTCCATTCGTCTACTTTAATCTTTATCCTCTCACTTTGTTCATTTGCTTGCAACGTTAATTGAAATTGCGCATCGAATTTGACTGATGTAGGAAAGTTTAAAGACTCAAAAGTTCCCACATAATAAGCAACAATTTTTTGACAGAAAGGGCCGTCTGAAAAATAGTTGTTTTCAAAATATGAAACAAAAATATACCTGGTATCTCGTCAGTTTTTAATGGCTTGAGATCCTTGCTTATCAGTTTGTCTTTCTTCGAGTGCGTTGACTAAAAAGTAAAGAATGTGGAGATTATGGAGAGCTTTAAGAGCTTTAAAAGTTTGTTGAGTCGTTTAAAATAGTGTCTTTAACGATAAACACTGCATAGAAATTAGAACAATGTCATCTTTCATCATTTTTCATCATTTTATCTCTATTACTACACAAAACTTATTCTCTCACCTGCCCGTCTTTAACAAATCCATCTACACACACAAAAATCATCAAAAACTCGACCAAAAGCCATTTTTCAATCAACATCTCTTGTCAGCCAAAACAAAAAATGTTTGCAAACAGAATGAAAGAAAAAAGGAAAGAGAGCTTTTAATCAAACAGAAGTGACATTTAATTGATTGAGAATTCAATTGTGTTTTATCAGTTGAGGCCTCCTCGTTTTTTGTGTTCTTTAGATTATGCTTGACTAGCATGTCATTTTTGAATTGATTTAGTTAATTCCTGTTTAATGCGTTTTAAAACACTGTTCAAACAACTTTTTAGCTATAGCTCTTTTTTCAATTGGTATTAAAAAACTTGTGAGAGTTATGGAAAATGTTTGTGTGATTTTTAGGTTGGGGATACATTTGAATGCGAGCTATAGCTCTTTTTTAGACCAATAAAGCATTGATCAGAACAGTTAAAGTGTGCTTTGCGCAACTAGTTTTATTGCAATTGATTTACAACCACTAATTTAGTTGTTTTAACTGAATGAACAAATTAGATCTAGTTTTTGAGATAACACGAAGTGATTGGAGTTTATTGAGGTGTGTGGGTATATCATAGAACAATTGTTTTTTGTGCTCAAATTAAACGGAAGTGAAATTGCATCTTCAAACACATAAAAATTAATCAAATTCATACAGTGTGGTGAAAACGTTTTTTTGATTGAATGAATGGGTTCGAACAAAAAAGTCAATTCAATTGATTCTTTGTAAATATTTTTATTGTTCAAGGCTGTGTTTTAATTTTGAAATTGCGGTTATGTGTTTCCAGTTCAATAGCATGTTTTAAAATTCAAAAAAGTGTTCAAAGAATCGATTAAATTCATATTTTTGATCGAACTCATTCAATCAATCAAAAAACATTGACTGCATTGAAAAGACACTTTTTTGATTGTAACAAAAACGTCATTTCATTAAAGCTTTTTTGATTAGAACAAAACTACTCATTTTCAGTCTCCCAACATTTCCAATTAATTGTTATGGATACCTTGACTCGAAAGGCCACTTTGTTCGTCTTCATGGGATGGGAATGGTTCTTACTGCCTTCATGATGGTCGGCGAACTAGCTGGAGCGGGTATAATTTCTGTTCCTCACGCAATTGCCCACACCAAATTTTGGCCTGGATTGCTTTTAATGTTAATAACTGGAGTCACGACAACTATAACGGCTGTGATGTTAGGAGAGTGTTGGACAATGTTGTTACAAAGACACGATGAATACAGAAGAGGATGTCGGTAAGGTTGCTTTTTGTATTGAGTTGTTGCAAAAATTTTCGAACAGAAAACACAAAACGATCCCCCCTTATGAATTTTTTTTGCAACAACTTAATAATTTGATCTTTAAAGTTAATTAATTCCAGTCAACCTTATGCTGAAATTGCACTCCGCGCCTTTGGTCCTAAAATGCACTTGATTACTTGCATTGCAAACAACATTACACAATTTGGCGGAACGGTTGTTTTGTTGCTCTTAACAGCAAAGAACTTAAACGATTCGTTACATTCACTTTTTAACTTGCATCAAGTTCATTTGTGTTATTTGATTGTTGTTTTGACGATTATGTTGTTGCCGTTTAGCTTCTTGCGTTCACCTGAGAACTTTTGGTGGGCGATATTGTTTGGAATGGCATGTACACTGTGTGCGATTGTTTTCATTATAATTGGCGCTTCAATTGACTTCTCAACTTGTCACTCTCATGTTGTTCCACCTCTTTGGCAAACGAATAAGTTTTTGGGTGCTTTCGGAACAATGATTTTCACTTACGGTGGACATCCGGTATACCCGACGTTGCAAGTTGATATGCGGAGACCAGTTGATTTTCGTTGGAGCGCCATTATTGGACAGAGCTGTAAGTTAAATTGTTGAAGTTGTTTATTAAAGTGTATTTTTTAGTCACGTCGCTTCTCTACTTCCCAGTTGCAATATTTGCTTATTTGACATATGGAGGAAGTGTTGGTGACTCTATAATCAACTCTATTCAAACACAGTGGATTCAACAAGTTATTAACTTGCTCGTCATGTCTCATTGCTTCGTTGGTTTGTTTTTATTGTTAAAGTTGTTTATTTCAAACATAAAACAAAATACAATTACAATGTGAATCAAAAATGTTGACAAGTAAAACATTTTCAATCAATTTTTGTTATGTTTGGAGGAGTTCAATATATTAGTGATAAAACTAACAAGACGACTTTTAAAGTCAATTAAATATTTGAAAAGTCGATTGAATTTGTAGACTACTTCGTTCAAATCAATCTATTGTTTTGTTCTTTGAATGAAAAAGTTGTTTGTCAATATTTTTGATCCACTCTGTATTTAGCTAAACAGCATTAACAATTCATCCAATAACATTTTAATGACATCTTTGTGATCGTCTTCCGGGGCAGGCATTAATGAAGTAGATTCAATATTGTCGTTTGTGTCCAGTGACATTTTAACAAGTTGCTCATGATCACTGCCAGAATCAATTGTTAGCGAAGTAGATTCAATATTGTCGTTTGTGTCCAGTGACATTTTAACAAGTTGCTCATGATCACTGCCAGAATCAATTGTTAGCGAAGTAGATTCAATATTGTCGTTTGCGTCCAGTGACATTTTAACAAGTTGCTCATGATCACTCCCAGAATCAATTGTTAGCGAAGTAGACTCATCGTTATCAATTAATTTAGCTCCAGCATCCAATAGCAATTTAATAATTTGATCATGTCCCTTCTGTAAGGCAAACATTAGAGCTGTCGAGCCTTCTTTATCGACTAAGTTCGGATTAGCTCCAGCTTTTAATAACGTGTTGACGATTGAAGTTTGACCATTTAAAGAAGCACGCATCAGTGAATTAAATCCTTCTTTATTTTGTGAATCAAGATTAACTCCAGCTTCTAATAACATGTTGACGATTGAAGTCTTGCCATTTAAAGAAGCAATCATTGATGAATTAGATCTTTCTTTATCGACTAGGTTCGGATTGGCTCCAGTATTTGATAGCAGTTCCACACCATCTTCGTGATCTTTTTGTGAGGTAGATTCTTGTTTGTCGTCAACATTCGAATCAGCTTCTAATAACATTTTGACGACGTTTTCATGATCATTCTGTGAAGCAGTCATTGATGAAGTAACTTCGTGTTCATTTTGTGAATCAAAGCTAGCTCCAGCATCCAGTAACATTTTAACGATGTTTTCATGATTATTCTGTGAAGCATACATTAAAGCAGAATTACCGGAATTGTTGATTACATTTAAATTAACATTTGATCTTAGCAACAGTTCTACAATTTGAGTATGTCCGTTCTGTGCAGCAAAGAATAATGAAGTAGATCCACTTTTGTCAATTGTATTTAAATTAACATTTGATCTTAGCAACAGTTTGATAACTTCGGTATGTCCGTTCTGTGCAGCAGCCATCAATGAAATCTGTCCATAATCATCAGGAAGATTAGGATCAACTCCAGCATCCAGTAACATTTTAACAATGCTTTCATGTCCGTTCTTGCAAGCAATCATTAATAAAGTAGATCCTTCTTTAGTAACTAAATTACGATTAGCTCCAGCATTCAACAGCATTTTAACGATTTGGATATGTCCGTTGTTGCAAGCGATCGTTAACGGAGTCCAGCCATCTTTATGTTGTGAATCAAAATTAGCTCCAGCTTCTAATAGCAATTTAACAACATCTGTTTGTCCGCTCTCCGAAGCAACCATCAACGGAGTAGATCCATTAAAACTAGTTAGATTTAAATTAGCTCCAGCATCAATTAACATTTTGACAATTTGATAATATCCATTAAAAGAAGCAATCATCAAAGAACTAGATCCATGAATACTAGTTAGATTTAAATTAGCTCCAGCATCGATTAACAATTTTACAACTTGGACGTGCCTGTTCTGGCTGGCAATCATCAGTGGAGTCCATCCATTATTATCAGTTACATTTACACTAACACCCAAATCGAGAAACATTTTAACAATTTGAGTATGTCCGTTCTGTGCAGCAAAGAACAACGAAGTAGATCCTTCTTTATTAGCCAAATTATGATTAGCATTTGCGTTCAATAACACTTTAACAACTTGGACATTTCCATACTTCGAAGCAATCATCAGTGAAGTAGATTTTTTTTCATTGATCAAGTTAGGATTAGCACCAGCATCCAATAACATATTGACAATTTTTGCATTTTTGTTTTGCGAAGCAAACATTAAAGCTGTCCAACCATCGTTATCGACTAGATCAATACTGGCTTGTTTTTTCAATAAAAGTTTAATAACATCTTCATATCCATTAAAGGAGGCAATCATCAGTGAAGTAGATCCATAATTATTAGCCGTGTTTGGATTAGCTTTTGCCTTCAACAATAACTTGGCAATAGAAATGTTGTTTGTCTTGCACGCAATCATCAAAGGAGTCCACCCGTCTTTGTTGGCTAGATCCAAACTTACTTTTGCTTTCAATAGCAGTTTAACAATGTCTTTCTGTCCATTTTGGCTAGCAAGAAATAAAGGAGTCTCTTCTTTGGCATTCTTTATATTAGGATTAAATACTTTCTTTCGCAACAGACGTTTAACTTCATTTTTGTCTCCGTTTTTGCAAGCATCAAATAATTGACCGATTAAGTCCATAGTCATATGTAGAAAGTGTGATTTGCCTAAAAACTTTAAATTAAATGTATTCACTTATGATCGCGAATAAACAGAAAAAACAAGTCGAAACTAAAGAGAAATGTTTATCGACCTTTTTATATACACAAAAGATAAGAGCGGCAAACAGTTAACTATTGACGCATTTAATTGCAACTAAGCTTCCATGTAAGTTCACACGCACATCAACTTCCTTTTACGCAATAAAACATTTCAAAACACAGAAAATAAACGCATATCGACTTCTTTTTACGTAATAAAACGTTTCAAAACATCAAATGAAAAACTTTAATCAATTAAACAAAATAATCTTTTAATCGACCAAACATAACAACTTTAAAACATACCATTCTTTTTACGCATTAAAACATAACAACTTTAAAACACATATCGACTTTCTTTTTGCTCATTAAACAATCTTTTAATCGATTAAACAAAATAATCTTTTAACAGACCAAACAAAAGAACTTTAAAACATACCATTCTTTTTACGCATTAAAACATAGCAATCTTTCAAACATAACAACTTTAATCGATCAAATAAAAGAACTCATTCAATAAACTTTAACCGATCAAACAAAATAATCAACTTTAATCTATCAAACAAAAAAACTCATTCAATCAACTTTAACAAACTTTAATTGACTTTAACAATTAACTTTAACCGACCAAACAAAAGAACTTATTCAATTTAATTCGTTTAGTGATCTCTTAATTCAATACAAGCTTTTAATTGATCAAACAAACCAACCTTAAAACATTATAATACTGTAGCATTTCGTCTAATGACATCTCCACTATAGTTTTCAGAAGCAGATTGTTATTTGTTTTTAAACTGAAGTCATTAAAGAACATTTATTTGACTGAATTTTTAAATCAAATCATATCAGTCTTTGCATCTAACAACATTTTAATGACATCTCCACTATAGTTTTCGAAAGACGATTCTTATTCGTCAGCAACATTCAAATCGGCTTGTGCATCCAACAACATTTTAATGACATCTTTGTGATTCGCTGGAGTTCATTATAATTAGAGATTGCACTAAATATTTCAAAAATCGTTAAACAAACTTTATTGGTACGCAAATTTAAAACAACAAGTAAACAAGATTAAAGAGATGCACTACAATTAGAGGTTTTACAGTAATTCTATAACATTTTCATGATAGTTTTCGGATTTTTATTTATCAGCAACATTCAAATCGGCTTGTGCATCTAAGAATATTTGAATGACGTCTTTTTGAGAATTAAGATAAGCAATCATCAGTGAATTTTGTTTATCATCATTAGTCAAATTAGTATTTGAATTTAATAACACTTTAACAACTTGGGAATGTCCACACTTTGAAGCAAGCATCAGAGCTGACCATCCTTCTTCCTTGATCAGTGTAACATTCGCTCCAGCATTCAATAATATTTTAACTACTTGTTCTTTTCCGTTCTTTGAAGCGAGCATTAAAGCGGTTCGTCCATCATTAGAAGTTATATCTGTATTGGCACCACCTTTTAACAGAACTTCAACAACATCATTATATCCCTTTTCTGAGGCCATCATTAGTGAAGTTTCTCCATTATAGTTCTGAACATTGGGATCAGCACCGCCATTCAATAACAGCTCAGCAACTTCTTTATGGCCGAACTGTGAAGGATGCATTAAAGGAAAGAACCCATAAGAATTTTGGATGTTGGGGTCTGCTCCACGTTCTAATAGAAGCTCAAGAATATCTTTGTAACAATTTTGTACAGAACACATTAATGGCGTCCATCCGGTTTTGCTGGCTTTGTTCGGATTAGCGTTTGCAGACAACAATAACTTTACAATATCTGTGTAACCATTCTGTGAAGCATAAATTAAAGATGACAATCCTTCTTTATTAGTTACATTTGGGTCTGCTCCAGCATTTAACAACAGCTCAACGACATCTTCATACCCATTAAAAGAAGCAGCCGTTAATGGAAATTCATCAAAGTTTTGGATGTTGGGATCGGCATTTTTGCCCAGCAACGTTTTGACAATTTGAACATGACCATTAAAACAAGCATCAAATAATTGTTGATTCAAGTCGTCCATAATTATAACTAGTAAATATAGTTTGTCTAGAAATAAGAAACAAAAAAGACAAGTCGAAACTAACGAGAAATGTTTGTTGACCTTTTATACAAAAGAGGCATTATGAAATTCAAAAGATAAGAGAGACAACAGTTAATTATTGACGCATTTAATGACAACTAAGCTCTTGTGTAAGTTCACAAAAACGCACATCAACTTCCCCTTGCGTAATACAAAATTTCAAAACACATCGTAACAACTTTTTAATCAATCAAACAAAACACATAACAACTTTTTAACCAGTCAAACAAAAAATTCAAAACGCACACTGACTTCTTTTTACGTAATAAAACATTTCAAAACAACTTTAAAACGCATATCGACTCCCTTTTACGTATTAAAAAATTTCAAAGCAACTTTTTAATCTATCAAACAAATCACATAACAACTTTTTAATCAACCAAACAAATCACACAACAACTTTAAAACATAGAACACAACAAATCACATAACAATGTTTTAATCGATCAAACAAAACATCTTGTGATAACTTTAAAACGCACATTGACTTCTTTTACGTAATAAACATTTTTTAAACAAATCACATAACAACTTTTTAATCAATCAAACAAAACAATGTTTAATCAATCAAGCAAATCACATAACAACTTTTTAATCAAACAAAAAACTTATTCAACTCATTTAGTGATCATCTTAATTCAAAACCCACTAATGCAAGACTTGGAGGCACGTTTCGGTTTTCCAGACGGTAATAAAAATCAACTAAATAATTATAAAACTCATCACTCTTTTCAGAATTCGGATCGAAACGAATAATATTGAGAACAAGCAAGCTTTTCAATTCAAACATAACATCAAAAATTTTTCGTTTTCAGGCGTTGTGTTTTCTTATCTCCTTTTGGCAGCAACTATTCCTTCTTTTGGTCCGTTAATGACTTTAATGGGTGGAACAACAATCACATTAACTGGTCTCATCTTTCCAGTTATCTTTTACATTCGTTTAAAAGCAACGAAATTGGAACGGAAGCACGTTGTTGAAATAACCGGAGAACGAGAAGACTTTGTTAAAACAGAAATTGAAGAATGGGACAATCCAACCTTTAAAGAGTTAGTTTAATATGAGAAACACCCTAAAAATAACATTTACAGAACCATTAAAAGAACACACTTCAGTTTGTTGATTACAAGTGTTTTAATTTTGAGTTAGTTTCAATTTCAACAAAACATAATTTTCTTTTTAGTTTTTGGTGTGATTGCTTGTGTTGTTGCAACTACATCGGCTATTTGGGACTTAACAAATCCGCAATTCTCTTTACCTTGCTTTGTTCTTCCGTTTGTTAAACAAAAAGATACAATAGATGAGAATATGTCGACAAACTGTTGTGGATTTTATAGGGTAGGATTATTGTTAGATTAGTTTTTAAATGAGTCTGTTTTTAGAACATTACTTGGATCGCGGATAATAATGTTTGTCATCGTTAGTCATTTCTGTGATTTTTAATTGAAATAAATGAAGAAGAACTTGTTCGGAAAGTATTAAACGATTAAAAAAGAACGGTTAAGTTTGTTCAAACAAAAACACGTTAAGAGTTAAGTTTGTTCAAACAAAAACACGTTAAGAGTTAAGTTTGTTCAAACAAAAGAAAATTTGAAATTGAACTTATTCAAAGAAAGAACATAATCAACAATAAATAAATGTTTGTTATCGTTAGTCATTTATGTGGATTTTAATTGAAATAAATGAAGAAGGGATTGTTTGGAAAGCATTGAATGATTAAAAAAAGAACAGTTAAGTTTGTTCAAAGAAAGAACATAATCAACAATGAAATAAATGTTTATCGAATTTGTTAAACTAATCTTTTTATGTAAATAATTGATGTTTAAAGTTCGTTGAAATAAATGAAGAAGGACTTGCTTGGAAAGCATTGAATGATTAAAAAAAGAACAGTTAAGTTTGTTCAAAGAAAGAACATAATCAACAATGAAATAAATGTTTATCGAATTTGTTAAACTAGTCTTTTATGTAAATAATTGATGTTTAAAGTTCGTTGAAATAAAAGAAGAAGAACTCGTTTGGAAAGTATTGAACGATTAAAATCACACTTTAAGTTGAATTTATTCAAAGAAAGAACATAATCAACAATAAAATAAACGCTTTTCTTATGTAAACATTTTTTAGTGTACAGTTTGATTAAGATATAGAAAGACCAAAACAATCTTTTGAACAAGTTTTAATTGATATTTAAAGTTCATTGAAATAAACGAAGAAGGGCTTGTTTGGAAAGCATTGAACGATTAAATCACACTTTAAGTTGAACCTATTCAAAGAAAGAACACAATCAACAATAAATAAATGCTTTTCTTGTGTAAACAATCTTCTCAACACATTTTTGCAAAACATTTGCAACTTATTTATTTACGTCATCATCTATTAACTCAAGTCCACGTCATGCTATATACTCTGCAAACTTCAAAAATCAACAGGAAGTAACGAAGTGCCAAATTACGTTTTTATCGCAACTTGTTTTTACGAAAAAATACGCAAAACACACTGTGTTTATCAGTTTTTATGCGCTCTTGACTTAGATTAGCAAAGTTTTGTTTATAAAGCTGTTTGAAGTTCTGAAATGTTTAAATCAACTTTTTGATGTGTGCTTTTAAAGAATGTGTTGACTTGAAAGGCGTCGTTGCGTTCGATCAGTCGAGTTAAGCGTTCGAACCACACGCTATTTGTTTATTTTATGATTTAGCTAAACGACTGTTAAAGCCAAATGTTTGATTAAAAAGAAGTTGTTCGAAGTTAAAATGTATTTCAATCAACTTTTTGATGTGCGCTTTAAAATAATGTGTTGACTTAACATATTCATTTCGTTGTTTATTTTATGATTTAACGAGACGATTGTTAAAGACTACGTTGTTCTTTTTTAAAAACACAAAATCAATCCATTGTTTTGCCCTTTAAGTGCTTAACTCGACTGATCGAACACAGCGCTATTTTCAAATCGACACATTTTTTGAGTTTGCAGAGAAAAGATGCATTTCTTGATTCCAAGCATAATAACAACGTTTGTTATTCTTATTGGGATCTCTATTAATTTGTTCTTTATTATAAAACTTCTTCTTCAATCGAAATGGCGAATAAATAACATTTTACCGTTTGAAATGGTTTGTTTGTTAAATCAAAGTGTCTTTTAAACATAATTGTTTAGATGATTGCGGATATTCTTTGTTTGTTAAGTGACATACCAACAGAGATGGATTACTTTGTTCAAATTAGAGTCCCGTTTTTTGTTTGTGGGTTTTGTATACTTACAAATGAAGTAACATTTGAATTGTCCGCATTGGCTTTCTTTTCTTACTTTTTGGTCAGGTAATTTTACACTGTTAAAAGTGTCTTTTAATTTAGTTTTAGACTGTTTGTTGTTATTTACCCAGTAGAATGTAGACTTTATTTGAAGAGGTGGCACGTTTATGCGGCAGCTGTGTTGAATATACCGCTAGCTTTGCTTATGAGGTCTAAAAACTTATTAGATTATAAGAAGTTTCTAGGTTCTGGTGAGTTTTTTAAACATTACAATCTAAACATGCATTTTAATTATTTTAGTTGTTGTTTGCAGATGTTTTTCGATTTTAAATGTAATTAAATGAGTTTTAATGTGTTCTAAACATAATTTTTAGCCAAATCAATCAAATTTAAATGTTCTGCGACCAAGTGTCATTTCAGTTGCTGTCTACATGTTATTGTTTGTTGTGACAGCACTTTTACTTGGATTTGCATGTTATCGATTGTCTTCAAAGAGTAATTGTTTAATGATTATGTTTAAATAATCAACAATAAATTACAGACTCTAACGGTTTTGCAATTAACAAAAACAAGAAAAAAGCACTTTACACATTATGTTTGTGCTTTTTTGTCTACACAATCTTTCAATATTTGAGATTGTTTGTTTTGAATTTGTAAGTTTTTAAAGTAACAATTTATAAAAAATTGTTTATTTTAGTTTCTACAATGCGATGCCGTATGAACCTTATTATGTGTTCTTAAAGCTCCGTCTAGTTGGCTACGCAATTAATCCAATCATTTATCAACGATTGAAAACTTCAACAGACAGCAAAACAATAAGATCTTTAACATTGTGATAAATATGAGACTTTGTTGATTTGTTTGTATAGTTTTGTTGATTAAAAAGACTTTAAAAATGCAGATCGACCTAATTTGGCACTTAAGAAATCTTCAAAATTGAATGTTATGTTTGAAAATTATTTAAAGCGAATCGAATGCTTTATTTTTTGTGCATTGTTTGATTGAAGAAGCTTTGAAAGTCAAAACGGTTGGTGGTTGTTTGAAAGTGAAACGGAAAGACTTTGAGGAGATGGAACTTGATTGCAAAAATGTTTATTCAAACAATTTGACAAAACTAATTAAAAAACATTTGTTTAACAGACGCAATTGGTTCTCGACAAGATGGACAAACAACTGAATTCTTTCTCCAATTATGTACACAACGCATGCAATAATGAGTATGTCCACAGTTTAAAATTGCACAATCAACTGGACGTTCGAAACAAATACCACATTCACCAGAAGCTGAGGCGTGAAGAACTTCCGTAACCGTTATTTGTTCTTAAACAAATATAATATTTTTATTCAATTTGTTAAAATGATTAAAACTTACCATTAGATTCATCTAAATCACGCAAATAATCTTCTAATAAGGAAGTCATGTCAGTTAATTCCAGTTGACGTGCAAGTTGCAAAGCGGTTTTGTTGTTGATGTCTTTAATGTTTCCATTAATTCTTTCATCGAGTAAAATCAAAGCCATATCCAGTCGATCAAATTTGACTGTATAGTGTAAACAAGTTTGATTTATGAAATCGACAGAGTTGATGTCAATGTTGTTTTGTCGAAGTAAGAATAAAAACAAATCAAGATGATTGCGTTCAATACAAATGTGCAAAACAGTTTTCCCAGCTGAATCCTTTATTTTCAGGTCAGCGCCGAAATGAAGTAATTTTTGAAGCTTTTCTATGTCATTTTGTCGGGCAGCTTCCAATAAGCTTTGATTTGGTTGTGCGTATTCCTAAATTATTTAGATAGTTTTTACAGTGTGTAACAATTGTTTGATGTTTGATTGATTGAATGAGTTCGGACGAAAAGATGAATTTGATCGATTTTTTGAGTTACATAGCTCGGTGTTTAGGGCGCATTTTTTGAATGTTTGAATTAATAACGTATTTTACGTTCGAAACTATGTTTTAGCTTTAAAATTGCAGTTATTCAAAAAAGTGTTCAAAAAATTAACTGTGCAACTCAAAAAATTGATCAATTAACTTTTTTTGCTCGAACTCATTCAATCAAACACTTTTTTTACACTATGTAAAACCTTTTTAAGAACAAACCTCAACAAAAGTTGCATATTCATTCTTTTCCTTTTGTAGTTCCAGTTCGATGTCTCGATATTTAAAATTGTTTGAAACAGATTTACTTAGCTGCTTAGAAAGATCTTTGATTTTCCATTCAAAATGAGAACGTATAATTTTAAATTCCGCGTTGATATTGTTAGAATTTGTAGGATCAACGTCATCGGTGTCTGAAAAAGTTTAATTTAGTTTTTAAATAAATTAAAGTTGTTACTTTCAGTTTTATTTAAAAATCCACTCTCTAATTTACTCGTGATTGAAGAACCAGCAGTCAGTAATAATTCTTTAATTGCTTCATTTTTATACGCATAATCAATTGCTATCATTTCATCTGAATTAACAATTTTTAGATCGGCTTTTGCATTCAAAAGTAATTTAACAACTTCTTCGTTTTCATGCTTGCACGCGTACATTAAAGGGGTCCATCCTTCGTTGTTTTCTAAATTAACATCACTTCCAGCATTTAACAACAGCTCCACAGTAAAATGATGATTCTTCATACTAGCATAAATTAGAGGTGAATTGCCTTGACAATTACTTAAATTAAAGTTAGCCCCAGCGTTTAAAAGCAATTTAACAATTGAAATATGTCCATATTCGCAAGCCAGAATCAAAGCTGAGTTGCCAGATTTGTTGGTTATGTTAAAATCAGCGCCAGCACCTAACAGCATCTTAACGATTTCTTCAGATCCGTTTTTAGAAGCATAGATTAGAGGAGAAAATCCAAACTTGTTAAATAAATTAGGATTAGCTTTAAACTTTAGTAATAATTCTACAGTTTTTGCATTTTTGTTTTGTACTGCGAATAATAAAGGAGTCCATCCATCATAAAAAGTTAGGTCCAGGTTAGCTTTTGCATTTAATAACAATTCAGCTATTGAAATATTGGTTAACTCACATGCACACATTAGTGGTGTGATTCCTTGTTTATTGTACAAATTAGGATCTGCTCCATTTTTTAATAGAAGTTTCACAACATCTTTGTGGTCCTTTTCACACGCAATCATCAATGATGTCCAACCATAATTGTCTCTTGAATCATGATCGGCACCATTTTTCAACAGAACTTCAACAATATCTTTGTGTCCATTAGAAGAAGCAGCCATCAATGAAATCTGTCCATAATCATCAGGCAGATTAGGATCAACTCCAGCATCCAGTAACATTTTAACGATGCTTTCATGTCCGTTCTTGCAAGCAATCATCAATGAAGTAGATCCATATTTGTTAGCTATATTAGGATCTGCTCCATTTTTTAATAGAAGTTTCACAACATCTTTGTGGTCCTTTTCACACGCAATCATCAATGATGTCCAACCAGAATTGTCTCTTGAATCATGATCGGCACCACTATTTAATAAAAGTTCAACAACATCTTTGTGACCATATTTGCATGCATACATTAAAGCCGAATTGCCATAATTGTCTATTAAATTGGGATTTGCTCCATGTTTTAATAAAAGTTCAGCAACATTTTTGTGGCCATTAGAAGAAGCAATCATTAGCGATGTGAGTCCTTGTTTATTAACTAAATTCATATCGGCACCGCCATTCAATAAAAGATCTACAATATCTTTGTGGTCCTTTTCACCCGCAATCATCAATGATGTCCAACCAGAATTGTCTCTTAAATTAGGATCAGCACCACTATTCAATAAAAGTTCAACAACATCTTTGTGACCATATTTGCATGCATACATTAAAGCCGAATTGCCATAATTGTCTATTAAATTGGGATTTGCTCCGCGTTCTAACAACATCTTGCAGATTTCCTCGCGTCCATTTTGACACGCAAATATTAACACGGTCTGGTTGTTGTGAAAGGTTAAATCAGGATTGGCGTTTGTGTCTAACAACAATTTAATAATTTGTTCGTGGTCTTTATAAGTAGCCCGGAGCATCGGTGTCCATCCATTAGAATCTTTAATATTGGGATCAACATTTGCAGTCAACAATAACTTAACAACATCTTCATGACCATTGTTTGAAGCAACCATTAGCGATGTGATTCCTTGTTTATTAGCTATATTCGGATCGGCACCACTATTTAATAAAAGTTCTACAATGTTATCGTGTCCCTCAGAAGAAGCAATCATTAATGCCGTCCATCCATCTTTTTCGGTTATATTCGGGTCAGAATTTACTTTTAATAAAAAGCTGACAACATTTATGTAACCGTTGTATGAAGCATTAAATAATAGGTCGTGTAAAAAGTTTTTGCGTATTTTGTTTTCGAGATGAGTCATTTATATTTTTAAGAGTTTGTTACACGTTTTTAACACAATTTTGGAGCCTTGCGCATCTAACGGTATAACAATTGCATAAACCTAAATTGCAACATCTAACTAAAAGTGTAAAATGAGGCACTTTCTTTAAATAACACATTTTTGTGTCCATTGATACTGTTCCAACCTGTATTGTTATTTATTTTATAACTTATCTAAACGCCCGAAACGTGACAAAAACAATGCAGAAAAAGTCCGAAACTGGGTGTCAATAACTAATTAAGGATACACTACTAACTTTGATCAAGCAACTTTTTTGATTCAACGAAGCACATTCGAGTCGGTCAACTTTGATCGTCGTAGTCCTTCACCAAAAGTGTAAACTTTTCTAATTCTTTTTGCATTATGTTTCTTATGTTCTAGGCTATTGAATTGGCTATAAAATATGCAGTAATTCAGACTGGAAGGTTAATCGCATGACTTAAGCATCTTAGTTTAAAAATGTTGCAACCTGGGTTTTCAAGAATAGGTTGAATCCAGCAACCACATAAGTTGTGTATCAAAATGTGCGCCTAGTCCTCAGCTTTCAGATGGTATAAAAGTTGTCTAGCAATATCAAAAAAAGTACCTCAAAGTAACAAATACGCAAAAACTTTTTACACGACCTATTAATAGTTTTTTAAAGAAATTCATAATTATAATCAATAAGTATATAAGTAGTTAGAAAATATCAATCATCTAAAAGAGTATGTTAATTGCATTAAAAGAATACGCAAAACAATTTATTCATCTCGGAAAAGAAATGTTTGCCAAACAACTTATAAAACGTTTATCAGCTTTTTGTGCACATAAAGAAAGAACGTGCAATGATAAGGTGCAGTGAATAAATACGGCCACTATTTTTATCAATAACTAGAGGCAAAAAGCCAAACAAGCATTAACATCTCCTTGTTTTCAAACTAAAAACATTAAAAAGGATGCATCAAAACAGTCGTTAAACATTTCTTTAATTTCAAACACTGATCTGAGGAAAAAGTTTTAGATGGCATATCATAGGCACTTTTTAAGTAAACTGTCCACTGAAACTCACATTATTTTTATGTCTAAAGTTTAATTTTAAAAAGTCAATTTTCAAGAGAGGACCATTGTGCAAAAGTTAGCTAAGCATTTTCTTCTTTTAGAACCAATAATTTATTCTTGAGTGGGGCTATTAAACGAAAACATTTAAGTTGGATTATAAACGACACGGCGCACATTTATAAAAACATTATTTGACGCACTTTTGCTAGGACATTTCATAACGATCAATCAAGATCAAAAAGTTAAACAAAAAGTTTAAAGAATCGACTAATTATTTCACAATGGGAGATTATAATGAAAACTCGTAAACTTTCAAATATAACATTAAAAAATAACGCATTCAGCGGATAGTTTATTAAAAGAGTCGCTGTAAATGACCTATCTCAAAAATTTTCCGCCAATATCTAGAAACATCAAAATGTATTCAGCACACTTTAAAAGCTCGAAAACATCAAACTTGTTTAACATTTATGTAATCACTTTTAAAATTCAAAGCATCGAAAACGTTTTAAAATTTCTGTAATCAATATCAACTCACTTCTTACAACATCTTTTAAAAGTTCAAAACACAAAAACATAAACTCACTCATTAAACATTTAAAATTGTCGTAATCAATATCAACTCATTTTTTATAACATCTTTAAAAGCTTTAAATATCAACTCACTTCTTACAACATCTTTTAAAAGTTCAAAACATTTGAAGGAATTTAAAATTCCTGCAGTCAATGTCAAACCACTTCTTACAACACTTTTAAAAGACGTTCAAAATCTTACCACAACGCAGACACAAAGCGCAATTAATGTAGTCTTTGTAGTCAAAACTTCTTGAAAATGACTAATCATTGATTTCTTATAATTTAAGCCAATTAAATACACACTTCTTTGCATTCTTTGTTTGTGTTATATGTTTTCGGTGCTTTTTTAGTTTAAGCAGTACACGTTGATGCAGTCTGTACGGATTGAAACACATGGTTTCAACATCTGTGTACTTTAAAGTCAATGTTTGAGGAGTTGTTGGTGACATAATTAGTTTCTCCTTTAAAGTTTAATTAAAAAAGCAAATAAACTTTTTTTGTTGCTTGTCGAAAGAGACGTTCCGCGTAATCAATCATCTCTTCAAATCCCATTATGCGCGCACGCTTTCGTATTAGTTCCACACTTGTGTTTTAAATTGACCGCGCCTTTTCTTTTTAAACAGACGTTTTTACTCATTAAAGTAAATTTATTATATACATTTAAAAAGAATTTGTTTATAAAAACACTCGGATAACTTCTGTGATTTCTCGTCTGCAGGTTGGACAGTTAGGTGAAAGCTCTCTCCACGCTGTTATGCAAAAATCACAAAACATATGTCCGCAATTTGAAAGAAGTATGCTTATTTGTCTTTTTTTGCAAATTGGGCAAGTAGGTAGAACTTCATCTGAATCAAAATTAGTGTTAGAATTTTTAATTTCAAAAAATTTACCGTTCGCGCCATGCTTAGCCAAAAGTTTCATCATATCTGTTAAATTCAATTGACTGGCTAATTGAAAAGCAGTTTGATAGTTTTTATCGACGGTATTAATGTCAATCATTTCGTCGATTAAAATCGAAGCCATGTCAAATTTAACTTGTTGAACAGCATAATGCAAACAACTTTGACGTCTATTATCGACGACATTAATGTTAATTCCTTCGTCAATTAAAATAAAAGCCATGTCAAATCGATCAAATCTGACTGCATAGTGCAAACAACTTTGATCTTCATTATCGACGGCATTAATGTTAATTCCTTTGTCAATTAAAATCAAAGCCATATCAATATTGTTTTGTTGAACAGCGTAATGCAAATAACTTCGACGTTCATAATCGACAGCATTGATATTTAAATCTTCTTGTCTAATTAAAAATAAGAATAGATCAAGATGATTGCGTTCAATGCAAATGTGCAAAGCTGTTCTTCCATTTGAATCTTTTGTTTTCAGATTGGCTCCAAATTGAAGTAGTTTTTGTACTTTTATCAGATTGTTCTGTTGTACAGCTTTTAGTAAATTTTGATTTAGCGGAAATAAATCCTGAAATGTTTAAATGTACGCGATCTTATAAAACAGCAAACCTTTAAAAGAGTGGCACACTTTTCTGTTATCTTTTGTAGTTGCATTTTAATGTCTTCGTGTTCATGGCTGTTAACATTTGCTCCACTTAGTTGTTTAGAAAAGTGATTGTGTTCCAGATCGAATTGTGAAATTACATCTTTAAATTTTGCATCATTACTGTTATCAAAAATAGTGGCGTAACTAATGCCTAAACATTATTTAAATACAATATATTTAAATAATTGTTACCTTCGCTTCCATGATTGTTTAAAAAAGCATTAATTATTAGATTGTCCGGAAAGTTTTGACAGGTCTGGACAAAAATTTTTGCACTTGAATACTCATTAATTTTTGTTTTTCCTATCATGTAGAGCAGACGACGGCGCACATTTTGATACACAAATTATGTGATCATTGGGCCCAAACTATTATTAAAAATCCAGGTTACAAACAAATTTAATTAAAGTGCTTAAAGTGTGTAATTAAACTTCCAATCCATATTTTCTATGATTAATAGCTCACTTAATAGCATAGCGCATAACAAACACAATAGAAAAAGATTTGGGACATTTAAATCAATTTATGAAAAGTTAGATCAACAAATGTTGATTAACTCAAATATGCTTGTTGAGCCATAAATGTTGCCAAGTCACATTTATGAGTAGATTTTTATGTAACTTTCGATATTTAGTTTCGGACTTTTTTGTAGCGATTTTATCATGTCTCATGCATTCAGATAAGTTATAAAACAAACAAAAATACCGTTTAAAAGATTATCTGCGGCCTCTAAACCGTTGTATTTATTAGGGATGGACCGAACGAACGAACGTTCGAAAATTTTTGCGTGCTTCGAATTCGAGAAAAACGCGAATCTTCGAAGGACAAAAAAAGCGAACGCGAATGAAAGCGAATTTCGAACTCAAATTTCAAACCTTCGAAAAAGCGAATGTTTTCGAACGTTCGCAATTCGATTCTTTAAACACACTTTACAATTGTTGTTTTACAAGATTTTTCTGTTTTTGACTTAAATATCAAATAAATAAAACGATTAATCATATTCCTTTATTCATAATACATTTCATAACACACTTCATATTGAATTACGTTCCATATTGAATTAAATTTCCAGATCATTAATTTCATCATCCAAAAGTAATAATTCATCGACAATAGTATCGTCAGACAACAGATCGTCTATATCAATTTCTTCCGCAGAATTTAAAGCGACGATTAAAAGCTCACGAACTTTCTTTGGAGTCAATCTAAAATAAATTAAAACTTGGAATACAACGAAATATCAATTAACCTGTTTCGAAGCTTGTTAGACAAAATCAACCCAATTTTTGAAAAAACTCTCTCACTTGTAACAGACGTGGCCGGAATACAATGCAGTTGGTATAATAGTGGAACAACTGTCGGGAAATGAACAGAATTTCGCAATAGCCAACAACGAAGATTATCATTTGGACTAGTAGCATCAGAAGAAACTTTTTGTCGGAAGATAGTTAGCTCAATCTAAATTTAGATATAAATATTAAAAACGTGAAAGCTTCAAAAGTTACCTCTAATTTGTCTTCAAATTGTTGACTTGAACGTGTTTGGCTCTCATTTGACATACTTTGATCAGTTAGTTCCCAAAAATTATAGTCATCATTAGTAAGCATACTATCACGAGCGACTTCGTTGGTACTCTGTGCTTCGGGCAGTTCGTCATCTTTAAACGATGTAACCAATGAGATAATGCCATGAAAATATTCGCGGAATTGCTTTTGTGTCAAGTCTTCAATCATAATAGTATAGCGCGGATCCATTAACGAAGCTATTACAAGGAAATCATTCTGAAGCAGTTTGTTGAGTCTTCCTTCGCAATCTTTTTGCATCTTCTCAATATCCTCTTTAAGGCTTGCATTCATTGGATTTTGAGCTTCAGTTGTAATTTTCTTAAGTAAGACAGAAAGTGCTGGAATAAACTGAGAACAAGTGGCATCATCCCGGCACAACTAAAATTCAAACAATTATAATTTCAACAATAAACAATAACCATCTTTGTAACAAATTCAAACGGCTGGAGCAAACGTATGAGTCGGTTCAAAAGATCAACATCAGTTTGTGTAATCTTGTCAGGTGTATTGAATTTCGTTGGCGTATCAACAATTTTGTTAAGAACATCTCGTTGGACCAACACCTCACTTGCTTGTTCAAAAACTATATTCCATCGTGTTGAGATTGTCTAAAAATAGTTGATTACAGTCTTTAGAAACCGACTACCTACCGTTGGCAAGGCACGCTTAGGAACTCCTTCAGTTTCTTGAATCAGTTGGTACAATTTCATTGCAGGTCCAGATTTGTGAAGCAAACGAGCCCATTTTTGACCTTTCTCAATAGAAGCTTTAATCGTTGATGAATTGATAAACTTTGTTACAATTAAGTGCAAACAATGAGCGGCGCATTGAAAACTAAATCGGAATATGTACAAAGAATGTAAGTTACAACAAACCTTGGCTTTCCAATCAAAGTCGAAGCTTTTTTCACATTTGCTGCATCATCACGCACAATACAGACCAGTTTGTTGACATCCAATCCAACAAATTCAATATAGTCCAAAACAGCCTTTTTAATGTTCACGGCATCAGCTGATGTGTCAATTTGCGTTACTCCAAACAATGCCTTTTTCGGTGCAAAATCCTCAGAAAGATAATGAACAGTGAGACTAAAAACATTAAAATTATTTGTAAAAATAATTAAAATTACCTGTAGAGTGACGGACTCGGTTTATTGAGTGAACTCCAGCCATCGGTAGTGATAGAAAACAGTTTGTCTCCAACATCGCGCTTCAATTTCAATATGATTTCATTCGCAACTCTTGGCAGCACTTTTCGAGCATAGTAACGTGAGCTTCGCAATTCTGAGGTTGGAAAAGCTCGTTGAAACATTTTTTGAAACAGTTTGTCATCTGCCAACGTAAACGGTACATTTCTACGTGCCATCATTTTCAAGACAGAATCTTCGGAATCCTCAGTTCGTTTTTTCTTAGTCGGTGTGCTATTGGAGGCAGATTGGTCACCATTTAAATTTGATGTGCGCTTATTGGGCAGTTTGTCTTCTTTCAAAATGTCGTAAACAGCTGAGTGGTGCACATGTAGATGATCCCACAAGTTTGAAGTAGAGCTGGTTGCATGCTTAACTTTTGGATCATGACAACCGGCAATCTTACATTTGACATTGTCATCAGTGCTTTCATCAAAATAGGTCCAGATTTTTGACCGCTTTCCCATCTAAAGCAGATTAAAATAAATTATACATTATAAACTTTAAAATTACCTTGAGTCAATATCAGTTGGTAGATAGAAGATGAGTAACCAGTTCGTAAGCGTCTAAAAAACAAATATTATTGCTAAAAGATAAGTATCAAAAACTAGTTTAAGTCAAAAACAGAAAAATCTTATAAAACAACAATTGTAAAGTGTGTTTAAAGAATCGAATTGCGAACGTTCGAAAACATTCGCATTCGCTTTTTCCGAACGTTCGAAAACATTCGCTTTTTCGAAGGTTTGAAATTTGAGTTCGAAATTCGCTTTCATTCGCGTTCGCTTTTTTTGTCCTTCGAAGATTCGCTTTCATTCGCTTTTTCGAACTCAACCGAATGGTCCATCCTTAGTATTTATGTAAATGCCTTATTCTACATTTTTAGTTAAATATTGTGAACTAGACTTATGCAATTTCTACATTGTTAGATGCGCAAGGAATCTAGCTCTAAAACGATGTTAAAAACATGTAACAAACGTTTAAAAACATAATTAAACCATATCAAAAAAGTAAAAGTGTCAAAACTTTCCGGACGACCTAATATATCAAACGTGCTTAAGAAATTGGCCATTAACAACAATCTTTTAGTCATCCAGTTTTTATTTGCATAACCTTTTTTCTTCATAATATCTGGACTAACAAGTCTCAAATTAACTTTAGAATTTAATAGCACCTTGCAAACTTCCTCACATTCATATTCACATGCATACATTAAAGCCACATAGTTGTTTTTGTCCATTAAGTTGGGATCTGCTCCGCATTCTAACAAAAGTTTCACAATTTCGTCGTTGCCCTTTTCACATGCAAGAATTAATGAAGTAGATCCATATTTGTTAGCTATATTAGGATTTGATCCGCGTTCTAATAAAAGCCCAACAAGTAAGATATTCCCGCGTTCACATGCATACATTAAAGCTGAATTGTCATAATAATTTTTTAGATTACAATTTGCTCCATATTTTAATAACATTTCTACAATTTCATTGTAGCCATTTTGACACGCAAATATTAAAGCTGAATTGCCATAATTGTCTGTTAAATTAAGATCTGCTCCGCGTTCTAACAGCATTTTAACGATATTTGCATAGTTATGTTGTGAAGCAATCAGTAGTGGAGTGTTTCCATTAGAATCTTGAATATCGGGATCAACATTGTCTTCATACAATAAACGGCGAACTTCTTTTTCCTTGGCATTTTTGCAAGCATCAAATAATAGTCGATCATTTAAATTGGCCATAATTGTATAAGTAGTTAGAAAATATTAATTATCTAAACAAGTATGTTAATTGCGCTAAAAGAAAAAGACGTTGTTCTCATTCAAAAAATAGAAAGTGAAAAAGTTCGTCAATCAATTAAAACGCTTTTATCAGTTTTTATGCACACGAAAGAAGAACATTGTCAAATATTAATCCCTATTTGATTGCATCTCAATGAATCAAAAACTCCGCGCTTATCAGTTATTTATTTACATAGAAGAAGAATTATTTAACGGATAAGATGCAGTAAACGAGCATTGCCAAATATTAATTCCTGTTTGATTGCATCCCAAAGAGCCAAAAACAATTTTTTTGGCTTTTTTCTGCACATAGAAGAAGACGTATTTAACAGATAAACACGATGAACTAACATTGTTAATCCCCGTTCGACTGCGTTCCAACTAGCCAAAAACTCCGCGCTTATCAGTTTTTTATGCACAAGCAAAAACAGAATGGATGATAAGGCGTAATAAACGAAGACGACCAACAATCTACTAACAGCTAAAGCCAAACAACTATGCGCACTTTTTTGACTGTAAATGAGTTCGAGCAAAGCAGTCATTAAACTTTTGGTTGTTCCTAAAATAACAACATCCAAACTTGCAATCTTTTCACATTTCTTCATTCAAAACAAACAAATTCCATGTGCAAATTAATCAAATTAACCTATGCATTCGCGAGCGAAATCCAAATAGTTTATTTATGCCTCCAGCCATAAAAACACGATCTCGCGTGTGCAGACTCATTAAGGGCTATTAATTGGCGGGTGAATAAACATTAGTGATTCTTTTTTAAAGCAATGAATCGAAACGCAAACAATCTAGTCAATCAAGACAATTAAAGATCTCAAATAAATTAACTGTTTAAAATATTCAAGTTTACAAAACGTTGATTGCTAATTACAACAACAACTTTTGAGAACATCAAATAAAATCAATAAATCAATAATTGAAAGAAATTCTCACATAGACACAATCTCGCTCTTCTTTATTCGTTGCAATCTATTGACTGCTTAAAATGTCTTCTCCTCAACTAAAGTTCAATGGGATTCAAACGCTGATGGAACAATCTTTGCGTTGGACTCAGGCTAAACATTCGAGTAGATTCAAAAGAATTCTGAAAGGTCTTAAACGAGTTTTACAACGATTTACAAAGAATATTCCAACAGATAAAGTTCAAAGCTTCGGCAAAATTCTGGTAGGGTTTAAATAATTTTTCCAATTCTATCAATAATTTCTAGATCGTTAATCGCATTTTCTTGGAGATCTCTCAAAAACATCGAATTTATTCCTATTACATGCGTCTAGGTCGTGATTCTGTTGAGTTTTCATTTACATTGCATAATTGTTTAAAAAGCAACCGTTCTTGTTTGTCATTTGAAGATGCACGACGTGTTCTTTTGTTTCTGAAGCCGTTACATTTTGAAGTTAAGTGTTTCCCGCTTACGTTTTCGAGAGACTGTATAAGTCAGTTCTTTGATTTAATTCTACTGTCAAAAGGTACTTTTTTGCATTTGTTTAATAAAAATGATCATGTTTTAAGGAACCGTTAAAATAGAATCTCTTCCTTTTTATTTTCAAATTCCAACAAGTATCGTAAATGCCATCAAACGAACCAACGAAATTTCGTGTTATGCATATTGTTTGAATTTTTATGAATTCAAAATGGGAATGGACACATTGGAAATAAAATACATCTTCAGAAACAGTAATTTTTAAGCGTTCGTTTTTTTCAAAAAATCATTTTTAGGAGATCTTGATAAATCGTTGAAATTGTCTGCAAAGCATTTAAAAGTTGAATTTTACCATGGCTATTTTGACATCAACGAAGAGATCAGTGAAAACGGTGTTGTAAACAGGTAAGTTTAATTTTTGAACCAAACAACATTGTAACTTTTAGCACAACTCGCCAGTGTACTCTTGTGTTTGAAGAAAGTTTCAGTGTTGCGAATATTATGACGGCGACTCGCAGAGTTTTAAATTCATGTTCAACTTTAAAGAAATGTACAATCTGTATTGACTGGAAAAGATGCGGTTTTGAGGTAAATTCTGATGTTTAAATATAATTTTCATATCTTTGTAGAACATCGGTGATAAACTTGTCAACTTCTTTGCTAGTCAACAATCTCAAAATGAATTGGTCGATAAACTTCAAAATCTCAATTCAAATGTGAAGATTTCTGTGGAGTTTAATATTACAAATGGTTATTATACCTTCTTGAAAGTAACTCGTTGTTTCAATTTAAGTTTAATTAATAACTAATTTTCAGCTCCGCTCAAGTTGGCTGGAAAAACTAAAAGCACATTCAACTGATATTGATTATTTAATGACCAGCAAAGGTGGAAACAAGTGTATCGAATTCAAATTGAATTGCAACAGAGGTCGAATTGATGTAACTCGTGTTGCTACGATCTACTTGAAATGAATTTATTGTAAAGTTAAATGTTATTTGTTTTGAATAAAAAGTACATTGATTAATCGACAAGCTCCATTTTAATGTCTTCTTATTAAACTTTTGCTTGTTCTTTCGACGTTTGAATTGGGTTATTCACAGTCCAGACACTTTTTCAAAAATCATAAAACAGCCAATTGAATTGGTTAGCAAGACGCCAATAAATGTTGAAAGCATTATTGTTCAAACAAGGAAAAGAACGCATATCCGTTCATTCAAACAATGAAACACGCTCTTGTACGAAAAACTAAGCGTCTCCTTCTGCAGTTCTACTCATTCAAATGAAAGAAGCACCAAGCAGCAAGCACACTCAAACAATCAAAAACAACACTCGAATCAGTAGTTTATTTCAACGAAAGGATACAATCAAACCTCAGAGACAGTTATTACAGGAGCTTCACGATGACTGCAGCAAAGCAATGCACACGGACAAATACACCAAGAGCACATCACTAGACCTGGAATGACGCAAGCGCACAGAATGATGATTCTAAAAGTGAGAGGAATTAGTAATCAAAACCGTGATCAACTTACCCGACCAAGATCCAAACATAAAGTGGAATAGCCGACCAAAAAGTATTGTACTTCTGCTCATCCTTCAACTGGCACGGAGTCTTGAAGTTCTTGTCTTTGCTATGCGGGCATGGACTTGCTTGGATCAACTGCTCAGGCTCCAAAATCTTTGAATCATTGCCAGCTGTGTCGTTGTTGGAACTGATCGGATCCTAAACATCACAATTATTACTAAAGTTTGATTGAAAATAATTACCTGCAACGACTCTGTCTCGTTTTGATCTTTCTGTTCCAACTTGTCGCCAAACGTTTTCAACAGCTAAAATCGAACAATTAAAAGCTGATTAGAACACTTGCAAACACTTACCTTGAAGTCAATGTCCTGCTCCGTCGGTTGTGCCGGAGTCTTGGGAACCTTGTTCAACAAATAACTAGGCTCTTTTGGATCTTTTGACTGAAGTCCGTGTTCAGGTTTAGACGGAAAAGCGTGAGTGCAAGCAGTTAGCAAGCAAAAAGTCAATACCAAGAAGCGTTGAAGTCTCATCGTTGATGCAGCCAAATGACAATCGAGAAAATCAGTCAAATGAAAATGTGTTGATTGAAAAGTTGTTTGAAGAACTTTTTTGCATTTCTAATTCTTTGTTGAGATGTTCTTTAGTTGAATATACGTTCCCAGCTAAGGAAACTTTCCAAAAAGCATCGCCTGTCTGCGCAAACAGTGCCAGAAACGTACCGCGACTCTTCAAACTGCGATCTTTGCAGTTGAAGTGCATGCCAGTCGCGTTAAAAACATTAATCTTGAGTAGTACCGTATTTTAGTCTCTTTTCCAAATGCATATAGCACCATTTTTAGTCTCGTTTCCAAACACATATAACACCGTATTTTAGTTTCGTTTCCAAATGCATATAGCACCGTATTTTAGTTTCGTTTCCAATGGGAACAACCAACACCCCGGGAGTGTGGCGAACCGACTAATGCTGCTCAATTTGAACAAAAATAGACCTTATTCAGAAGCAACTGTTATGGAAATCCATCAGTTTTGAGTTTCTCTAAAGCACTCCGGATTTGCATCTAACAATTTTGGTTTCATGATATCTGTTTGTTTTAAGTTTAATCCTTTCATGTGTGTACAGCTAAATTGTTTGTCAATCAAAGTTGTGCTTTTGTTTGCTCTTTTTGAGCGTCAAAAGTGAGATTATTTTGATTTAATTGAAATCAATTAAGAAGTTTAAAAACAGTTGTTTTGTTTTAAAACAACAAAATAAAGATCAAACATTGCACTCGTTTTAGACACACTCATCGCTTCGATGTTTATAAAAGAGACGATATTTCCGAACATTAGTCATTTTCGAAGCATGGAAGTCAAATTGCTACTATTTGCTGCTGCTTTTTTGTTGCAAACTTTGTCAATCAATTCGGGTAAGAGTTCTTAAACTCAATTTATAACGTTTAACTTCTTTAGAAACAATCACTTGCAAAAGCATTTCTGCTCGCTTCAAAGGAATCTTTCAAAATGTCAAAGATCCGAATGCCATTTTGGCCGTTGACCTACAAACTCGAGTGAGTTCCGTTGACTTCTTTAATCGAACGTTCTTTACAATGAATTACTGGAACAATGAGAATGTCGACTTGCAATCGGGTGTTCAGTTTTGGGCTCGAGGTAATGATTAAAAATCATTTTAATTACTTATTTGTTTAATTGTTTAGATTTCGAACACGAGTGAGTTTTAAATTAAATTGTGCATTTTGAATGATGTTTTTAGCTGGAAACGATGTAATCCATTTGAAAGCAACGATTGTTTTTTGCCTTATGTGAGTATGCCTGGCTACTTCGTACTTGATCTTGGTCGTTTTTCAAACGACGTTGGTGAGTTAATAAAACTAATCATTGTTTTAACAAATTTGATTTAGCTCAAAACTGGTTTCAATTTTTGTATATTCCGAACTACCGAAACGCCTTCACATTTGATGCAATTGACGGCAAGTGCACAAATGTTGTGCAAGGTTTTCCAAATGAATACGGACCTCGCACGGAACTCTTCAAAGCTTGCATGTGCTGCGACGACTACAACCCCAGTTCTTTTTTGAATTGTCCTGAACGTCCACTGATTTGAAATTGAAAGTTGAATAAATTGTGTGCGTTGATTTGTTTTCAAGAAACAAAAACATTCGTCGTTTGAATTGCTGGAATTGGCTGCCATTAAAGACATTTGATTTGTCTTCGAGAAACAAAAACATTTGAATGTTTAAAAGAAGCACCCTTTCTGATTGAATTGTTGGAATTGGCTGCCAAAGACATTTGATTTGTTTTTGTCGTTTGAACCTTTAAAAGAAGCACCCTTTCTGATTGAATTGTTGGAATTGGCTGCATTAAAGACATTTGATGTCGTTTGAAAGGTTAAAAGAAGCACCCTTCTTGATTGAATAAATTGTGTGCGTTAAAGACATTTGATTTGTTTTCAAGAAACAAAAACATTCGTCGCTTTAACATTATATAAAAGAAGCATCTTTTTCGATTTTATTAGTTATTCCAGACAACCAACAATGGAAGTTAAATTGCTACTGTTTTCTGCTGTTTTGTTGCTTCAAATGTTGGTGGCCAATGCAGGTAAGCCTTTTTGAACTCGATTTAAAACAATAATTCATGATTTAGAGAATATTACTTGCAAGAACTTAGTCGCTCGCTTCAAAGGAACCTTTAAAAATATTAACCATCCAGACCTCCCACTCGATGTAGACTTTAAAGTCAGTTTATCCGCAAAAGACAACCAAAAGCGGACTTATTTTACAATGGATTCTTGGAACAACGACGCGATAAAAACGACAGCCATTAGATTTTATGCAGATGGTAAATTTTGAACGTTGAATTTGTTTATCTTTTAAATTTAGACCATCAACATGGGTAAGTTTTAGTTTTAATAAAATATATTATGCAATTTAGTTGGACTCGATGCAATCCGGTAAATAGCACAGATTGTTTTATGCCGTATGCAAATGGAAACGCGGAATTTACTTTTAAACTTGCTTATTATTCAAACGGTGTCAGTAAGTGATTAAATTTAATGCTTATTTTAACAATCAAGTTTTAGTGCAAAACTTATTTCATTTCCTGTACTTTGAAAATTACAACAATTCGTTCACATTTGATGCTATTGATGGAAGATGTACAAACAATGTTCCAAGCAATACAGATGATTGGGGAGCCGATACAACACGTTTTAACGCATGCATGTGCTGTGATGACTACTCGCCGGATCCGTCACTCAATTGTCCAGTTGCATGAATCTTTTGTTTTAACTTGAAAGTTGAATAAATTGTGTTCATTAAAATTGAAACAAAAAGTAAACTCATCGCTTTAACATTGTTTAAAAGAAGCGAAATATTCCTGAACATATCCAGTGATTTGAAATTTGAAATTGAAAGTTGAAACAAAACAAAGATCAATTACATAAGAGCGTTTCGATGTTTATAAAAAGGAACATTCTTTTCGAACATTAATCATTTCAAACAATCAATGATGAAAACGTTGCTGTCAATTTCTGTTGTCTTTCTATTTCAAATCAATTGTTTGTTGGCTAATCCTTCTCCAGGTGAGCAATATCGATAGTTTAAACAATTTCTAATTCCAGTAAAGTCGTTTTCTTTAATGGAACAAATCACTCGTCGCTGATTCAATCGATAAACAATCCACAAATACGTAATCTACATTTACAATTAATTTAATTTAACGATACTGCTTTAGAAACCACTCTGTGCAAAAACGTCGTTATCCGATTCAAGGGAATCTTTCAAGACAAAATCAAACTTGATAATCCTTTGGCAGTTGACTTTCAAATTCGCGTCAATGCTGTTGACTTTTTCAATCGAATTTTCGTTACTATGGATTACTGGAACAACAATGCTGTTAAGATGACTCAAATTCTATTCACTTTTGGCAGTAAGTGTCTCATATATAACTATAAGAAATCCCACTAAATTCACGGTTCCCACCAATCTTTCCGGAGAAAAAAGTTTTGAAGTAGTTTGCGTTAAAATTACGCATAAAGCCAAAGACAGAATATTTGGATCATGGTAGGGAAAACCTGCATAAAAAGTCTCATTTTTTCCAAGTTGTTAAAGACGGAGCCCCATAAATTCCCGGTTTCCATAACTATTTCTGAAAAAACTCAGTGGGGCCGGCGTAATATGGTGGAGCATATCTGCCTTTACAGAATATTCGGAGTCTCTCCGGTATTGGTTGAGAATTAGCCCTTATGAAGCACCACCTCCGCGGCTCTGCCATTAGATTCTACGGAGATTCTGATTTGACTGGAGTATTCTCCCGTAAATAAGGAATCGTTTGCACCCAAACAACACTGATTTGGGTGGAAACGGGATTAGGGTGACATTCGGTAGCGGACCCTCCGGTTGACATGAGTGGCATCGAAGGAACTGATCATAGATAAGATGCTTTGAAATGTGAGAAAAGGTTCTATCAAGAAATTTTTGCAAATGAATGAAATGAGTGATCTGTGGAGCTCGCCGGACTTTGCACATCCTATGCCCCAGCTCCATAGACAAACTGTTGGCGCGGGTTTTCGAGATTTTTTCGAACTTTGTTAAGTTTTTAAAAGCTAATGGCGGATGACCTTTTTAAAAAAGTGGGTTATCATGCCAGTGTGGTGGAATCTCATCTTCATGTTGACTTAAAAGGATTTTTGTAGATTCTTTGAAGATCAAAAGCAATCTTAATGCATTTCATCTGTATACAAGTGTTTTTGTAATGATAGAAGCTGTAAAGATTTCGAAAGTTTAATGATGTCTATTGAGATTAAGATTAAAACAATTTGAAAAGCGTATTCGGATATGTTCAAGAAGCTTAATGATTTTGAATGTTGAGTTGATTCGTAAGATGTGAATAAGTTTGTGCAGAGTTAGCTTTTTTGAAATAACTTTTTGGAGTTTGTAAACTTTGAAGTTTTGGAGCAATATGCCTATTTTGGACAAGACACTAGATAAATGCAAAGCTTAAACTTTGGCACTATTTAAACAGTATTCGATTTATTCTGAGTTCTGTAGAAATTGAGTAAATAGAGTTTCAGACTTCTATGCTTTCACAACACATTTGAGTTAAAACATTACCGGCTTTTTGAATCAAGATGTTTTAAACTAAATTCGAAAAGACTGTTAGTGTGTAAAACCAGACAAGTAACTATACGTTTTGAATAGCATTGCACATTTAAAGGCAATATGTTCTATGTCGATTCTACTTCATGTCTTTTGCAAGTTAAAAGTCATAACAGTATTAAAACTTCGTCGAGTAAGAGTTGTGTACAGGTCCTTCTGGATAAACTTCAACAAACAACTTAGTTTAAACATTATTTATGCGAGGCGTTTTTGGTTGTTCTTTAAGTTGGCGCCGAAGGCGCCTGGCTATTTACAACAAAGAATGCGAGAAAGTGGATATTAGAAACTATGAAGTGGCGCAGCCTCGCTTGCACTTCGAAAGCCAGGCCGAAGGCCTTCTTCTTTTTAAACAATTAGAACACTTAAAGTTTCAATCATTTATGCCCTGCTGGCAAGCTCCGCGTAGCGGAGCCTTGTTAAGATAATTTTACTTGTTTAACTTTTTTAATCTTTTAGACACAGCTGAGTGCGTTTTGTTTATACGAATCACATCTTAAAAGAAGTTTAGTGTCTCCTTGTGTATTTTTCCAAACAACATTTGCTCGGTACCGTACGTAAATCAAGAAGCCTTCTTTATCCTCAATATTGTTTACTTCTCAAGTGACGGCATACGTAAGTTAATTAACATTAATTCTCACTTTAATTATATCGTTTAGCTCAAAATGTCTTTCATTTGCTCAATATTCAAAATTTCAACAATGTCTTCAAATTTGATACAATTGATGGAAAGTGTAGCAATGCTTTGCCAAACGCTCCAACTCAGGGCGGACTCAATTCGGAACTCTATAAAGTTTGCATGTGCTGTGGTGATTACGCCCCAAATGAATTTTTACTCAGTTGTCCTTAAGTTTGATTGAATAAATTGTTTGCATTGAATTGTTAAAATTAATCAATCAAAACATTCATTGTTAAAATGAAGTCAATCAAGAAATTTAAAATGAAATCAATCAAGAAGTTTTAAAATGAAGTCAATTATTTTTCTTTTCAAACAAAACAAAGATCAAACATTGTAACAAGAATTGCACTTGTTTCAAAAACATTCGTCGATTGAATGTTATAAAAGCGAAATGCTTTCTGATTGAATTAGTCATTTCAAACGATCAAGGATGGAAATGAAGTTGTTGCTATTTGCCGCTGCCTTTTTGTTGCAAGTTAATTGCTTGTTGGCTAATCCTTCTCCAGGTAATAATATATTGTTTAATTAGCTGACAGTGTTTAATGTTAGGAAAAGTTGCTTTTTCCAACGGAACAAATCCATCTCCAATCGTTCAGCAGGCAAGAAATCCACAAACTAGTAAGCTTTAGTCTAATCCAATCAACTTGACGATACTGCTTTAGAAACCACTTCGTGCAAGAACATCGTTGCTCGCTTCAAAGGCATTTTTCAAAATGAAGTGCTTCCAAATAATGTTTTAACCGTTGACTTTCAAATTCGTCTGAGTGCTGTTGATTTCTTTAACCGGATCTTTGTTACTATGGATTATTGGAAGAATAGTGTCGTCAAAATGTCAGAGATTCAATTGGTTGCTGTCAGTAAGTACAAAGATTATTTTGTTCATTTAACTTTTTAATCTTTTAGACACAGCTGAGTGCGTTTTGTTTATACGAATCACATCTTAAAAATGTGAAAATTTAATAAATAGCAGTTTTAGTGGAACCATGTGTACCTTTCCAAACAACAATTGTTCATTACCGTACGTAACTCAAGAAGGCTTATTCCTCCTTAGTCTTAATTACGTGCCAATCGGTGTTGCATGTAAGTTAATGAAATTAATTCTCATCTTAATTTTATCTTTTAGCATACAACGTGTTTTATTTGTTCTATCTTGAAAATTTCAACAATGTTTTCAAATTTGACGTAGTTGACGGCGGAAAGTGCACGAATGTTTTGCCAACCTTTCCAGACGATTATGATGACCTCAATCCGACATTGTCATTATACGATGCCTGTATCTGCTGCGACGACTACGCGCCAAATCGATCTTTACTCAGCTGTCCTTAAATTTCAATATTGATGTGATTGAATAAATTGTGTGCATTGAAGTTTAAAAATGAGATCGATCAAAACAAAGATCAAACATTGTAACAAAAAGTACATTCATCATTTCGATGTTTATAAAAGCAACAAACTTCTGTGAGCATATTAGTCATTTCAAACAATCAACGATGAAAATCAAGTTGTTGCTGTCGATCTCTATTCTCTTGTTAATTCAAATAAACTATGTATTAGCTGATCAATCAAGTAAGTTTAAAGCATTCAATTTTAATATAGAAAGCACAATTTTAGACAGTGAAGCAAATCGTCCAATAATTGATCTATCGATAAATCCGAACACTTTGAAAATAAATAGGTAAATTATAATTACACTTACTCAAAACGTCAAGCTTTCTCTAGAAACAATATCATGCAAAACAGTTATTGCTTACTTCAAAGGAGCATTCAAAAATTCTCTCTTTCCAAATCACAATTTTGTTGTTGATTTCAAAGTGCGTTTGGATGCAAACGATGCAGATAAACGAATTTATTACACAATAAGTGAATGGACTGACAAGGATGCTAAGTTGTCAAACATCAGTTTTTGGGCTTGGGGTAAGTGATAGAAATTGCTTTGCTTGTTTATTGTTTAATTTAGACT
>JAMPIN010000027.1:0-92864 GCA_024699845.1 Aphelenchoides bicaudatus | reverse complement strand
ACACTATTTGAAACACTCATTCAACAACTAAATAACTTTTTTATGTTTAAAACACTCATTTAACAACTAAGTAACTCTTTAAACATCAAAGTTCAAACCTGGCTTGAGGGTTCCGTTTTGTCTGTAAACAGCAAGTCCGTCTGTGCTTGAAACACTACTGAAATTGCATATTTGGGCCAACTTCAAGGCCTTCTTTTCCAATTTCTTCGACCATGTCAATTGGAACATGTTTTTAGCTTTTGGCAGATTAGATCCGCTAGTTCCGTTCGGGGCCTTTCCTTTGGCGACTTTAGAACGGATTTTGTTCATTTTCTTCAAGAACTTCTTGCGGGCTTTGTTTTTGATTGCTGGAATCAACCGCTATTGTGCTTGGAAGTGGTACAACTTACCGGCATCGACCAAAACGCTCAAGACGACTATGCAGAGAAGAAACAAAACAGTAAGTTTCATTTTAGATTCAATTGATTTGGAGAAATCAAAGGATGTGTGGATTGGAAGCATTTTTCCAGCTTTTATACGGAATTCGGACACTTACAAATTGTTTAAAATGCAAATTTCCTAATCCAGCAAGGTGGGCTTTGTGTTTTTTGACTACAAACAAAACGTTCCAAAAAAGCCGGTGTTGTTTTAATAAAAATCTAGTTTGATCCAAAAAACAATGTTTTCGGGTACAGTACGGAGACTACAAATACTAATCCCTGTAAGTTACGTAATAACTTGGAAGTAAACCACCCTTTTTGACAACGATTCCACAAACACAGTCGACGAATCGATGTGGATCGATGCTTCTTTTGCATAAATTTTGAGTAATAAAGAATTCATTCCGTTCAATCAGCGTGGTTCTTGTTGAAATTGTTCAAAAAGTGTTTTTAGATTGAACGGAGTTTTTTTTAATTGAGTGGTTTGTGTTCTTTGTTGTGAAGTTTAAATTAATTTCAAATTAACAAGTTTGATGGGACGTTGGTTAAATGAAATTCTATCCATTCTATCTGGTTGGTGAAGACTTGTAGAGAGACGGCAATAAACAAACGATTGGGACTTTAATTATTTATCTGAAGACTGCAGTTCTTTTTAATTAAATTGATATTGCTTTTTAGGAAAGAACTTCAAAATGCGTCTTCTTTGTCTATTCTTGATAATCACAACGGTGCTTGGAGGTAAAAAACATTTTAATTATTTACAATATTCATTTTTTGCAGATTCAACAAACATAACCTCCGAATTGGTCATCAAAGCACTCAAAAACTTCAATCAGGAAGACTTCGACACTTTATTAACAAATCTAAACGGAACTAACTGGAGAAACAAAGACCAAGAAACCCTTCTTCATATTGCCTCAAAAGAAGGATACTTCGAAGCTGCCAAAGCCTTAATCAAAAAGGATCCTCAACTGATCAATTCAACCAGCATAGATCATTGGTTTCCTCTACATGAAGCGTCTTGGTACGGGAAGTGTGACATTGTTTCTTTACTGCTTGAAAATGGTGCCGACGTGAATGCTCTGGCAAGATATACACGCGAAACTTCAATGTATGCTCCATCCGTGTCTGCTCTTTACTTGTCAATACGCGCTGGGCATACTGAGTGTACAAAACTGTTGTTGAACAAAGGATCCAGAATTGATCATCAAGACCATCATGGATGGAGTATATTGCACGAATCCTGCCGTGAAAGAAACTACGAAATTGTTCGACTTCTTGTCCAAATGGGAGCAAAAACTTCAATTAAAAATGAATATAACGAAACGCCACTCGATATAGCTAAACTTTACAAAGCCGACGAAAAAATTCTTCACTGTCTTGAAGACAAAAACTGTCCAAACAATTGATTCTTTTTGATGGTTATAATTTGTTTGTTTCAAATGAACAATAAAGATTTAAACAATTGCAATAAATGATTTGATTACTTTTGTTGTTAATGAATAAAGAAACGCTGTTTGATTTAAAATCTGTTTGGTTGATGCTTTTAAAGGAAATTGAAATAAACAAATAATGATTGAGACTTCAATTGTTTATTTGACGACTGCAATTTGTTCTTTTTCTGTTTTTAAAAGTTGATTTGATTAATTTAATTGTTTAGGAAAGAACTTCAAAATGCGTCTCATCTTGTTTCTGTTGTTAATCACAACAGTGTTTGGAGGTAAGAAACAATTTAAACAATAACATTTAACACTTTCTTTGCAGATTCAACAAACATAATCATCACAATTAATGAAACGTTGAGTAACTTCAATCCGGAGGTGTTTGATAGTTTGATATCACAATTGAATGGAACTGACTGGACCAACGAAAACAATGAAACTCTACTGCATCTTTCCTCCAAATTTGGTTATTTTGAAGCTTCCAAGGCACTTATTGAAAAGGATCCTCAATTAGTTAACGTTGTCGACAAAAAACACGAAGGTCCTCTACACAAAGCATCCGAAAACGGACACTGTGACATCGTTTCACTTCTCCTTTCAAACAATGCAAATCCAAACTTACTATCGAAGTTTAAACTTTATTTATCAACTCGTCCACACGTTTCGGCTCTGCAATTAGCAGCAGGAAATGGACACGCTAACTGCACTCAAATCTTACTGAAAAGCGGAGCTGAAGTTAATCACCAAGATGTTGAAGGCGAAACTGCTCTTTTAATTGCGACTAGACACAACAAAAGTGAAGTTGTTAAAACTCTTCTCGACTTTGGTGCGAACAGCTCAATCGAAAGCACTTACAAAAACACTGCGCTCCACATAGCGTCGAAAGAAGGCTATAAAGAAATTGTGAAGTTACTTGTCGATTCTGGAGCAGACATGTCAATTAGAGACAAAACCGATTACACTCCGCTTCACTGGGCCGCAAACAAAGGGCATCATGAAGTTGCTAAGATTCTTGTCGATGGAGGCGCTAACACTTCTATTAAAACGAACTACTTCGGTTACACACCGCTTCACGTGGCAGCAATTAACAACAAATCCGAAGTTGTGAAGGTACCAAAAGATCTTTTCTGTTTTAATGTTTTGAGACATGATCTTGAGTGGGTTTGAAGCAATTTCAATCTTTAAAAACAAGAGCACCTTTTAAAAACGATTTTTATTGGTTTAAAAGTAATTTCAACCTTTAAAAATATTTTTGAGATTCAAAAAAACAAGTTCATGTCCCAAAAAACAAGTTCAATCATCAAAAAGCATTTTCAACCTTTAAAAAGCAATTTCAAAACATTCAAACAAAAAAGGACCATAAATTTCTTTTCTTAAAAGGTTCTTGTCGATTCCGGTGCAAACAGTTCAATTAAAGACAATGCCGATTATACAGCTCTCCACAAAGCTTCAGTTGAAGGCCATCATGAAGTAGTGAAGGTACTTGTTGATGGGGACGCGAACATGTTAATTGAATGTCAAGGATGGAATGCACTTCATTTTGCCTCTTATTATGGAAAACACGAAGTTGTTGCGATACTTCTCGAAGCTGGAATAAGCAGTTCAATTAAAAACACTGATGGCTACACTGCTCTTCACTTGGCAGCATCAAACGACAGATACAAAACGGTCAAAACACTTGTTGACAGCGGAGCGGACACGTTGATCAAAAACGACAACGGACTGAACGCGTTGGAACTTGCCAAAAATAACTACGTTAACAAAAGAATTATTGACTATCTTGAAGAAAAGACTCCCTCCTCTTAAATTGTGCTTTTAATCAGTCAATAAACACTTCATCACTTGTTTTGTTTGAACAAACAAATTTGAAAGCAACAAAAATTTTAACAATTGACTCGATCAACAAATTCTACTGTTATGCATCAAAGACCGCGCAGAACCCGGACGAAGCAACTCGGCAATCGAAGTTAACACAGCTGATAGAAATAGATTTTAACTCTCCTAATTATTTACACATCTGTCCACGTTGAAAGCGGCCGCCGTTCGGAGTAGGCGGGTGACCTCAACAAAGTCGCTTTGGAAGTTGTACACTGCGTTCAAGATTTAAGTACCCCGATTTTTTGATTCATTCAGTTGTCAATAGTTTTGAATTCATTTCGAGTCGTGTTCATTCAATAGTTTGTTAATTAACTTGTTTAGGAACTTCAAGATGCTTCCAATACATCTTGCTCTGTTGCTCTTGTTAACTGGCACCGTAACTGGAGGTAAGAAATAACTTAAACGATAGCATTTAATCACTTCTTTTTTAGACACAACTCTCAACTTAATTCATCAAACACTCAGAAACTTCAATCAACGAGGCTTCAATCAATTAATTTCAAAGATCGGCACTGACTGGACTAACGAAGATCAAGAGACCCTTCTCCACATCTCCGCCAAAGAAGGATATCTTGAAGCTTCTGAGGCCCTTGCCAACAAATATCCTCGTCTAATCAACGCTAGAGATCACGAAAGAAAAACACCGCTTCACTTCGCTTCCGATAGACAACGTTTCGAAGTCGTCAAATTGCTTGTCGGAAAAGGTGCGGACGTCAACGCTAAAGACAATGAACACAAAACTCCACTTCACAGAGCGGCTTGGATAGGTGACTTCGAAATCGTCAGGTTTCTTGTCGCAAAAGGAGCAAAGGTGTCAATTGGAAATAGAAGTGGGTACACTCCGCTTCACGAATCAGTCGGCCACTTTGAAATCTTTAAGTTTCTTGTCGAAAAAGGAGCAGATATTAATGTTAAAGACATGTTTCAAGAAACTTCGCTTCACAAAGCAGCTTGGAATGGAAAAATGGATGTTGTCGAGTTTCTCGTTGCAAAAGGAACAAACGTCAACGCTAAAGACGGACTTCAAGAAACTCCGCTTCACAAAGCGTCTTGGAGTGGAAAACCCCATGCTGTCAAGTTTCTTATTGCAAATGGAGCAGACATCAACGCTAAAGACAACGGTGGACAAACAGCACTTCACAAAGCAGCTTCTAATGGCCATTATGAAGTTATGAAGCTACTTGTTGAATCTGGAGCTGATACGACTGTTAAAAACAACGACGGAAAAACGGCACTTGACATAGCTAAAAGTGAAGAACTTGATCAACAAACTATTCGTTGTCTCGAGACAAAAGTTTGTCCGTCTTCTTAAGTTGTTTTGTTTGAACTGACAATAAACATTGCAATTGTTTAATGAGTAAAGTAAAAGCAATAAACAACTCAACACACTTATCGTTTTTTGATCATAAACGAGTTCTCGCAAAAAGTCGACCCAAACGCTTTTTCGGTTGTTTGGGTCGCTTTTGTCCGATCAGTTGAGTTAAGAACCTGGTGAGTTTATGTTTATTGCACGTTTAAAACAATTTTTGAGCGTAGATCTTTTAATAAACACAATCTTGAACAATAAAACTCACCAAGTTTTAAACTCAACTGATCGGACAAAAGCGACCCAAACAACCAAGTTCTTAACTCAACTGATCGGACAAAAGCGATCCAAACAACCGAGCTACAAAACTGAAAAAGCGCTTGAATTCAATAACTTAGACGAACTTGTTCAATCACATCAAAACAACTTCATTTCACTCTGTAAAAGAAAAAGTCTATTTAGTCCGTGTTCTCAAAACGTTCAAGAAAAGAGCAATAAACAACTGTTATTCAAGCAATTGCTCCCTCTTTGTTTTTTGTTGTTTAATTGGCACGCCGTTCGATTGACGCTTCCAAACGTTCGCGGAAGTTAGCAGCTGTTGTTTGGGACTTTAAAACTTGTCGACTTGATCTTTTTGGGTTTAGAAAACGAGTTGCGTGAACTTAATAAGTAAAACTTAAACAGTTTAGATACAAACAATGTCAAATCCGGCTCCGGAAGCTGGCGACACCGAACTCATCAACAAAACACTCAAAACCTTCAGCCAGGAAGGCTTTGATCAACTGATATCGAAAATAGGCATCAACTGGAAAGATGAGAACCAAAGAACTCTTCTCCATCTTGCTGCTCAAAAGAGATGCAACGAAGCTGTTAAAGCTTTAATTGAAAAGTCTCCGGATTTGATCAATTCGACTGAAAAACAACTTCAAACACCTCTTCACTTCGCAGCCTTGCATGGACGTTGTGACACCATTTCTTTGCTGATTGAGAAGGGCGCTGATGTAAACGCACTGTCAAAGAACACACGAGACTCAGCAGAAACACCTGCATCGGTATCTTCACTTTACCTGGCAGCAAAATACGCAAATCCAGACTGTGTGAAGTTACTTCTCAGTGCAGGAGCAAACGTCAATCAACAAACAAACGAGAAATGGACCGCGCTCCACGAAGCAGCCGCTCACGATAAATTAGAAGTTGTTAAACTTCTTGTCGAGGCTGGAGCAAACACGGCGATTAAAAATGAAGACGATGAAACTGCACTTGATTTGGCAAAGAAGAAGAAAGCAGATCAACAACTTATTGGCTATCTTACTGAAAAGACTCCTTAGTTATTAAAATGTGTTTGCTTAGTTGTTTTATTGTTTCTATATTGCTTTTTCTTTTTGATTAGTGATTCTTTTGTTAGTTTAATGTCAGAAAGCTTATTTGGACACTTTAGTTGTTTTGTTGTTTCTATATTGCTTTTTCTTTATAGTTATTTTCAAACACTTTAATGTTCTTTTTGTTTGCATGTTTTGGCATTTTAGTTGTTTAGACACTTTAGTTTTTTAGTTGATGATTTTAAATGGTCAATAAACATTTCATTAAGTGAGCCTTTTAATTTTAAAGATTGATTAGTATCATTATTTATAGTTATTTTAGAAGATTGCTTTTTCTTAATAGCTATTCCAAGTTCTTATTGTACAAAGAAAAAAGCGGCTATCAAAAAGTAGAAAGTGAAAAAGTTTGTTTGTTTGTCGCTATTTTTGCATTTCGTTTTAACACTTTTGCATGTTTAGTTTATGTTTTCAATTTGTCAATAAACATAAATCAGTCTTTTGTTTGTTGATTTAAATTTGCAAGAAACAATTGAATGAATCGGAGCATCAACTAAGTGTTTAAAATCCATTCCAATCCAATGTTTAAAGAGGCTAAGTTGGCGCCTGGTGCAAAACGCCACGCGTCTCCTTTGCGCGCACGAATTTGATTGCTGCTTTGTTCGTCTCTGTGTGCACACCTCTCTTTCGAGTCGTCTACCGATTCAAGAGTGAAGGAGTTTTGTCTGACGTTGCCTAATTTAATTGCTGGCCGCAAGGGTCAAATTTCTCTTCGGTTGTTTCCGGGATTGAGAAGTTTTTGGATTTAAATTGTAATTGCTTTTATTTGAAGGTTATTGAGTTGGAAGTGTTTTTATTTGAGAGACTTATTTAATTCAATTCGAGATATCTTTTAGTTTATTGCATTATAACTGAGTTTAAGTTGAATTTGATGTTTAAAGTCATCTAAATTGTTGCAAATTGATTGATCTCATTGCTTTTTTAGATAGCTTAGCAAAAAGAAAGGAAACTTTAAAAGCGCTACTGTTAAATTCGAGATATCTTTTAGTTTATTGCATTGAAATCAATGTTTTTAATCTTAAAATCATTTAAAGTTACTTTAGAGTCTTTAATTCAAAAACACTTTTGCCGTTAACATCAAAGCTCGTAGATTCGTTTTAAAACAGGAACTCCATCGTTAGCGCACCGAAAACATCAAAACTCCCGACACCCATAAACCTGCGTGCGCAAAATTAGAGCAAATTAGCATTTTTCGTCGTGCAAACCTTTTTACTTGCTGACCGCAACGTTTCCAGGTTGTTTCGCTCTTCGACTGTGATGCCACGATGGACGCAGAGACTAAGGCTATGATTTTCGTGTTTTTTGCCTTGTTGGCTCTGATACGGGTGGATGCAAAGACGGGCGATGCTTGTGGATACTGCAGGTACATGGTGGAGACCTTCAAAAATGTAAGTTGTTCCGACTGTACTGATTGATTTCATCTATTTCAGGGGTTAATGAAAACAGAGAGTCAACACTTTGCAGGCGGAAACACTGATTGGGAAGAACGAAAGCTTGGCAAGTTTAAAACGAGGTGAATTTACATTATTTGTTATGTTGTTGAAAACATTAATTTAAACGATACTTTTCTAACAAAGAATCAAACGTGTTAAACAGAACTTGCTCTTAAAAAGATGCGTTTCTTTCACAAATATCGTTTTCGTTGCTTTTGTTAACATGTAATCAAATGTATTGACGTCTTTCACCTGAAAAGTAATGTTTCAATTTAAAATATTGACTTGTTTAAAAAGGAGTTTTAAGAGTTCTAACAACGAATCAAATGTGTTGAACAGAACTTGAAGCGTTCTTTCAATCATTTCAATCAACAAACAGAACTTGAAGAGTTATTTCAATCATTCCAATCAACAAACAACATTTGAAGAGTCCTTTCAATCATTTCAAACAAATCAAAAACGTTGAAAGAAACGAAAACTCAAAACTTTTCCCCCAACCTATTAACATCGACGCTTTTAGTGAGACGCGATTTGTCGAGATTATGGAACATGTGTGTAAAAAGTTCGATTCTGACGACTCCAGCAAGTGGGATTCGTTAAAGAACCTCCAGTTTAAGGTTTGGCTTCGAAATTCACACACTTTCATTGACATTCTCCGTTTTAGTGCAGCAACTTGGCAGAAGAGACCGAAGAACTTCTTGAAATGTGGTTCTTTAGACGTCAAGAGTCAAATCCGGATATTTTAAAATACATCTGCATCGACAACTTACAAAAATGCTGCCCAGACGGTCACCACGGACCAAATTGCTCTCCGTGTCCAGGTGCCTTGGTCGGACCGGCTTGTTTTGGAAACGGGAAGTGCATTGTAAGTGTCTTTATGTTAAAAACTCCGTAAAACACTGTTCAGGGAGATGGCACAAGAGAAGGAAGCGGGTCCTGTGAGTGCAACGAAGGCTATGCTGGAGTCAGATGCAGTAACTGCGATGCTCATTACTTTTCAACCAACAAAAATGACACGTTTATCGAATGCAAAGGTTTTTAATTTGTTTTGAGACACGTTTAATTTAAATTCAGCCTGCTTTGATGGATGTGCTACCGGATGCAAAGATGAGACGCCGACGGGATGCTTGGCATGTCGAACTGGTTACAAAAAAGACGAAGAAAAGGGATGCATCGGTAAGTACTTACAACTTTACTTGTAAACATTCTAGTTATCAAAAATGTCTTTGTTTTGAGAAACTTTTCAATCGTTTAGCTTTTAAGATGATGCAATTTAAAACAACGTCGTTTTAAATAAGAAATGACAAAATCTTTCGTTTTGAGAAATCAAACACACCGAAAAGCTTTCTTCGACTTTGAGAAATCAAACACATCAGCGTTCTTTTAAATCGACTATTCAAAGAGTCTTTTATTATTTGAATGCTTTTTAGACATAAACAGTTTTGAGAAATCAAAAAATTCTAGTTATCAAACAAATCAAAAAAGTCATTCAAAAGAAAAGCTTCTTTTTTAAACAAGCTTTTTAGACATAAACGAATGTGAAAGTGGTCCGAATCCGTGTCAAAAAGCCAACGAGGAGTGCAAGAACACACAAGGACATTACAGCTGTGAATGCCTTGATGGATTCAGACGGAACTTTGACACAGACGACTGCGAACTTGACATTCAAGGTAAAAACGTTATGTTTAAACTTCTTCCCTAATGTTTGCTTCTCTTTCGGTGTTTGCTTCTTTTTAATAGACACAAAACTCCGCTTTCACCACCACTTTTTGAGTTATGCCGGGAATTTTAGCTGAACCTTACGACGGAATCTTGCGGCCGGATAGGATGCTTCGTCTAATTGCAATATCTGGACTGACCGGAGTTGCTGGATTCATTTTGGCTTTCCACAGGAAACCAGTTGCCTTGTTGGTATTAGCACTAGGCGCCGGTGTCGTTGTATTCATTGACAGGAAGATCACACACGAAAACTTCTCTGTGGACCTTCATCGTCTCTTCAAGTTTTAGGACTTTGTTAATTTTTAAGTTGCTAAACCGACTCGGTTGCCATTGTTATTTAATTTCCACACTAACTAGTCATCTTGCATGCTTCTAGCTAATTCCTCTCCTCCGTCATTGTCATTTCAACTTTCCATCTCAATTTAGAACCTCCTCCGGCCAACAACAGCGAAGATGAAGGCAAAACAGTGGAAGAAAGGCTGGACAACATCCTGTCTGAAATGAGAGCAAATTCTTATCCAAAAGACGAAGACGATAACGAAAGTGCCTATTCACATGCGGATGAACTTTAAACTCTAATTTATTTTTATTGTTGTTACAGGTTTTTTAAACAACTTGGGTCTCTTTATGGAATAAATCGTTCTTTCTTTGATTGATTTGAACGTGTTTGTTAAAAGCGATGTGATTGATTTAAATGATGTGATTGATTTGAATGTATTTGTTAAAAGTGATGTGATTGATTGAGTTGAACGTGTTTATTAAAGTGATGTGGTTGATTTGAAAGTGTTTTGACAAATAATGCCCACTTGAAAGCGATGTGATTGATTTGAAGCAATAAAGAAATTTCAAACAATTTGGGTCTCTTTGAAATAAATTGTCCTTTCTTTCTTTGATTGAATTAAAACAATAACGATTTGGGACTGTCACAATTTATGAAATTGTTAAGTAACGTATATGTCATTATAAGTTTAAAGCGTTGTTTCCGGTGTAAAATAACACTAGAGTGTGACAGTTATAAAAACTTTTACATATTCAATTACGGTGCTTGTTTAAAATCAACTTCAATCGACAAAACAATTAATCTTGAACACTTTTATTGAGTCTGGTATGTTTAAATTGTTAAAGTTCATTTTACAAAAAGGTCAATCAAAAAAGTTTCAAACACAAACAATTATTGTTAACATTAAAAGTCCAAAAACATCAACAACTTTTTAGAGTCAGGCTTGTTTTATGAGCATAATCAAATAACATAAAATGTTTGGCGCACTCAAAAGCTTGTTGAAAAGCACTCCGTTTCTTTGAGCGTGAAACATTTCCTGGTAATTAATTAAACGGTTCGCTAAACATTGACCACGCGCATTCGTTACTTTAAACACTAACAGAACACAAAAGATTGCGTTTTGAACGTTTTGTTGTTTAAACGAATTGTTAATTTTTGGCGAACAGCAAAGAACCGTTTAATTCAAATTTATTCAATTCCGAATTTATCGAATAGCTTTGCTATTTAAGTAATGAAATAACGTTAATTGATCAGAATTGTTGCCCTGGAAAGTTCTTGTTCCCATAACATTTAACCTTTAAGTTTCCGCTCTCTTCGATCATTTAAATTGCTTTGAAACTAATTAATTACTGGAACGTGAAGTTTCTTCATTTCTTTTGAGATGTATGTCTATTTAACTGTGTTTGCTTTAATTCCAATAAGCACCGTTCATGGAGCTTGTTCAGATCTTCCAATTGAAGGTGATGGTCGTTTGTTGTGCGATATGTATTCAAAAAACCATGACAAAACTGAGGTTAACTTTCAAGTTCACTCATTAAACATATAAATCTTTAGGCGCAATTTAGAATAACTACAGATCCGCAATATGACGAATTTGGAGGACCAGGTGAACACGGATTTGGATGTGAAAGCAAATCCGTCACAGATGAATGTGAAACTCTAGTATGCTTTTGCCAGGACTTTGTAGATATTGTTGATACGCAAAACGGCGAATGCGTTCTTCCAGACGGCGAGAAACTTGCTAAAGCCATTCGAAAAGAATACAGAACATTAACTGATGAAGAAAGACAAAGCTTTCATAATGCAATGTGGAAACTCAAGCAAAATGGAGACTTTGATGACATTGCTAAGTTCTACAAGAAACACGCAACAGGTTCGGCGTCTCACAACGGTCCTGGATTTCTTCCTTGGCACAGAGAGTTTTTGAAAAGGTTGTTTTTACGATTTCTTTTTTGTTTAATGTTTCTTTTGTTTAGAGTAGAATTTGCTCTTCGACGTGTTGATCACAAAGTAGCCATACCGTTTTGGGACTCAACTATGGACAGTTTGTTACCTAATCCGAGAGATTCAATCATTTGGACAAACGAATTCATGGGCAGTGCAAATGGAGAAGTTAAATCTGGACCTTTTGCTGGATGGACTACAACTGAAGGTGGAAAGTTAAAAAGAAAAGTTGGTGCACACGGCAAAGCAATAAGCTCTACAGATAGAGAAAAGTACCTTTCAAATAATGACATCGACAGAGCGTTTGGTTTAATTTCAGCTCATGAGGTTAGTTTTTTCACAAATGTCATTTTTGCTTTGTTGATTGATTGTTAGAACTCTTCAAATTGTGTTTAAGCAAGTCCAGTTCCTGTTATTTTAAAGAACGAGCCGATTTTTTTAAATTAACACAAATTTATTTGATTGCATGTTAACGAAAGAAACGAAAACACAAATCAATTAAAATGACTTAAATAATCAAATCAATCAAATCAATTTTAAGAACGAAAGCTGCAGTTATCGTGTTAATGGACTCGAAATGGAGTACTTAGTCGGTAAATTGAACTCTTTAAAAACTAAACAATAATAAAAGTGTTTCAGGATATGTGCATCAATTTGTTGGCGGAGATATGGAAGACATCGAAGCAGCTGCAAACGATCCAATATTCTACCTTCTTCATTCTTTTGCCGATCAAACGTGGGAAACTTGGCGGTTTAAACATCAAGTAGGTGTTTGACTATATTGCTGTTTATGCTAAAAGTTTTAGAATCGAAGCCAACGTGAATCACAATATCCAGTCAGTCGTCCGGAATGTTTTCTTGAGTATCACAACTATGACAAAGTTGAAGAACAAGACGACTCAGAGAAAGTGTGCTATGATTTTAACATAAAAACCGCATTAAGCAATTCTTACACTGACAATCTTTATGAATATCGTCTATCACCGTGAGTTTTGAACAAACAATTAAACAATGAATCTAGCAATTTAGACACTGTCCGAATTGTGGAAACTCACCGTATTTGTTTTGTCATCCTTGTGCAAACAAATGTGCTTCAAAGATCCGACCCGGTGGAGATTGTACAAGCTTGGAGAACACAAGTAACCTTTTTGTTAAAAGCAAGTTTAAGTAATGTTTTAGATGCATGTTACAAGTCCACCTGTTACAATGGAAAGTGTGTTATAAGGAATAAAGTTAAACCGGCACTTTTGAGCACGCAAAGCAAGTATTCTTTTATTGTTTAAAAAGTAAATTGAAATTGACATTTAGAACATGAACGAGTTTCTTCTAATTCTTGCCACACATACGAGTTTATTCAAATCATTGTTATGTTGTTGTTAATAATTTTATTCAAATTATAAACATTGATAGTGAACTTACAATTCTAATGAGTTCTTTTTATTGTTAACAATCAAATGTTGTTTTAAAGGAATGCAAATAAATTAAAAGAACAATTATGAAGAATGCAATACACGCACAATTAATAAATAGACATGGACTTGATAACGAAGAAGAATCTCTCAAATATCATTAAAACAAAGAATTATAAAGCTATGTGTTTAATTTTTGGTGTTCTTTAAGATAGTCGATGATTTCTTTGTTTGTGGCCAAATCGAGTACAGTGTAGCCGCCAATGTTTTCAATATTGACATCTGCACCTCTTTCAACAAGTAGCTTCACAACTTCATAATTATCTTCGTAAGAAGCGACGTGAAGTGAAGTTTCTTTATTATTATCTTTAATATTGACGTCCGCACCTCTTTCAATAAGTAGCTTGGCAACGTCATAATATCCGTTTTCAGAAGCGATGTGAAGTGCTGTTTTTCCACTTTTAGTTTTATGATCGATGTCTGCTCCGTTGTCCAGTAGAATCCGTACACACTCAACGCTTCCTTTGCGTGCTGCCAAATAAAGTGCAGATACAGACGAGGGGGTTGTTGAATCGTCAGCAGTAAACTTTCCTAAGGCATTCACGTCAGAACCATTATCAATTAGCAATTTAATGATGTCACAATGCCCTGTCCAAGCTGCATAATGAAGTGGATACGAATAATATTTGTCGGTTGCATTGACTAGACTTGGATCTTTGTTGATTAGGGCTTTTGCGGCATCATATTTGCCTTCTTGAGAAGCGATGTGAAGAGGAGTTCGTTGATATTCATTTGTTGTATTGATACTAATGTTTAAAGAAATCAATTCATTCAATACATCCGTCGAGTTCAAAGAAACAGCGCTGTGGACTGGATATTTGCTATGTTTGACGAGGTAATCAATGATTTCTTTGTCTTTGGCCAAATCAAGTGCAGTGTAGTCGCTATTGTCTTTAATATTGACGTCCGCACCTCTTTTAACAAGCAATTTCACGACATCATAATGATCTTCTTCAGAAGCGACATGGAGTGCTGTAAGTCCTTGGTTGGTTTGGTGAGTAATGTCTGCTCCGTTGTCCAGTAGAATCCGTACACATTCAACGTGCCCGACATGTGAAGCCCAGTAAAGTGCAGACACGTGTGGAGGAGTTGTTGGGCTATCATATTTATAATTTGACAGAGCGTTTGGATTTGCACCACTGTCAAGTAGCAAGGAGATGATACCACAGCGTCCATTCCAAGCTGCTTTGTGAAGAGGATACCAGTGATAGTTATTGGTAACGTTGACTAGACTTGGATCTTTGTCGATTAGAGCTTTCGCGGCCTCATGATATCCGTTTTGAGAAGCGATGTGAAGAGGAGTTAGTTGATCTTCATTTGTTGTATTGATAGAGATGTTTGAGGCAATCAATTCATTCAATACATCCGTCGAGTTCAAAGAAACAGCGCTGTGGACTGGATATTTGCTATGTTTGACGAGGTAATTAATGATTTCTTTTCGTTTGGCCAATTGAATTGCAGTTTTGCCATCATTGTTTTTAATTTCAATGTCTGTGCCTCTTTCAATAAGCAATTTTACAACCTCATAGTGGTCAAATTGAGAAGCGGCATAAAGTGCTGTATATCCATAACGATCTTGATGATTAAAATCTGCCCCCTTGTCCAATAAAATCTTTACACATTCAAGATGTCCATAACGTGCCGCCCAATAAAGTGCAGAAACAGATGGAGAAATTGTTGAATCGTCATTATTAAACTTTGACAGTGCGTTGACATCAGCGCCACTTTCAATCAATAAAGGAATAATTTTGCAATGTCCTTTCCAGGCTGCATAATGAAGAGGATACCAGTGATATTTGTCGGTGACATTGACTAGACTTGGATCTTTGTCGATTAGAGCTTTTGCAGCTTCATAATGTCCTTCTTGAGAAGCGACATGGAGTGCTGTTTTTCCATAATGATCTTGATGACTGGTGTTAGCTCCTTTGTCTAACAGAATCCGTACACATTTGGTATATCCATAACTTTCTGCCCAATAAAGTGCAGATACAGATGGAGGAGTTGTTGAATTGTCATTACCAAATCTTGACAGTGCATTGACATCAGCTCCTTTCTCAAGTAATAAAGAAATGATGTCACAATGTCCTTCAGAAGCTGCAACATGAAGTGGAGTTTGATGATATTTGTCGGTTGCATTGACTAGACTTGGATCTTTGACGATTAATGCTTTTGCGGCTTCATAATAATCATGTTCGGCCGCAATATGCAAAAGAGTATCTTGATCTTCATTGTTTGTCCAGTTTGTGCCATTTAATTTTGATAACAACAAATCAAAATTCTTTTGGCTGAATTTCTTTAGCGTTTGTTCGATCAAAGCTGTGGTTATGTTTTTTGCATGGAGCAGCTGATGTGTAATCGTAGACTCGACTTGATCATAAATCCACGACGACATTTTTGCTACATCTGTATAAGAACTTATTCCTGTTTTGCAACCAGACAGCCCAAAACTGACGATTCCGTGTTGTTCGCGGTATTCTCTAAAAAAGAAGAACATAATAATTAATTAAATAACTTTCTACTCACTTGTTGTTTGAACAAAGTAGAGGGCCTCCAGAATCTCCTTTACACGAGCCAGTATTTTCATATTCATTTACACAAATCATTGTGTTTTTGTCAAACACACTACTATTCTTGTTGCTGCAAACGCGTGGTGAGAGGACGTTGACGTTAATTTCTTTGAGAACACTTGAAGGAAGTTTGTTGTTAGTCATGCCCCAGCCTAAAAGTAATTAAATACATTTGATTAAGCTTAAATCTACAAACCATTAACAATGCATTTGTCGTTTACGTCTGGAGATTTATCAGCTAGCTGGATTATAGATATTTTATCGGTTTCGGAAATAGTTCCATTAAATAAAAGTAGTGCTACGTCATAATGTATTGTAGAATCATTGTAATTCGGATGTTTAATAATTTGTTTAATTCCAATGCTAGTTCCTTCTTTCAAGCCATGTCCGCCAAACACTACATGATAAAATCTAAAAATTAGCATAATGTGAATTGATTAACATCAAACAAACTGTAAGTGTTCTTCTAAAACATAAAACTGTTTAATCAATATTAAAAGCGACAAGCATACCGCGTTGAGCACAATGAGCAGCGGTCAAGGCATATTTACTTGAAATTAACGAGCATCCACACCGAAATCTTCCATTATAAAATAGTTGGCCAATCCACGGACGCGAATAAGGAGTGGCTTCGTTGCCTCCAAGGAGTTTTAACATAGGTGCTAAAACAATTTGTTATTTCTGATATTCAAGTTAACAATCAACCTCCATCACTTTTTGAGTCGTCTTCTGAAAAGGTTATTTGTTATCATTATTCAAATTAACAACTAACCTGAAGAATCTCTGAATAAAAGTTGAATGTTGTATATCAAAAATAACAAAGATAACAAAAGCATCTTAACATTTTAAGCAAAGCGAATGTTTTACTGCCACATTAAACGATTACAACAACTCGCAAAGTTTCCTTTCCGTGTCAGTGTTTGATCGATTGATTGGCAGTCTCCGACAGTTCGATTTTTACAACCACAATCGATGTTTTAAACAGCATTTTAATATCAAAGTCATCAAAGCTTTTTAATGAATTTGAGGTGCGATTTGCATTTAGTAGGAGTAGTTCAGTTAAAATGCTTTAATTGCTAGTTATTAACAGTTAAATAATTACGCTTTCATTTAACGGCACTTACGTGTTCAAATGTTTGTTTTTAAATGTTTATTGATCGAATTAAAAGAACGTAATAGAAGTTAAGAAGGAGTCTTTTCTTCGAGATAGCGAATGAGCTCATTGTTTCTTTCAGCATCTTTAGCCAATTGAAGTGCAGTTTTGTTATCAATATTTTTAATGTTGACGTCAGCTCCACTTTCAATAAGCAATTTGGCAACTTCATAACGACCATATCTGGAAGCGTAGTGAAGTGCCGTAAATCCTTTGTTATTTTGATTATTGACGTCCGCACCTCTTTCAACAAGCAATTTCACGATTCCATAATTACCTTCTCGAGAAGCGACATTGAGTGCTGTATATCCATCACCGCCTTGATGATTAATGTCTGCCCCATTGTCCAGTAGAATCCGTACACATTCAGCATATTCATAACGTGCCGCCAAATAAAGTGCAGACACATGTGGAGAAGTTGTTGAATCTTCATTATCAAAATTTGCCAATGCGTTGACATCCGCACCTTTCTCAACAAGCAACTTCATAATGTCACAATGTCCTTTCCAAGCTGCTATGTCGAGAGGATACCAGTGATGTTCGTCGGTAGTATTGACCAAACTTGGAGCCTTGGCGATTAAGGCTTTTGCGGCTTCATATTTGCCTTTTTGAGAAGCGATGTGAAGAGCTGTATATCCATAACGATCTTGATGACTGGTATTTGCCCCATTGTCTAACAGAATCCGTACACATTTGGTATGTCCATTTTCTGTCGCCAATTGAAGTGCAGATACAGACGGGGAAATTTCTGGTGAGTCATTTCCAAAATTTGCAAGTGCGTTAACGTTTGCTCCGTTGTCAACAAGCAACTTCACAATGTTACAGTGTCCGTAATAAGCTGCTATGTGAAGTGGATACCAGTGATATTTGTCGGTTGCATTGATCAGTTGATGATTCTTCTTGATCAACAGTTTGGCAACTTCATAATTACCTTCATGAGAAACGATATGAAGTGCAGTAAGTCCTTCATTATTTTCAGAATCTCCAAGTAAAAGTTGAAAGTTGTTTGTCGAAACCAATAAAGATAAAAAGCGTCTTAACATTTTTTAATCAAAGTTGTGCGAGTGTTTTACTGCCACATCAAATAATTACAATAACTCGCAAATCTTCCTTTCCGTATTTGATCGATTAATTGGCAGTCTCCAGCAATTCGATTTTTACAACCACAATCGATGTTCTAAGAATTGATGAAAGATTGTTAATAAAGTTGCTTTAAATGCGAATACTATGTTAAGTTTAATGTGTGATTTGCATTTAGGAAGTAAAGATTGCTTAAACTGCTTTTAAGTGCATGATTCGGATAAGAAAAACACTTTCAAAATCAAAGAACACTCAAATGTTTGTTTGATTCAAAAACAATTTGACGAATCAAATTTGCAACACACGACAATGACAACTTTGTAAGCTTCACGCGGTGATAACAAATTTATTTAATTCAAAAACAATTTGCATCAAAATAATCGTTTAAAACCTAATCAATTTAAAACATCAAGCAATTTCTTTGGAGTCATTTAACAACCAATCAAGCAATCAATTTAAAACAACAACTTTCAAAAGAATTTATTAACTCCGCAAAGATCAAGGCAAGTTTGACATAATTTTCATTATTGGATCGTCTTCCGGTCTGTATCCTGTCAAGCGCAAACAGCTATCTGGCATTTTATCCAAATTCTCTGATAAAACATGCCAATCATAAACATCTGTTGCGTGCCACTGCACATATGATTGAACAAGATCAATTGTTTGTTTGGCTTCGTCTGGCTCGCATGTTTGATCAACTACTTGCCGATGACATTGTTTGTAGCATTCTTGGAACGTGCACAACAGGGATAATTCGCTTTCGTAATGATCCAGTTCTTTTTCGGCAAACACCTTAAAAGTTGAGTTTAAACGACTTTAGTCTTCAAAATAAAAAACGTTTTCCTTTTTTCTTTTAGAACGTTGTTTTTGTTCTTTCTAGTTTGAAAACTAACTTTTTGTTAAAGTTCTCGTTTACTTTCAAAAATCTGCAATTTCAAAGCAATTTTTCAATCTCGTTGAAAGTTCTTTTTTGTTTTTAAATAAACACACTAACTTGACTTTTTTGATGTCAAGGCAAAAATTTCAACCTAATCGAAAGTTTTCAATATTAACAACACACACATAAAATTTAAAACAAGACTAAAATGTTGCAATGTGGTTAAAAGTTTGAATTGTTTATTTCAACCGAATCGAAAGTTATCTTATGTTTTCAAAGATTGACTTTTTTGATGTCAAGGCAAAAATTTTAACCTAATCGAAAGTTTTCAGTATTAAATTTTAGAACAAAGAAAGACAAAATAAACGAACCTTACCCAAATTGGCGCGTTTCTTTGTTTCTTTTGTCAACAACATTGCTTGTTGATGACATTGGTGATCACATTTAAGGAAGTTTAGAGGTTCAGTTTCTTCCAAACACGATCTTGCTTTTAAAAACTCGTCTTTTTTGAATTTGCACAGAAAGTTAGACGGAGAGAAGACACGGACAGCGCTCTGGAATTAAAAACTTGCTTATACTACGCATTTAATCAAAATCTTTACCTCGTCTTGGCACTCTTCTACGAAACACGTTGTTTGTTTCTTGGCAAGTTCGCAATAGCGTCGGTAACCTTTTTCGTCTAACAGTTTAGGATGAAATGGGAAGTCATAAAAGTCGGTGCAGTTCATTTTAAATTCACGTTCAAACTCCGCTTTCCAGTCGTCGTTACAGCTCTTAAATTGCTGGACATTGATGTCAACTTTTGATTAAAGCATACCTGGAAACAGTCCGAGTCTGTTGTTTGGTTGTGACCTGGAGCGAACATGAAGTCTCTCTTTAAACGTTGAAATTGCTCGTGTGTACGTGAACGTTCATTCTGTTCGTCTGTCTTTGCATTCGGCAAGCTTTTAATGTAGAAATAAAGTCCAAGCGACCAGAATAGAAGAGCAGCTAACAAAATGCATTTAATAAACGGCCATATTTGATTACAAGTTGACATTGTTATAGGGACTGAAAAATGATGTTGTGAGATGAAGTAATGTTGTATGTAAGCGAACTTAATGGAATGATTAAAATGTTGTTGAAATTGACTATTCAGGTTATAAGTAACTTTAAAATGGTCATAAAAGCTGCTTTGTTTATTCAAATCATAAACAATCTCAAAAAGTGCTTCAAAATAGTCATCAAAGCTGCTTTGTTTATTCAACTCATAAACAACCTCAAAAAGTGCTGGTCATCAAAGCTGAGTTCTTTATTCAATTTGCAATCGAATTTAAAATAGTCACTAGAATTTTGTTTACTTAATTTACAAGCAAATTTAATAAGATAGTTAAAATAGCCAACTGAACTGATTTTATTGTTCAACTTAAAAAAAACAACCTCAAAAAGTGCTTTAAAATAGTCACTAAAGTTTTGTTTATTCAAAATAGTCAACCGAACTGATTTTATTGTTCAAGATAAACAACTTCAAAATGGTCATCAAAGATGCTTTGTTTATTAAAATCATAAACAACCTCAACTAATAGGTAACATAAAAATAATCTCAAAAACTACTTTAATCACACAAAAATCCCTCTAAACCGATTGCTTAAACTTTCGGATCTATACGGATCGGCGTGATCGAGAGCGACGGAAACCTGCGCACACATTGAATAGATTAGAAGGGTCAACGACGAAAACAAATTCCGATCGTTTAAGATCGCAGGTTCATCTTTCCCTTTACGGACTTTTACTTGTTTTGGCATTTATGCGCTCCGTGTCGACAAGAATGACGGAGATGTTCATTTTTTATATTAAGTTCTTTATTCGTCTAATTTAAAGTTTGTTGACAATCAACTCCGGTTTTGGATCAATTTTTCGACGTCCAGCTTTCAGCATTGCCACAATTACATGGGTTTCCTTGTTCTTGGTCTCCGGCAGGTACAGATGAATGTATATAAGTGCTATTGTCGACGGCAACACAAAAAGTGGAACAAAACACGATGCCCCCAAGTGTCTTAAACTTTATAAGTAAAATAAACTTTAAAAGCAATTTAAATACCTGAACAGCGCGAGAGCCAGAAAGTTGGTCACGAATATGAAAATGTTGTTAAGAGCGTAACAAATGCAGAAAATTGATGATCGGTATTGAAGCGGAACGAGTTCTGGGCCAATAAAGTAACTTATTGGACCAACGGATACACTGAAATTGATTGAACTGTTTAACTCTTTGAATTGTTTCGTTGAGTTTAAAAGCAAACCTCACAAATTTAATAAGTTTATCGAACAATTTGGCAAGTTTTTGAATATCCCAATACATTAAGCAAACCTCATAAATTTTAATTGTTTGAACCGTTCTGTTGACTTTAAAAGCACACCTCATAAATTTGACCTGTTCTGTTGACTTTAAAAGAAAAGATACTCAAAAAAGTCTTCAATTTAAAATTCGTTTAGAAACTGTCTCGATCAAACTAGCCCGAAAAGCAAAAAGTGCAAAGAATGCAAGAAGTCCGCAACGAAGTTGACACTCAAACGTTGCCGGTTTGTTTTTGATAACTTTTTATATTTAATTTCTCAATCTTTAGCGCCTGCTACAACGTTATTACTACCAAGCAAGTAAACTGGAAATGCGACGCTACAAAACGTGCAGAATGTGCAGGAAGTTCAAATTTTGTCAGTACCGGAAGTTGTGCAAGTATAACTTTTAAACCGATCTCTTTAATTCAAAGTGCTTTTAAGGAAATGCTACTCAAAAGACCCTGTATACAAAACAAAAAGTATCGGCGCTGCGAAGGTGCTAGAAAGCAAGTTAAAAGAGTCGTCAACTCCGTTCAAATTGACTTTGTAAAATAAATTACCTCCAGCAAACAATATATCCGAGCAGTCCAATCAATCCTCCGTATTTGGCCCACTCCAGTGTGTCTGCCAGCCATCCGCAAATAGCAAACATCAAAATAAAAGCAGTCGAAGCCCATCCCAGCCACAAAACAAGTGATCGTCGTTTGAACTTCTTCAATAAAAATGGAGCCAACAAACAACCAACAATCATTAAAACTCCAATTAACGATGAAAAGTATTGTGAGAGATTACTGAAAATAAAGAGTTGTTTCATTTAATAAGTTTTGAATTGAATGTTTTGTTTTGGAAACAAAAATGAGAGTTGTTTGATTTAACAAGCTTTGTTAGATTGAGTAAGTTTTGTTAGATTGAGTGAGTTTTGAATTTAATGTTTTGTTTTGGAGATAAATAAAGAGTTATTTGATTTAATAAGTTTTGAATTTAATGTTTTGTTTTGGAGGCAAATAAAGAGTTATTTGATTTAACAAGCTTTAAAAGATTGTTTGTTTTTGATGAATTAAATTGAAAAAGTAGTGTTGTTTGATTTAACAAGCTTTTGGTGAAAATAAAGAGTTGTTTGATGAATTGAAAAGGTGCTTTTTGAAGACAAGTAAAAAGTTTATAATCATTTTAGGCAACAAATCTTTTAAATGTTTAAAAACTTACTCATCAATTTGCATTAAACGAAGAAACGTTGTTGAACATTGAAGGATCGGGTAGAAAGGAAGACACAAAGTGAGGACCATAAAAGTTAATAACATTGCTTGTCTCAAATATGGAACCAAAAACAAATCCCACATGCTTGCTTTAGTTGATTCCACGCTTTCATTTGATTCGAACTGATATTCCGTAAGTGTAAGTTCGTTCCGCGGTGAGTATCCTTGATAAAAACAAAGAGAACGTTCTGCAGCTTCGGCGTTTTTCCTTAAAACAACACTTACAGCTTTAAAAAGTCCGTAAAGACTCACTTCGAAATCATCAAGAACTTCGGTGTCTCCGGTAACCATGCCAAGAAAACAAGAGACAACAGGCCCGGAATTACTGGCACGAACAACAACAAGCATAGTGAGTGTCCAAGGACGGAATCTGTTCCAAGAATGAGACCAAGAAGTGCCATTGCGGAGTAACCAGTTGCAAATAAAGATGACAGAGCTCCACGGAGATGAATTGGTGAGATTTCTTGTAAAAACAATATGGCGACAGCGTCTGACATCGGAGAAAACATTGCGGCCATTGTCCTGCCAACGATCAAGATCTCCGGATACGGAATAATTGAAGCAATCATTTGGAGAAAACAAGCAAATGTCATAACAGCAGTTGCCAGTAAATAAGCGGCTGTAAGTGTTTTAGTTGTAAGAACTTTATAGAGTGGCACTTTTAAAAATGGACGAACAAAAAAGATTGTTTGCATTCAAAATAACGCTCTAACTCTTTTAAACCTGACTTTTAAGGTGTTTTAAATTGATAAACGTTTAAATGTCTACAAAAATGATGTACCAATTGAAACAGTAAACAAAAACATCGGTTATGTTCAAAAGAACACTTTTAACATTTAAACTTTGCTTTCAACATGTCTTCAAAAAGCACTGTTCACATTTAAAAACACACTAACTCTTTAAACTTCTAACAATAACACTTTAACTCTTTTGACTTCTTCAAAATAACACTTTAACTCTTTTAACTTTCAAACTTCTAACAAAAGCACTTTAACTTTTTTAACGTCTTCAAAAACACTCTTTTAACTCTTTTAAAGTCTTCAAAATAACATTTTAACTTTCAAACTTGTTCAAAATAACTTACGTTTCCGTCCAAATTTGTCTGTGATGCGAGGAGAAAACAATGCCCCAATAAACTGTCCAACAAACCAGCAATTGTTTATCAACGCCTTGACCATTGTGTGCTGATTTTCATCAATCTCTACTTGTCTGTCTATGTAGGATCCGTTGACATACGTGTCTAGCGCCTCGACTGCCGTGTTAACACTTGTGTGGAGAAAAGAAGAGGGAAAGTTAGTGATAAAAGAAAGTGCACATCCGATTAAGACTAATTTGGCTGTTTGGCGCCATGTCCAGAAGTCAGGTGTCGAGGAAATCGACGTGGATGATGATTTGGAGGAGATTGTAGCAGATGAAGAAGTTCCGTCCATTTTGTAAATGTTCTGGAATTGCAATTCATTAAACACTTTGTTTAAAAAATACTTACATGTAAGTTGTTTTTAACCGGAATAACAAGTAGAAAAAGTACTTTCAGCAGATCAATAAGATAGATAAAACCTTTAAATAACAGTTTCCTCGAAGATCAAGTCCAATTGTCAATTAGAAATAAAATTCCGGGTGCTTTTCTGTCGATAAATTGCACCCAACGTCCTTCAAAAATGGCCACCAAGTCGGAATAGCCGCTCACTAAACGAATGATCTGAATCAAGTGGTTTTATAGGGGTGACGAGTACATGGAATCCGAAACAAGTGGGTTGTCTCTGGAATGCACCCCAACAACAAAAAATGGGCGGAACTTAATTTTTTGCTCAATTCGATTGTTTTTGGGTAATCCCTATTTTTTGTTTGACGTAACAACATTCTCTTTAAACTTTGTACTTGAAATGCTTTTAAAAGGTAACAAAAGACTGTTTGAAAGTTTGCTTCTTTTTAGTGTTGTTTTTGAGATGTAAAACATTTAATAAACTTTTAAACTACATATGATAACTAATGAAAAGACGAAAAGATTTGAGTTGTTTGGAGGTTTGACATGTTTTAAAAAGGTAAACAAAAAATGCTAAGTTTGTTTGACATAAAAAGACATCTTTAAAAGAATTAGCAAAAAGATTGTTTTTGTTTGACACAAAAAAGCTGTTTGAAAGTTTGCTTCTTTTTAGTGTTGTTTTAAAGGTTTAAATAGTTTTCTTCTTTCTAGTGTTATTCTAGAGGTTTGAATATCAAAATATTTAAAAATTCTAAAACTTACAATCAAAGCAATAGCATTACATATCAAAGAAACAAAAAGGATCTCAAGACTTTTAAAGATCGTTTTGATTGCACACGACAGATGTTTTACATAGTTTTTCTCTCGCTCAACGATTAACATTACAAAACGATATTTAAATGAGAAGATTACAAATGCATTATGCTTTTGATGTGGCGGAGAAAAAACATAAAAGTTATTGCATCAAACTATATTTCCTTCAAGTTCAAAGGTCATTTTTGCGTCGTCATTCGTTGATGACGAGTTTGATGGTTTTGTTATATTTTAAATAAACGTTTGAGTTCTTGGTCGAAAGTTGTGTTTAAACTGACAACAAGAAGCAAAAAAGAGTGTTTGTTTCATTTAAACAGATCGAAATCAAAAGCGAGTAGCAAATCTATAAACAAATTGAAAATCCGTCCTCGTTTTATGACTAAACTGACAAAAAGAAGCAGAACGTCCATTTAAACAATTTGAAAATTCGCTCTTTTTTTAAATTAGCAAGAAGAAACAAACATTTCATTTAAACAAATCGAAATCAAAAGTGAGTCTTTGTTTTATTTAAAAAAACTGACAAGAAGAAACAGAACGTCCATTTAAACAAATCGTCAAAACAGATCGAAATTTATGCTTAAACAAATTGACAAGAACAAGCAAACATTTTAAAATCAAAAAGGAGTCTTTGTTACTCTTTAAAGGCAATCAAACGTGTCGTTTCAACACTAACTCTTCAAACAATCTTTACGTAAAAGCAATCAAATATTTCTTGTTCATTTCAATCAAACGTGTCGTTTCAACACTAACTCTTCAAACAATCTTTACGTAAACGAAACATTTTTACAACATCTCCGCATAGTTTTAAAACTCATCACTTAAACATTTCAAGTCACGTTTTAAACCTCCAATGAGCTTGAAAACAAAGGCAACCTCAAGTCCGTAGAGCAATGATCACTCCGGTCATGTGCTATCGATAGGCATTGTTTCTGACTAGACAATTGGGATTGTCTTCTTGATGTTGGGCGTTTCTTGCAATCTTTAATGAACGCAAAACACGTTCTCCGCGTTCCATTTTGACGATGGAGTTCCCCGGCGCATGCTACATGATGGATATAGACGACGTAATAGCTAAATTTAGAAATTGACATTAGTGACTTTGTGAAATCTTTAAGGTTCTGACATCTTTTTGCAACAATAAAATGGAAACAGTGTCTTTGTTTAAGATTGTGCGGAAATAACGTGAATTGATTGATTGTGTAGATTTTGTTTATTCAATTTATAAAATTGACATTTGTGTTAAAAGTATTAAAACTTTCAAAGTCTTTTAAACTAAAAATTGATTGCATGAGATTTATTAACTTCTTTAATGTTGACACTCATTTAACACAAAAGTATTTAAATGTTCAAACCCCATTTAATTTCTTCGATTTCCAAACTCAATCAAAGAATGAAACAATTTAAAACCTCACGTCCACTCCACTTGAAAGTTAAACGTGCAAATTCCACCTCTCTAGGGCTGTTGCTGACGTTTACGTCACGCTTGTTGGAATCATGTGTTGGGGTGCGGAAAAGCCCAGTCACGCGCGCCAGAATTTAAGAAATATTCATCAATTGAAACGGGATTTGCTTCTAATTAAAGTCGATATGTGGGGAGTTGCGGCGCCCGATCGTAAATCGAAAAACAATGAAACCATTTGGGTTTCAATGAAACAAATCTCTTGAAACGGGCGCGGTAATAAATAAAATTAGGCGCTGAATTCTGTTCTATGGATCGGATTCTTTGATCCGAGCGGATATGTTTAATAGTGGATGAGTTTATAAAAAATGCAAACTGGGAGCAAAGATTGTGTGGAGATGTTATTAATGAACGATGATGATTGCTGATTAAATGACAGAGCAAAGATTGCTTTGATTGTTTGAATCAAAACGAACTTTAAAACGAGTCAAACTAATCTTTCAAGTATGGTGTTCAAGATTGCCTTTCAAGCTTTACGTGTTTAAAACAAGTCAAACTAATCTTTCAAGTATGGTGTTCAAGATTGTCTTTAAAGCTTTACGTCTTTAAAATGAGTCAAACTAATCTTTTTAAGTATGCTGTTCAAAATTGCCTTTCAAGCTTTACGTCTTTAAAACGAGTCAAGCGAATCTTTAAAAAGTCAAAATGATCTTTCAAGCTTTACGCATTCAAAACGATTCAAACTAATAGTCAAAACGATCTGTTTAAACTTTATGTATTCAAAACGACTCAGAATTACAAAAACACCCCAGAAAGACAACACACACTCTGTTTTTAAAACACTAAAAGAATTCATTTAAAGTTCCTTTTTTGAATTCAAAGTTTAACGAGGATGCAAAGAAGTTATTTCGAAAACTTCATTTATTCAAAACGCCAATTCAATTGTCCACTGCGAGGGCATTTCAAAAACGTCGAAAAGTACGTGTGTCCATTGAAAACAAAAGTTAGCACAGATTTGCATTCCAATCAGTGGCCTCGATTCCAACAAAAAACAAAAGAATTGGGTCGGAAAGCACGTGTGATGAAACTGATTCGTGACGTGATTTGGAAGTATTTACATAAAATGTTTGGGGACTCCCCGGTGTTTCTGTACCGCGACGTTTTTATGGATTTTGTTTAAATCAAAACAACGACATCGTTTAACAAATTAAAATAGTGACATCGTTTAACAAATGCAATTTGAATTTATTTAAAAAGCACATACAAAAACCATTCAAATCGACTCCATTCACAAACAGCGTTCCTTTTGTTTCAATTCCGACTGGAAATGTTTGTTCACGTCCTTTTGTTATGTTTAGTTATTTTTCCACTAAATTCCTACGTTTTGGATCCGAATGCTCTGGACAATAACTATGACTATCCGGATGACAATGAATATAACGGAGTAAGTAATCCTCGACGATTTAAAGGATTTACAGATGATTTTTGGTGCACCGGCAAATGCCATACTTCGGATCAATGCGGGTTTTTGTGCACATGCAATGAATTTAAAGGTCGTTGTTGTCTTGTTTTTTGTGATTAAATTTCTTTAATCGATAAATGCGTTAATTATTTCTTCTGTCCCTAACTAAATAATGCGTTACCGATCTTTGACGATTCCCCAAATGCTCAAGTTTATTAAATTGGCGCTTGTTTAGTATAAAGAACTGTTTGTACTTTGGATTTGAACGGACATGTTAATAAAAGCCTCAAAGCTTTCGGTCTTGTTGTTTTGATCAAAATTTGTGACTCGATGTTTCTCCAATTGCATATTCAACAGCGCCTTGAGTGAATCATTTTTGAGTCAATAAATGTGTTTACAAAAACAAGGTGTTTGTGAAGGAGGTTCGTACATAATCGTTAAAGATATTGCTGATTTACATTTTTGAACGCGGAGACAGTGTTTATAAAAGCGCAACTTGCTCCATTTGTATCGCCTTTGTGGTTTCATTATTTTAAACCTACTTGTTTTTAACTTCAAAATGGATCAAGGATTTAACTACAGCAATTTACGTGATGGCGAGCCAAGAGACCGTTATTTGCTTCCGGACACTTACACTGAATGTTGGATCAGAACTGCTGACACTCCATTGAATGGACCATATCAAGGTCCCCCATTTCCAGGAGACGATAAAAACTGTGGAGGCAATTTGGTCACTGTGACTCGTCCAGACGACGAAGATTTGGGCAATCCAGTCTTCCCAAAATAATTCAATCCAATCACTTATTTGTTTGTCTTTATTTGAATCAAATAAATGAATATAATGTTTACTTTGTTGACTCATTTAAATTTGCATGCCAATTGCGTCTTTAAACTGCGCACCGTTAAAGGTTCGCACCACACACAAAGCGCAAATGCCATGACATGCTAATGAAGTCAAAAAAGAGCAGCGCTTGTTGAGTTTAGTGAACACTTTCAACATGTGCGCGGTTTTTTTTAACGATGTTGTTTTAAATTTAATCGTTTTTAGCTATATGGTCGGGTTCAAAAAGAGTAAAGTTGCTCCGAAACGTTCTACTGGCACCAAAGCTCCATATAACTGGTTACGTCGAATTTTCCTAATATTTTGCCTGGGAAGCGTCATAATTACTGACAACTCAAAAGGCACGGACTGTAAGTATTTTTAATTATAAAAGTTGCCATAAAAGAAACAACACTGTTTTTAAACTCAAATTGATTTTGTTTATTAAAACAACTCTTTAAACAATCTCAAATCAACACTAAACTTAAGCTTTCAGAGCATTCACTAAGTTAATTCCATCGTTAATCGGCTTCTCTATTTATTATCAACTTTTGTTTATTCAATCAATTACGCTAATAAATTCAAACAATTCATTCAAAACAATCAATTTGTACAACAACGTGATTCATTCTCCGTTTGGCCACAAAATTGATTGAGCCAAACCAAATTCATTTCTTTCGTAATCCATTAGAACACAAACGTATTTAAAGAAGTATTCGCCGAGGACCCAAGTCGGAGAGTCTGCGTATTCAATCATGTCGTTTAATTTCAATAGACTTTCTGTATAGTTTCCGGTGCCTTTGCTGAAGTCCAACATCCGAGGATGTGTTATTTGAATGCCGTCGGCGTAAAAAGACATTGCGGTAGTGTAATTTTTGGGAAAGAAGTAGTAGCCCGGAGTGCTATCAGGTTGCACAATAATTCCGGCTTTCAAAAGTTGCTGGAGAGCGGAACGTGGTATTAAGACGTTGAAATTACTTTTGTAGTGGAAAGTTATCTAAACGTTAAAGTGTTAAATGCCAACATGTCCAACTTACTCTGTTCTCACTTGCTTTAAATCGAACTCCACCGATGTCTATGTCCATTTGAAATACCCATCCGGTTTTAGACAAGTTTGGGCGTCGAGCCCACGGTCCGCAGTGTCTTTTCTCGACTGATCCCAGAGTTAAAATGTTTTGTTGATCCGGATTAATTTGTTGTGAACCGACTCCGATGTTCCAAAAACACGCCGTCGAACTTGCAATTTGCTTGCTTTTATATAAATGATCTATCAAATTAATGGATTGATTTGTGGACGGACCCACTCCGATCAGCACGTTATTTGACTCAAATAACCTGAAACGAGTTGTTTTAAAGGCGTTTTGGAAGTTAAAAGACTTGGAGTGTCTTTTGAAGAAGTTAAAAGAGTTTGAGTGTTACTTTAATGTTTGCTTTCAAATTGAATGATTTTAAAATGCACTTACTCAATAATTAAAACTGTCAACTTTATGTTTGAATAACCGACTTTAAAAGTTAAAAGAGTTTGAGTGTTATTTTAAAAGCAAACATGAAAGTTAAAAAACATTTTGAAAGTAAGCTATGTTTTTGTTAGAAGCTTGAAGACATGTAGAAAGCAAAGTTTAAAGAGTCAGAACGTTCTTTTAAATGTGAGCAATGCTTTTGTTTAGCGTTTCAAATTATAAAACTGTTTCAATTTGTACATCATTTTTTAAATCATTTAAAAAAGCACACCTCACGTCCATTGAGAGACCTCGAACAAAACGGAACTGCTTTGTTTTTAATACTGGCTTAAAGTTGTATTGAGTCATATCATACTCCATCAATGTAAACGTGTCCTTTCCGTACTGTCCCTCCATTAAACGCATTCCAGTAAACTCTCCCTTCCACATCTGCTTATCCGACACAAACGTACTCGAATTTCGAGATTCATATTTAGCATAGCTACTACAAACAAGGCTCCTCGACGCTTCTGTCAAGTTCATGCAATTAATTTGGCAAAAGCGACGTCTAAACACTTCTGGAATGGTGTTTGTAAGTTAAAATTCACGTTTAAATTCAACTAACGGTTTGAACAGTATCGTTTGCATCCTTTTGCTGTTTGTTTTCCACATTCAGAGTCTATGATCATGGTGTCAGGACTTGCAAAGCTCAAACAGGCTTCCATTATTTGCGGAGGCTCTCCAACAGACACATAAAAATTGGCTCGCCACCGATTACTTGATTCTATGTTATAAATCTGGGCTTTAGTTGTTAGATTAAATAGAATGTAGAAAATAAACAAGTAACGTTTAAATATCATTTTGTTGAAAACGCATTTGAAAGAGTTGTTTTGTTTGTCTAAAAATAGATTGATTTTAAACGACACTTTCAAATCAACAATAAAATTAAACAAAATACATTTCAAATTATCAAAATCACAATAAACAAAGAAATTTTCATTCTCTTAAGACGTAGGCGTTTTGGGATTAAAAACTAGGAATATCGACGACAAAAAAGAGTCTACCTCTAATTCCGTGATAAGCAAATGATCTTCTAAATGGAGTTTTTAGTTCTGTGAAAACTGGGGTTGATTACGAATGTGACTGAAAGGATTAGAAAACACTCCTTGATATCAAAATTGCGTCAATCATAATATGTTTTTGTCATGTTCGTTGTGTACACTTGATTTAAGTGGGTGGTTGAGGTTACTTGTCGATACAAAAAATGAGTAATCAAAAAAGTTTATAAGATGCAACAAAAAGTTAAAAGTGCTCAAAAAAAGTTTTTAAGTACAGTTTGACTTTGTTTTTAAGCACACAACATTTGAATAAAGATTATTTGAAGTTTTTACATCGTTTCCAAAGAAACAAATTGAAGTTTGTTTCCACAAAGTTTCACAAACGCTTTGACCTAATTTTTTGATATGCGTATCTAATCAAATCAACTTTAACGTGCATATTCATTTGTATGATCTTTACTAGAGTTCCGAAAAAATTAGTTGAAAACTAACTTTTCTCAACTAACCCGAAAAAAAGTTAGTTTCATACAAAATTGCAAAAGTTGTCAACTCACTTTTTTTGACTGAAGCTTTTTTTGACTGAAATGTTGATTTCATTTGAAGCATGTTCGTGTGTTGTGATTAAGTTTTAAGTTAATTTAAAACAATTTTATGTCTGATTGGATAACCACAAACTAAATGTTTAAACAAACGACGTTTTAAACATAATATTTAAAATAATTTTAAACTACAGATTGATGAAAATTAAACTAACTAACTAAAAACTTCGTTTAATTATTTGACATGATATAATTACTCTTATATATTAAATGCTCTTTACTGTGTACAAAAGTTGTTCACGTGTATTTGACTGCACAGATTTCTCTGATGAATACTCATTGACTAGCAGTATATAAAAATGCTATGTTTAAACAAAAAATTATTAAAGTTGTCAACTTAGCGTTTAAAAACTTCGATATAACATTTCAGTCAAAAAAAGTAAGTTGAAAAGTGAGTTGACAACTTTTTATCAAACCTAACTTTTTTCGGGTTAGTTGTCAACTAACTTTTTCGGAACTCTACTTTAAACTTCTTTATTCGTTGTTTTGGCAAAGACTTCTTTTAAACTTCTTTATTCGTTGTTTCGACAAAAAACTCCTTTCAAGTCAACATCATTCAAAGTTATTTATTGTTTATTCATTGTTTAAATTGCATTTCTTGTTTAATACTATTCATAAAAGCTAGTGAATTTCAGCTTAAAACCGGCATTTGATAAGCTCGCGGAACAGAAGAAGTGCACATTAAATTAAACTATGTTTTTGTTAGTGGAAAAGCACAAAGATTAAAAGGCAATTGTGGCTACCATGCAATAAATATTATAGAAGTTCCGCGCGTTTCTCCAAATCCGGATGCAAGTAAACTGGGCGTTGAGCGGTTCGGGCAAGTCCAGACTGGAAATGGTTAACTAGAATTGCTTTGAAGTCCAAAACTTACAATTGTTTCTTTGTCCCAGTCGAAGTGAAGAAGTGCGGCCGGAGCAAGTCCGTAGTCGTAGAAGCTTTGATCTTCGTTGTCAAAGCGCTTGTCTGACGTCGGGTCTGTCAAGTTAAAGCCTCCGAGCATGATTGCAAGTCTTTCGGCAACGAATTCGCGGACATTGTCGAAACTTTCGTGAACACTGAAGACTCCCTGTAATTTGTTGATTAAAAAAGGTTTGAGATGTGTTGACTGACTTGCAAAACATAATTGTTTGGAAAGCGGATGCGGATCAAGGTGTATCTGTAATTGTATTGACGCAAACGTGCATCTGCTTCGCGCATCTTTGATGTCCGCAACGCTGTCAGTTTATCCAATTCTTCGGCACGTTGTTGTTGTTCTTTGCGAAGCTCTCCAGATGACAAACTAAAGAAATCAGCTGGAATCTCCGGTTTCGGAATTGGTTTGCTTGGATCGATTCGGTAGATCTGTAAACTTTAATTGTGTTTATAACGGATTTCAAACACTTACTTTAGGATCTCGGTACAACTTCAATGAAATTGGAGCTCCATTCTCAAGTGACTGCGAAGCGGCGTCCAGAATGGCCAGTATTGCTTCTTCGGGTTCAGGCAGAGCCAAGAAAGTTTCAATTGAGCCGTTTTCGGTCCGTTGGTCATCTTCGAGGAATCCGACTGCTTTGATAAATTCAATTCCGCCTTTGATAGAAGCAATCTTTTCCTGAAAACAATGTTTGAGTTAATAAGGTGTGTCTTTTTAAAGAGTTTGCTCTATTTTAACTACAGCTACGTCAATTAATATTGACTTGTTTAAAAAGAATACTGTTCTAACAACTAATCAAATGTGTCAAACAGAACTTAAAGAGCTCTTTCAATCATTTCAATCGACAAACAAAAAACAACTAGACTGTGAAAAAACATCATTTGAAGAGTTCTTTCAATCAACAAACAAAAAAGACCGTTTTGAACTTTTTCGTTTTTTGATGTGTGCTTTCAAATATCGTTTTTGTTTCTTTTGTTAACATGAAATTAAACGAAGTTGTTCTTAAAAGTGATATTCTTCTAACAATCAACAAAAAAGATTGTTTTGAACTTTTTCGTTTTTTTGATGTGTGCTTTCAAATATTGTTTTTGTTAACTCTTTTGACATCACTTACCACAAAAGTCTTGTTTGTTGTCCGGATACGTCGATATTTAGCTTCGTTTGGAGAATTGGTAATGTTGGTTAGGTATTTTAGAAGAATAGGAACGGCTTGATCGATTTTTTCTTGACTATTCAACGACCAAATCATAATAATTGAAGCTTCAATTGGTTCTTCTTGCAACATTCCTCGCAAGTACTTTTCGACTTCGTGGATCATCTAAATTTTGAGATTGATTGAATCGGTATTAAAGTTCTTCTTGCCTCCTTCTTCGTCTTGACAACGTTGTTATCGAAGAGGTCACAAGTGTACAAGAGTGTAGAAATCTGCTCCGTATGTTCAAATTCATGAAGTCCATCTCGATCGTCACGTCTGCTATCACCACTTCCATGTTGTTGTTCGGCTTCTTGGAGACGTTGTTCTTCTTCAAGTTCTTTTCGTGCTTGTTCGCGAATGCGCCGTTGAGCTGCTGAAATGCTCTGTTCTGGCTGGAGACGTTTGGCAGCTGCTTCAGCTACGGTTTCAGATGTTTGACGACGACCAGCACTGTCCTGGAATTGAACGAAATTGTGTTTAAAAGCATCTTGTCATTGAAAAGAACCGAAGTGCTCAAAAAAATGAACTTGAAGGCATTTTGGTATTGAAAAGAATTTGAAGTGCTTACGAATCAATTTAACGTATTCGGTTGTTTAAAGAAGTTTAAAAGCATCTTGTTATTGAAAAGAATGAAATTGACGTGTCTACGAATCAATTTATGACCTATTAAATAGACTTCGTTAAACAAATAGACAAACTAAAAAGAAACTTCAAAACTTTTCACACTTTCAATAGTCAAAATCGATATTTGAAGTCTTTCGTTAAAAGAACTTTAACGATTTGACTGAAAAGATAATCACTTAAAACATTCAAACGTCGTCACCGAAATAACTTACAGCTGGCTGCTGATATGTGTTTTTAGAAGCACCTCCAACCTGAACCGGGCCACCAGTTAATGAATGACCTTGTCCGGCGCCTTTAAACTTCTTGTCAACCTTCTTCTTCTCCAAAAACTTCTTTAATCTGTTCATCTTTCATGTACGTTGACAACAAACATAATAAAATTTCATCAAAAAGAGAGAGCAAACAAGCAGTGTGCAAATATTGATTAGTGAGACGTGTAACGGAGTTTTTTCGATGCTTTGAGTCATTTGGATGACTCAAATGTTGTGGTGTTTAAAAAAGAACGTGTTCAATGTGACTTTGATGTAATTCAACTATCAAATTTTACATTTAGATCTCAAGTTTAAAAGCTTTGATTTGACAACTCCTTCGATTTCATAAAATCAATGTGAAAAGAAACATTAAACGTGACTGCAATGCACAACTCTTTCAATTTCATAAAATCAATGTGAAAAGAAACATTAAACGTGACTTTAAATATCAAAAATTACATAACTTCATTCAAAAAAACAAAACAATCAAACAAAGAGAAAAATGTTTTCAAAGTTGAATTTGTTTTTTCGAATCAATTTTTCAATTTGATAAGACAAACTTTATTCAATCTACTAGAATGATTACAATCTAAACTCTACAAAGCTAACCAAAACAACGAAAGCGCAACATAATGGAGTTGGCAACGAGGAAAGAGATCTACGGGTATAATAGTGGAAAGGGGCAGTAAACTAAATAAATTATGATAGTGCTGATTGAACTTGATTTGTTTGTAACAAAAAGAACGTGCTTGTTGTACAATGTCTCCAAAACGAATAAGTTAATAAATTAACGGACTTTTCAGTCCAGACGAACAATTTCGTCTAATTCACGACTCCAGTCGATTCTATTTGTTCCGTAAACAATAGTTGGGTCCGGACCTTCTGCCGATTCGCTGCTCCCAGAACACGAACTGTCTACACTGTGCCATCGGTTTCCTTGTTTCAAGCGTTGCTTTCGTTTTTGTTCCTGGAATTGGGAATTTAACTTATATCGAAAAAGCTTTGGAACATGCTCTTTTAAAAGCATCGTTAAAGAAAATGCAATTCAAATATTGTAATAGTTTTAAAACAACATCGTCAAAAAAACGACAACAAAAATTCTTTTTGTCAAAAAAGTTTTCAACTTCGAGAAAACAAAAAAGTCTTTTCTTTGTTTGAACGAATTTTTTGTTGTGATTGATTTTCATTATTTAGAAGAGCGTTTTGAGAAATCGTTATTACCTGAATTCTCTCGTTACAGACTTCTTTTTCCCAAGCTACTTTCAGAGTGCTATGAACCACTATGAAACTTTGCTCACTGGACAGTGTATTATTAGATCCGTACATACTGTTACGAGTCGGGGTGATCATTCGACGCGAAACAATTGGCGGAGTTTTAACATTTGCAAGTGCTCTAAAGACTTCGAAATTAGTTATTACTGTATTTAAAACAACTTACGCATTTTCTAAGAACTCTCGACGTGTGACATGCTGAATGACTGCCGCCTCCATTCTTGAAAGTGAATCTTTACGTTCTGGCTTGACAAACACGGTTTTTGGTTGCGAATCTGGTTTTTTGGGTTTGAAGTTTTTGATCTGAACGGTATGGAATTAACTTTAAACAATTTCATTTCTGTACTTACATTCTCAATTCTCTTGTTACAGTCCATTGCGATGCGGAAGAAGGTGCGCGGACCTGCTTCGAGGTCACGGCGTGGCAGAACTTCAGTGTGTGTCTTTGATGTTCCATTACTACTCGTTGTTAATCGAGTACTTGCAGTTGAGTCAGTTTTGTTTGTTGCAGCATCGTCATCGTCGTCCGACTCGATTCGTACACGATGTTCAATGAATTGAGTGTCTCTTGGACTTTGGTGCAAGCCTCGACGACGACCAAGGCGCCTCGGTGGAGGTTGAGATGATTTACGTGGAAAGAGTGCACGACGAACGTTTGCGAAGCACATTGCTTTAACTTGCTGGTCAAGAACACTGTGATGGTAGTGAGTAGTTGGGAAGTCTTCCGAAGAGTCTAAAAATAAGTGAACAGGTGAATTTTGCTGTAAACAAGTTGCATTTCTATAACAGGTGATCCGGAAAGAAAGTTCCAATTTGCAGTGAGTTAGAAACACTTTAAAGCTTCTCAATATTGAGGACTAACTAATTAACGTCTCCGCTCGCTTGAGCTTAACCAAATCCGCACTAAACACATACCAGATCCTTTGCGTCGACTAAGCACCTTTTTCACGATACCGCCTCGCCGTGGAGCCAACGCCAAAGGCTCCGGCCAATGATTTACACTTGCACCGCATCCCATTTGTAGTTTATTTGATGTTTCGGCTAATTAAAGGTTACTCCATTTCAAGGTCTTGGCACTCGCGGTCACTGGCGATGCGCAACTAGATAATCGTTGGTCAATAATTACCAATGTGGTTGTCTGGAAACGGAAACTAAGCATTAAATTGCACACCGCACGCAAAAATTGATCTCCCATATGTTAATAGTTCGAATCTAGTGTAAATACTTTATGCAAAAAGTGTTTAAACTTCGTTGAAATCAAGTTAATAAAGCAAAAATACACATTGTTTAGTAAAAACGTAATAAACACGCAAAGCAAACGCAATCATATCGAAAACACGCAATTTGAAAAAAGTTTTTGTTGTTTGAAGTTTTTTGTTACTTTTGTTATCGATCTTTGAAATAAGACGTAGAAGATGAAAAACATTATAGAGATCTTTGAAATGACTAAAACTTGATTAAATAAGATTTTGAAGATGACAAACATTATCGATATCTTTGAAATGAACGAAAAGGCTAAATACACTGCATATCAAAAGTTTAGCGATAAACTTAACCTTTCTTGTCGTTCAGATCGCCACTTTAAACGTTCTATATCTCATCCGAAAGCTCTAGATTTATCATTTATGTCTTTTTTAACTTTAAACGGAACCACAGAAATTTATTGTCGAACTAACAAATTCTATCCCTTCTTTAAAACTTAAAGAAAACAATTTTGTGAGACCAAAAAAGTTTTGTTTCTAAACATTTGCTACGCGGTGTATGAATTTGATTTGAAGATGAAAAACATTATCGAGGTCTTTGAAATGACTAAAACAACTAAGTATAAATTTAAACCTGAAAGTAAGGAGACGTGCTAATTGAATTCTTTTGAATAGGTTTTATTGATCTTTGAAATAAGATTTTGGCTAGACATGAACTTAAAGATAACCAAACAACTTAATCGCGTGTTTTTGAATAAAGAAGTGAACTTTTAAACAACTCCCACACCGAACTAAAAGGAAATGACGTTATGTTTTAAAATAAATTGACCAATTTCAACACAAAGTAAGTGCTTCTGCGTGTAGGCAACCAAACATTAGAGTCAAAAAGCAGTCAATTTCTTTTAAACACCGCCTTAGATCACCAAAACAACTTAAACTTAAAAGCATATCGACAACAACACGGTGGCAAGACATCCTGTATACTAACCACAGAAGACAAGCTCCGTTAGGAGGCAAAGTTCCTCGAGTTCCTCGAATTAGTCAAGGTGCCATCGCCGAAAGCCCAAACGACTAATGCCGTCGCCTCTTCAGCCCCTTTTCTAATCCGTTTGGATTTGGCCGGATTAATTTGCATTGTTTTCATCACGAGTGGCCTGCCTCCTTGCGTAAATGCCGACGAGTCTTAATTACTTTGGTAGAATAATTCCAGGGGAAACGCCCGAAACGCATTGATGAGTGAAATAAATGTCGCTTTTGTGGCGTTTATAAGGCAATAAAAAGTTTTGGGAGTAATTGCTAGTTTGCACGAACATATGGCGTCGTTGAAATAAAAGAACGTGCGGATTTGTAATTGATACTAGTGAGTTAAATGTGAGATGTTCTTGTTTGTCGATAAAAAAGAAATAATGATGACAATTGAAAAAAGTCGTTTAAAAAGCAAATTGACCCCAAAAACAAATTTGAAACGCCGAACTTTTTTGTCGTGGTCGAAAAGAATCAATGTGTGTACGTTCTTGATCAGATGCGCGCATATATTGATTTGTTTGCGAAAAATTAAGGCTTTCTATCCAAATATTCATACTGTTTACTTAATGCATATCAAAAGAGTGCTTTATTGTGTGGCCCAAAAAACGGTTACAAAAAGCGCTTTCAAAAAAGTTTATTCATTCAAGTCAAAATTTCTTTGAAGCGCTTTTTTGTGTGTTCATTTTTGTAACCGTTTTTGTGGGCCACACAGTAAACACATTTCTTTTGTTCAGTTTTATTAGTAGCAATAAGAACTTAAAAACAACGTTAATTATTTTGACAACAAACATCAAAGTTGTTTGCGACACAAAAGATTCATAACTCCGTCACAATCTTCATAAAAGCCTAACTACTTAAACAAATCGTCTTAACTCCGTCACAATCTTCAAAAAATCCCAACACCGGTGGAAACCATTACAATAATTACAGATCTTTGTCGATAACAAAAAAGAGTCAGAAGTTACTTTAAACAACAAGAAAGAAAACGAATGCATTTTTAATCAACTTGCGAGAACATTAAAAACAAATGAACATTGTTGAAGATGCGGAGAAGTTGTTTGTTTCTTGTTTGAATAAAAGATGCCGAAGAACTTGGCCGATGAAGTGGATGTTCGGAGAATTGCCAGATCTTTTGATCACTACCAAAACGATTTAGACGCGAACCAACAAGAAAAACAGGTTTGTCTTTAAAGTTTAATGTTTCTTTTAAACAGTTTTTAAATTCAGGTCCAATGTAATTTATTACTTGACGGAGGAGGTCCGTCGTCGACGAACTACGAAGGCTGGTCACTAAAAGCCAAGCTTATTGGACGTTTGAAGCAATTCTGTGAAAGAACTTCAAGTCATGGAGTCCCGTGGCTCGGATCCGCTCCTAACCTCGCTTACCGGTGACTTTAAATGAAAAGCAACTTTAATTTGACTGTTTAGATCGATTTGGTTGTCTCTGTGCACTTTCTGCTTTGTTTTGTTCAGTTTGCAAGCTCACAACCTCCTTCAAAAGTACTACAAAAAAGAAAAGATTACAAGCATTCAGTTAAATGTTGACTCAGGTAGTTTTGAATTGAAGTTAGTGATGATATTGTTTTTCAGCACCGTTTCCGGCTATAACGATTTGCAATCTCAATCCGTATTTGCTAACCTCAATTCGTCATATTGGATCGGCACAGAAAATTGTAGGTTTGAAAGGTTTGCGAAGTTCTGAATAGCTTCTTTAAATTTGAATAATGTATTTCTTTGGGTAATCTTTTAAAAGCTCTTTTGACACAAACTCTAAGCATTCATTTAATGAACTTCATTGATATGAATTCTAAACACTCTTTTGTGACACAAATAATAATCACTGTTTTAAAAGTTCTTTTAACACGACTAAACATTATTTTGACACACGTTTTAAACAGCTTCTTTTGATATGAACTCTAAACACTCTTTTGTGACACAATCAATATGCAAATTTAAGCACTCTTCTGAGCCGATTTAAAAGAACTTGTTCAATAAAACAAACTTAATCACACATTTAAATAAATCTCCTTCCAGCTCCAAACATACAAATCAGTTCTGGCCAAAGTCAAAAACCACCAAAATGGACAAAATCAACAATACTTAAGTGACGACGATGAACAGACGATATTAGAAGCTTTGGGATTCAATGTTTGTTATCAATTCCATTCATTTCAATCAATTTCTGTTTAGAACATGACAGATGAAGTTGCAATTGTCACGAAAGCCCGCGAGAACATAATTTTTGCAATGTCCGCGCTGGCTGAAGAGAATCGGATGCTGGTTTCAACTCAAAAACACCAATTAATACATAAGTGCTCCTTCAACGGACAGGCGTGCAACATTGATAAGTTAGTTCAAAAGTCAATTTTTTGCATCACATCCAATGTTTAGAGACTTCAAATTCACAAGTGACCCTTCGTTTGGCAATTGCTTCACGTTTAATCACAACACAAGCGATCCAAAGTTTTCCGCAAGAGCTGGAGCCACTTACGGTTTAGTTTATTGAAAGAAAAAATGTTTTTGTTGTTGAAATTTGAGAGCTCAAACAATTCTAATTTTTGATAACAAACTTTTAGGTCTCCGCCTCTTGGCATATGTAAACACTACGGAGTACTTACCAATTACTGAGGCAGTTGGTGTGCGCATTACAATTCACGATCCAGATGAGTATCCTTTTCCGGTTTGTTAACAAATAAATTGCAACTTACACTTAATTAAGGAAACTTCTGGCTACTCCGCTCCAACTGGATTTGTTTCTTCATTTGGAGTCAAATTGACACGTTTGAGTCGTCTTCCAGAGCCATACGGTAAATGCGTGCCAGATGGGTCGACAAAAGAGTACTTATACCAAGGGTTTCAATACTCACTGGAAGGATGTTACCGGACTTGTCTCCAAAAGATGGCAATTGAACGTTGTGGGTGTGGAGATCCAAGATTCCCTGTCTTCGACGCCGACTACTGTCAAGTTTTCGACCCGGAAGCAAGTAAGTTGATCTTGAGGTCTAAAAATGACGCTCTTCCAGGACAATGTTTGGAAGAAGTGTCAGATGGACTTGGAGCTGAAAACTCACAAGGATCAGCAGTTAGTTGTCAGTGCGCTCAGCCTTGCAAACAACCGTCGTATACTGTCAGTTATTCTTGTGCAAACTGGCCAAGCGAATCGTTAAACATCAGTGTCGGAAAGTGTGAACTCGAAGCAGCGAAATGCAATGAATACTATCAGTGAGTTCTTTAAATTGTTTGTGAAGTTGTGACTAAAAGAAACAGCTTTTCGAGTCTACAAATATCATTTCTGTCAATCAATTGATTCTTTTCTGATGTGATTTGTGATTGAAACGTAACTTTCGATTAAAAGCTTCTCGGGTCTATAAATATCATTTCGGTCAATCAAAAGCAATAAAATTTGGCATCTTTAAAGCTTCTCGAGTGTACAAATATCATTTCTGTCAATCAAAATCATTTTCATTCAAGTGTGATTTGGCATCGAAAACTTCAAAATGTATACTCTAAAATATAACCTTTTAATAAGGACAATAAACATTATTCGAGCCTGCAAACAACTTTAAAATATGTACTTGAAACATAATTTTTATATCAATCAAAGTCGCTTTCAAATGTTATTTGGCGTTAAAAGGTTTAAAGAGCTACTCGAATTTACAAACATCGTTCTCGTTAATCAAAAGTAATATTAATAATCATTTTTAAAGGTGTGTTTGAAACGTAACTTTCGATTAAAGACTATAAACATCATTCTCGTTAATCAAACACTCTTTTAAATTTCAGAGACAACGGTGCAATGATTGAAGTGTTTTACGAAGCGCTCAATTACGAAGTTCTAACTGAATACGAAGCTTACGGGGTAAACATATTCAAACTCCATCTTTATTTCTAACATTCAAAACACTTTCAGTTAGTTAAAATGATGGCAGATTTGGGCGGACAATTGGGCCTGTGGAGCGGAGTCAGTGTTATTACTTGCTGTGAAGTCATTTTTCTCTTCTTCGAACTGATTCATTTGTTTATTTATAAAAATTGACTTTGTACATCAAATAAATAATAAACACTGACGATCATTCTTCGCTGGAAGAGCAATTAAAAGTCGAAGGCATAAATGGAAACTGATTGGAAAACGCCAATTGAGTGGTCATCTGGAGAGTTATGTCCTGGTCGATACGTTTGCACTTGTAACGTCTGTTCTGGAACCATCTAAAAGGTTAAAATTGAAAAGTGTTCACGAAGTCCGTTTTAAAACTTGCATTTTGATCTGCGTTGGTGTCAAACCCAAGCTGGAAGCCAAATTGTCGCGTTCCGAAGCACTTACATACTTTTGGTTCTTAAAACGTTCCTCCAACTTTGCGACCTAAACATTCTTTGTTTGAAGTTGTTTTTTGTTTGGCGATTGAAATTGTTTGAAGCTGTTTTGTTTTTTGTTTGAAGTTGAAATTGCGTTTACACGTTTGAGAGCACTTTTATTGGAAGCTTTAAATTTTTTTCTGGCAAAACTTTCTTTTACGTTTATGTTAACGTTTTTGCCGCACCCTGTAATTTTTATTTGAAGATTGAAGTTGTTTTTTGTTTGGCGATTGGAATTGCCTTTACAATTTTGAAAGTACTCTTATTTGAATGTTAAACATATCTCAAAAATGATGCTTGAAGCCTCAAAGATCTTCAAAGTCAAGCAAGGTTGCTTTTTAAACATCAAACTTGCTTTTTAAGGCCTCACAAAGTTATTCTCAAGATAATTTAATCAATCAAAATATACCTGATCATTTGTGAACAGAACACGTGGACGACGTCTTGATTGTTGGCGACGTAATTGGATCTGTTCAAAGTAAGGAGAATCAATTGACGTGTCAACTAAATTATAAACATTTTAACTTTACAAATCTTTCTTTACCTATTCCGTCTTCCATCATCTTTGTTTCTTCGATAGCGTTGTTTTCTGTAACTTTTTAATTGATTGAGCAAGTAAATTTAAATTACCTCTAGCTTTAACTCCACCTCCGTTGTACATCATCATTTGAAGATTCCGATTGAATTGGAATGACTGTTGGAAGTTCTGTAGAGCTGCAAGTTGCGCAGCGGCCACACTGGCTGGAGTCGGCATTGATGTGCTCTTTCTGTAAGTTAATTTTTGCTTTGATTTCGAAAACATTATGCAACTTACTCGTCTCTTTTGTCTCCATCACCTTTCGGACCCAACGCAAATGGAAACAGGTATGGAAAGAATGGATTTGCTCCAAAGTCCGACGAGCATTTGGACTTTTCGGCGTTTGGTGATTGCTGTTCGGACATTGTTTTCCTATAAAATCTATTTAAAACTAAAAAGTCCACCATCCCGACGCGCCAATCCAATTAGCACCTTTTATGCGGAAGAAAAGCCGCCGTAAACGGTAGCTTTAGCGCACAGTGAAATTCAATCACTCGCCGGCACTTAACGAAAGGAATCCGCTAGAAAAGGAAGCAAGAATTGGCCGCCTAAAAGGCAATTAACGGAGTGGATTGATGACTGAGAAGGAATAAGTGCACACAAAGCAAATTAAACGAATGGATTGTTTGTTTGGTGAGTACTGTAAGGTTTTGTTTTGACGAAAATAGAAGTATAATTTGATTTTGAGTGTCGTCTAAAATGATGCCAACTTTAAAGATTGCTTTGTTAAATTGAAAGTTTTCGATAATGTTGATTTTAAAGATTGCTTTGTTTAATTGAAAGTTTTCGATAATGTTTGACGAAAAAATTCAAAACATTGTTTTTTGATGTTGTTAAAATTTTAGTGCTGCCGCGACATTGATTTTTTATTAAAAGCGACAAAATAGAATTAACGTTCTTTAAAATGTAACAACTTCAAGAAGGTATTGTAAGTTATCCTGAAGATGTCGAAAATCGACATTCAAAATGTTAACTTTAAAGATTCTTTTGAGTGTTTAAAAGGTCTTAAAAATGAGATTTGAAATGAAAAGTTTTTGATAATGTTTGACGAGAAAGTTCAAAACATTAACTTTAAAGGCTGTTTTGTTAAATAAAGTTTTTGATAATGTTTGATGAGATTTTAAAAATGTCAACTTTAAAGACCGTCAAAACAAATCTACTTACAGTAATGTTCTGTTAAAACAAATCTAATTACAGTAGTCTTTTTTAACAGAGCACCTTTAAAAACTTCATAACATCACAAACAGATTCAACAAAGTTCCACTAAAGAATTTCGTACAAAAACCTGTAAGCACGCCGTCCCGCTAATATGTAATTAACAAATACCATTCGGAGTTGGACAATGTCCAGCTGCTTTCTGGATGTTAATCCAGCTGGACAAATTTAATAAAACCAGCCTGGTAATTTGCGGAGCAGCCAAATTGCACTGTCTTGTTTAAAAAGTAGTCAGGCATCAAAAAGATAGTTTCCAAACTTCCGGACACCAATAAAATCATCGTGAAACAGCATCATAATCGCTATTGATGCGTTTCATCACAAAGAAGCTTACATCTGGTCCGTTTCATTAGTTTAATTGATAAATAAGTGTGTTTTCCCCGAATATGTATGTGAAAACCGGCTACCTGACATTTCGATTTGGCATTTAAGGATATTACTCTAATGTGTATAATTTAAGACCACTTTGGCTTCTTTGTTCATAAACAGAGAAGTTTACTGTAATGTTTTTTGGTGTTTTTAAAGATGATATGAGTTTGTAAGTGTTTTTGAATTGATGTTTTAAGAGATAAGAAATCAAAACATTACTGTGATGTTTGTTTAAATTGATAGATTTGAAAATTATATGAGTCTTTAAGTGTTTTGAAACGCTTGTTAATTGGTGTTTTAAGAGATAAGAAATCAAAACATTACTGTAATTTTTGTTTGAATTGATAGATTTGAAAATTATATGAGTCTTTAAGTGTTTTGAAACGTTTTTGAATGTCTCCGAAAAGACGATTTGTTTGAGTTAACAACTTCAAACATAAGAAAGCAAAGTTTGAATTAACAACTTCAAAGACTAATTAAAGATTACTGTAACACTTAAGAACTTCAAAAACAAATCTGAAAGCATCTTTAAATTTAAACAACATCTTCAAATCATTCAGCCGCACCCACTCTCCGAATGTGTAACTCAAATCCACGCCTCAATTGGCACTTCTCTTGCTGCATGCATTGTTTACATAGTCATTAATGTCAAAGAGATTTGCGGCACCCTTGGAACTTGAGTCGCTTAATTGATGGGAACTCAACGCGACGGCGTCCATGTGAAATTGGCCATTCTAATTGAAATCGAATACTTTGATTTCAGTGGTGAAAGTGGGAAAGTTTTGATTCAAGTCTGTTGTTTAGACTTTGAATTAAAAGTAGCTAAAAGGGACTAAAGAATTAAATGAAAGTTGCATCGGTTCATTTTGAACCATCCTGTAGAATAATCAAGTAACAACAAAATTTAAATGATGCAATTAATAAAATCAATTGACTATTAAAACATTTTAAAACTAGCATGTTGTGTTTATTTGATACAGAAAATGAGTGCGAGTTTGGAAGTCACTGAAAACAACCAAAATATTCTGCAGTTTAGTGAACAATGCTTATAAATTGTTTAAATGAGTGTTATTGATTTAGGAGATGCAATAGATTTTAAATCTAAATGCTTAAACTTTAATATTTATATCAATGACCAGCGCGAAAGCGTTGAAGTCACGATTTCGCTAATATAAAGTTCATTTGCGCGCAAGTTTGCGCTCAATTAATTAATGACCTTCTCCTTTTGAAAAGATGCATCAACGCATTTGAAAGAAAAAAATTTATTTACGTTGAAATGAAACTTTCTTGTGTGGTTTTTACTATTTCTTACTTATTCAGTTTTTTTGTACTAAGCGTAAAAAGTGACGACGATTTTATAAATCTACCTAAAATATTTAAAACTACTGCTAACCACTTTGTATTTAACACGGCAGATTCACACAAGAACCAGGTTTGTTCAAATTAAAGGTTTAACTGTAATGTCTTCCAAATTGCAGGATGAACTTCCGAAAGAATTTAATGCAGCAAAAACATGGTACAAATGTCGTCCGATTATAGAACATATCGACAATCAACTTTTTACACTAACTTGTCTCCATTTCGGTTTAACTCATGTTTTGGCAGATCGTTTTTGTATAGAAACAGATGGGAAAGTGATAGTGAGTTTGTCGGCCTGGGATTTGATATCTTGCTGCCCGGAAAGAAAAAATATTGCGCAATTTTTGTGGGAAAAGGTACCTTTGTTTTTCGTGTAAACAAACTTTTTTTAAGGGAGTTACAACTGGAGGTTCAATTTGGGATGCTGATTCCGGATGTCGACCATTTGAAATAGAAAAATGTAGTCACAAGCGAATAGAAACCCCGTACAATAATTTCCCGTCTAGTTGTTTCCAAGACGATTCTTCTGCTGAAGTTTGTATATTGACATGCGTTGGACGGCTTTCTACAACGTGCACTACGGAATGCGTTCAAAAACGAGACAATCCGTTAAGATTTTATGGTAAGTTATGCTGACAGTGGAAAGATACGATCTTAGTGTGGATTTTTGGATTCTGAAAAGCCAATCAGTTTTGTTTTATAAGAATTGAGTTGCAAAAATTACATTAAGGTCGTGCCTTTCCATTGTAAGTTTAAAAGTGCGTTTGTCTTTAGTTAATGGTTCAAGTTCTGAATTAAATTATGGCATGCCTATCATTTATGGAACTGATATTGAACAAGCAATGATGCGCGAAATTAGTAAATAGCGTTTTCTTCAAATTTCATACACTTTTTAGTAAAGAATGGCCCAATATTTACTGCTATGACCCACACTTTAAATAATTATACGGGTGGAATTATTCGGGTTTGTAGTGTTTACAGAGTGCGGCGAACTTTTTAGATCAACATTTTGAATAAAAACGGATTTGCTTTTTTGAATGGAAATTTCTTTCTTTCAAGTGTTTTGATTTAAAAAGTTCGCCGCATTCTGTGTTATTTTAATTAATAATATGCATAGGATGTACAAGCTACGTTTAAAGAAGGTTGGCATGGAGTTCGAATTACAGGTTGGGGTGTTGAAAATGGTACTCGTTATTGGTTGGCTGCTAACAGTTACGGTCACAGTTTTGGCGAAAATGGTTGGATTCGAATTGAAAGAGGTCGAAACTTGATGGGAATTGAGAGATTTGTTTTTGCACCAAGACCTGATTTAAAAAGATTACCAGATACAGTCAAAAAGAACGGGTAAACTGCTTACATGCACACAAATCAATCAATATTTTAGTTGGAAAATGAACTTGACTTATGTCGAAGGTGATAAATCCGATTTTGATAATCCAGCGATGACTTCGCTTAACAATTTAATTAATTTGATTCTCTAATGTTGTTAATAAATGCATTATTTCAATCCTGTACGCATTAAATTCTGTAATTTACTAAATCCACAACAATAAACACAGTTTGAAACTAAATCTTTAATCATCACCGCGTTGACTACTGTTGTTGAAATTCGTTTTGTGAATAAAGAACGAGAAAGCGTTTGAAAGAGCGGAACACTCATTCTCAAAATGATTTTCGCTTATTGCAAAAGTTTTCTTGTCGGTCAAATTAGTCAGTTGTTGAAATGTTGATTACGTGTTAAATTGTTGTTACAGTTTAAGTTTGATTTAAACAAAGAAGTGCATTTAATTAATCAAAACACCTCCAAATCAATTCAAGTTTATCAACAAGTCATAAAAGACTTCTTCAAATCACTTCAAAGATGTCGTTAAAAGCGCTCCAAATCAATTCAATTCCAATAAAAGATGTGCACAAAGATGTTGTTAAAAGCTTCTTCAAATCACTTCAAAGATTATGCTTATTCATTTCGTCAACAAAATGAGGTATTTTAAACAAGTTGTGCCCATTCGCTTCAATAAGATGTCGTTAAAAGCGCTCCAGATCAATTCAAACATCAATTCAATTTCATCACTTTAATTCAAATGAATTGCGCCCACTCGCTTTAATTTTTTCTGCTTTCAACATCATAATCAACCAACCGAGTCGCACAATGTTTGTCCAAAGATTACGTCTTCTTTCTTGCTTGTTTGCACCTCTTTCTTGTTGGAGCAATTCTTTTTGCGATCAAATCGAGCGTTTCGTTCAAACAGTGCGTGTAATCGCAATTGTAAACAGTTGTTTTTTCTTGTCGGTTTGAATCGATTTGAATGTGTTTTTAAAAAGAGGTGCTTTGAAGTTAGACTTTAAAGAGATGTTAAAATTAGTCTTTAAAGAGGTGCTTTGAAGTTAGTCTTTAAAGGGGTGCTTTGAAGTTAGTCTTTAAATAGGTTCTTTGAAGTGATGTTTGAAGTTAGTCTTTCAAACAGCTTTGGATAACCAAATGCGCATTTTGACAATCAGCTCTGTCTTTCAAAAGTTGATGTTGTTTTGAAGTTTCTCTTTCAAATAGTCGCAATTGACTGAATTTTAAATAAGTGCTTTGAAATAGTTCTAAACAACTCCATACTTTCAAAAGATCAATTTGAAGTTAGTTCTGTTTAAATAGATTTTGATAATGAAATGCGCATTTAAAGCGATGTTTATTAATCAATTCCATACTTTCAAAAGTTGAACTCATTTTTCTTGAAGTTCCACCATTAAAGTAATGTTTTAATCACAACTATTCCGAACTCACTTTTAAACCTGCTTATTTAAAAGTTGAAGAAACCAAAAACCTCTATTCTTTAAACAACTTAAACAAACACAAGAGTCTCGAAATAGAAATGACTGCGACCAAAGAACGAAAACAACGCTCACTGCAAAATTTCAAAACGATCGCAACAGATTGATGAAATCAATCGAAAGCAACAACTCCAATTTGAAGAATGCAAGCTGAGCCGTTTGATGAGTCACTTTTGTTCGCTTTGGCTGATGTGTCACAACAAAGAAGGAAACAAATGAATGGGTTTTTGGAGGGAGGAGATTTTCACATGGGAATTTCCACATTTTTTGATTTGACTTTGTTGACATTCTTTTTTCGCGTGGCTTTTCTTTGTTTTTGCGTATCAAAAATGAATTTTGATGCTTTAAAGATTTGAGTTGATTGTTTCGATGTTTTTGAGCTTTAAAAAGTTGATTGTTTCGATGCTTTTGAACTTTAAAGAGTTGATTGTTTCGATGTTTTTGAGCTTTAAAAAGTTGATTGTTTCGATGCTTTTGAGCATTGAAAACGAAAGTGAACTTTGAAGATTTGATTGTTTCAGTGTTTTCGAGTTTTGAAAGTGAACTTTGAAGATTTGAGTCGATTGTTTTTGTGTTTTCAAGTTTTAAAGAGTTTGAGTTGATTTCTTTGTTGATTGCTTCTGTGTTTTCGAACTTTAAAAAGTTTGAGTCGGTTGTTTCAGTGTTGTTTTGAGCTTTAAACATTTGAGTCGGTTATTTCAGTGGTTTGGGTTGATTTCTTTGATGTTTTAGAACTTCTGAGTTGATTATTTCGATGCTTTTAAAGATTTGAATTGATTGCTTTGATATTTTTGAGTTCTGAAAATAGCTTTAAAGAGTTGAGTTGATTTCTTTATTAAACTTCAGAAACGAGCATTAAAGATTTGAGTTGATTGTTTTAATGTTTGTTAAACCTTTTGAATACTTTAAACAACCGAGTTGATTTATTTGATTAACGATCAAACATTATCTGTTTTAACAAAAACTAACGCCTTTAAACACGTCGTTAGCATTCATGTTTTTATGTCACGCTTCCAAATTTCAGTCTCCAATTTCCCACATTCTCATTTCCATGTTTTAATCAGGCGGCGCGCAGCAGAAACACCTGCATCCCTTCCAACTTCTTTCATCAGCAGCCGCCAAGCAGGTGACCAATTACGGCGGCGATTCAAATTTTATCAACTGCGTGACTGGAATGTTTGTGCTGGAATTTTTTGGCAAACCACTTGCGTCGGAGTTTGCAATTTAAAGTGTCTTTGTTGTTTTTCGGTCCAGAGTTATGCTATTAGATTGGTTCAAAAGTACATTCAGTCTTTAAACTTGTTAGTTTTTGCTTTTCAGATGGAAAAACGCTTTTATGCAAAAACAAATTTTGTTAATTGAATAGTTTTGTCAATTGAGCGCTTAACTTGACTGATCAGACAGAAAAAGCGCTTTAAAGACTAAACAATCTTTTTGTGATTGTTAATTGAATATTTTTGTGACCTGAAAGAATTTATTAAATTGTGTGATTTGGGCGCTTAACTTGATTGATAAGACGGAAAAACGCTTTTATGCAAAAACAAATTTTGTCAATTGAGTTTTTTGTAACTTGAATATTTTTGTGACCTGAAAGAACTTATTGCATTGTGTGAGTTGAGTTTTTTTGTGACCTGAAAGAACTTGTTGAACATTTGTGCAAAGATCACATTTTAGTGACTCTAATATTTTGTTTGTTCTTCAAATATGATTTAAATTAAGTGAAAATGCAAATCAGTTTTGTTTGTCCGTCAAACATGATTTAAAGTTAAATCAACAACTTCATTTTCACTTTTCGTTAATTTGCAATCGGTAGAACCACGAGATCCGAAACAAATTCCACAACGGACATGCATCGCCGCTGATCGCCAACACAATTCCACTGTGTACAACATGACTAGAATAGCCTTCCCACATTAGCCGATAAATAATTGCTCTTCGTTTTGTAGAATTTTGGCGGAAAAACAATGCGAGATTTGTTTGGTTGCTTTTGGGAGATGAAGGCAATTTGCTTATTATGCTGGTCACGTTTTGTTTGAATTTCCTTGTCGGGACGAATTTTGTTGTTGAAATTTGTTTTGTGGGAAACGTTTTGTGTGTGATTGTTTAAATTTGATGTTTAAGTCTTCTTCGCTGTTCAACTTTTTTGATTAGACATTTCAAAGCCTCAGTTTTTGACTATGTTGTAAACTAAACTTATTCGCTCATTAACATTTTAAAGACTCAACTTGTTTACTTCTCAACTCTTTTAAATTCTTTCAATCAGCTTTAAAGACTCAATTTCTTTACTTCTCAACTCCTTTAAATTCTTTTAATCAACAAACTTTAAAGACTCAACTTGTTTACTTCTCAATTCTTCTTTGTTATTCAATTCATTTGATTCTTTTAATGAACAAACTTTAAACACTCAACTTTTTTGCTATTCAAGTTTAAAGATTCAATTACAATCAAAAACCCCAAAATCAATTCAAAACAACCATATCCAAAAACAACATCAAAGTTTTATTACTCCGCTCATCTGCTTTCTATTTTATTACAAACACTACCGCAATTTTGCATTCATTTTATTCATTTCATTCAACGAAAGAACTCGTTTATGTTGTTTTGCGATGAAATCAAAAAAGTTGGAAACAACTTGTTGGGGAGCGCCGGATTACGAACCGAAAGGGCTTTCCAAACAACTCCCCTGTTTATTATTATGCAATTTTGATGGGCAAAGTGCGAAAGTCGTGTTTATTTTCGGCGACACTTGTTATTTTTTGGGCGGCGGAGTTGTTTTTGGAGTTTTAAAGCCACTAAATATTGCCTGGTCGTCCAGATCACCTCAAAAAGTTGACAAAACCGGATCTACAACCGGATTTGCATCCCAAACATAATTAATTGCAATTTGCTCCTGCGTATATGGAGTGCACTCAATTGGCTTATGCAACATGAATGTCGCGTGTTTGTGTCGAGTGGTTTTCTCTTTTGTAGTGATCCTCCCGCATTCCGCAATTGGCTTCTTTGATTTGAAGAATTGATCTTTATGGATTTTCTCTTCTTTGTTTAGATTGAAGTTAATTAGTTTTGATCTTTTTTGAGAATTTTGATTTTTGTTTGAAGCAATCAAATTTATTCAAAGCGCTATTTCTTACATCGAATCTACTCATCACACTATTCAACCGGACAATTAGAAGACGTGTCCATCTCGGTGCATCTCGGTCCAGCAAGCATTTCCGATTCTAATCTCTGCGCAAGCCCCGCAACTTTCTTGTTCGATGCGCTCATTGACACGTAAATTGGCTAATCGTTTCGCGTAAAAGCGAACGCTTTGCTCTCCATTCCACGCATTTGAGTTGTATGAGGGACGCGTGGACGTTCCACTGGAATCAATTGGAATTTTGATTGCTTTTGTTGCATAAGTGTTCTCAAAACTGAAGGCTATTTTTTAAAAAGCATTTCCATAACAAAGTTTGACTACGTTTTAAATCACTGTATTCAAAATGGAAAACAAAAACCTCTTTACTCAAAAAGACTATCATGTTTCAACACTCAAAAAATCCCTTTTTTCGTGATCCCATGACCTCCCCCAACAAGCTTATCGCAACTTTCCCCCAAACAGCGAAATAAACAAACAGCTGATGGCCGGTTAGGCGCTTTCGGTCGTTAGTGTAATGAGGTGTTCCGTCGCCGTGCATTCCTGCCTGTTTGCTCTCTCTTCCATACTAATACGGAATTCTCGACCGCGATAGCTCCAATTGGAACACTCATCGATTGACTAATGGACCGAAAGATTGCGCCAAATGGTTGGCGATTTGTTATTTTAAATGTTCGGAAAGCTCTTTTTGTTTAATTGATGATTCACATCGAATTTGCGTGTTTTTGAAGTTTGCTTTAAAGATTTTTGTTTATTGATTAAATTGATGTTGAAAGAATAAGTGATTCATGTTTTTCTTTGTTCTTCTAACTTGAACGTCTTTTTTGATTGTCTTGTTAGACTCTTTTGATTTAGCTGAATTTGAAAGATTATTTTAGCGCTTTTGTTGATTAAATTGATGTTGATTTGGTTGTTATTGAAAGAACTTAACGAGTGATTCGTGTTTTTCTTTGTTGTTTTAGTTGAATTGTTTAAACATACTTTATCGATTCAAAAGACTTTTAAAAAAGAGTGTTTTTGTTGATGATGTTGAAAGATTCTTTTAGCGCTTTTGAACGTTTTTGTTGATTAAATCGATGTTGACGGAATGATTCATGTTTTTTGTTTTAACTTGAAGGAATTTGAAGCATTCCTTAAAACAGTGTTTGTTGATTCAATTTGATTCAAAACATTATTTGAAGCGCTGCTATTTTTAACTTGAAACATTCTTTGAAACATTTTTGAACGCTTCTTGTTGATCTAACTTAACTCAAAACACCTTTTTAGACTCTTTTGGTTCAAAACATTCTTTAAAACACCGCTATTTTGATTCAAAACACCCTTTTCAGACACACTTTTTAGTCTCGTTTCAAATCCACAAAATCTTCCCAGACAAATAAATCATTACTTTAAACAACTCAATTTCAAAATCATCGTCATTTTGATTAGTCATTCAAATTTATGTTCTTTCAGAATCAAAAACAACGTTGACGTTTTTTCTTTTCATTTCAATCAAAAACTACTTTTATTTAACTTTTAAAAAGTAATGCCGAAAAACACGTCCATTCCCTTGCAAGTGTACATTTTATTCAGTTGCAAACTCGCCAATTTAACCAAACGCCGGCTCGGTCCACAACCAAAACATCAAAGTCCCAAATCCAATAAACGCCACATCTTTTTCCCACCACTCGAACCAAATGTCCATTCTTTTCGTTCAACGCGCTTGCGCGCTCATTTTCTGTTTCGTGCAATGTACTCAATAAATGCAAATTTTGGCATTCAGTTAACACGCGCTAGCGACCCCCAAATTGTGCACTGCCATTTATGATCTTGTATGTGGATTTGGAGCAGAAGACCGCTGATAACAAGTCCAAAACCAAACAAGACATTCCAGAGATTCGTGTAGTCGCAATGGACCAGCAAGATGCCTCGACTAGTCGTTTGCCGGACGAGGAAATTGACAGGCTGTTCGAAGAAGCGTTGGTATGCTTTTTATTTTGTTTATTTGTAATGTAAATTCACTTCAGAAGTCAATGGATCTTCAACCAGCAAAAGTCAGAGAACTCAGAAGCTTTGACAGGGACAAAAAGCTGAAGATTGCGTTGGACATGCGAAAAACAACTGATTTCAAAAGCCCTGACAAGTATTTAAATGAACTGGCTGTTGCACTCGACGGAAAAAAGTCAACCAAAAAGGTTTGATTTGAATTGAGTGTTTTAAAGATTTGATTTGTGTCTTTAGAGGTGTTTAAATTAAATATATCAAGTTTTTGTTATTAAAAAGAAATTGAATTCATTTTAGTAAAATGTCTTTAGAGGTGTTTAAATTGAAGAGATCAAGTTTTTGTTACTAAAACAGATCAAGTATTAAAATCATTCAAAGCAATCTCTTTTTAAATCAAAGTATCTCAAAACTATATCAAGTTTTCGAGTCGTTCAAATCAAAGTTTTTTAAAGCAATTGTTTCAGAAGAAGAAGTTGATTAAAGAACAAACTTCAACGACCATTTTGAAACACATTGAAATCTCTTTACGAACAAATCCAATTGAATGGGCCAACAAGTTCCTGGAGTCACCGAACAATGGTCTCGCCGTTTTGATCAATTACTTGAATCAGTTGCAAGACGAGTTGTTTGGAAGCTTTGAGTGAGTTGTTTTTGCAAGTGTTTAATGCTGATTCTTTTCAGTGCGAACGAAATTGATCTGAATGGCCAGGAAACAAAGTCAGACGACTCAACAACGTTAAAGAACTCAAAGTCCCAGAGCAAAATGGCAACTGACTTCAGCGCCGCGGACGATATCCATGTAAGTTGCTGGATTTTAAAGTCCACTTACTGTTTAAACTTTAGGTGATTGTCCTCTGCTACCGCGCCATCATGAACTACGGATTAGGTTTTAACCGTGTCTACGGAGACGACAATGCCATTTATTCGTTGACTCGGTGCATTTTGAATCCCAATTTGCGTACCAAATCGTGTGTCTATGAGTTGCTGTCAGTTGTTTGCTTGGTTCCTGGAGGTCACAAAAAGATCATCGATGCCTTCGATAAATTCCGATTTGAATTTAAAGGTTTGTTTCTTTTAAATTGCTTTGGTCATTTTGGTTGTTTTGAACTAAACGTTAGTGTTAAAAGTGTCACTTGAATTTAAAAAGTGTGCTCAATTTTTAAGCTAAGCGTTTAGATGTTATTAAACTTTCGAACTCTTGAAAGTTTAGTTAGATGTTGTTAAAACGGCACTAACGACAAAAGTTAGTTCGATACTGTTAAAACAAAGCAACTTAGTCTTCAAAAAGTTTGGTTCGATATCGTTTAAAACGACACTAACGACAAAACAACTTAGCTTTCAAAAAGTTTAGCTCGATACTGTTAAAACAAAGCAACTTCGCTTTCAAAAGTTGCTTAAAACAAAACAACTCAGCTTTCAAAAGTTGCTTAAAACAAAACAACTCAGCTTTCAAAAGAAAAATCTCTTGTTTAAAACGACAAAAGAAAAATGTTAGAAAAAGCCGACAAAGAAGCAAAGATAAAACTGATATGACGTTGAAACAAAGACTAGACCAATTTAATCTTTGAATTTTAGAAAGTCATCGCTTTAAAACGTTGATGTGGTTGATGAGCGATCCAACAAATTTGAACAACGTCGACTTCGTCACAGCATCTATGCAATTGATCAACGTTTTGGTTCATTCTGTCGAGGACGTCAATCAACGAGTCTATTTGCAACAAGAGTTCACTAATCTCGGACTTGAACACTTTCTAAGAGTAAGTTGCTTCTTTACTCGGCGTTTAAATTAAAATCATTCGTTTCAGTTGCACGAAGACGAACAAAGTGAACAGTTGCAGACGCAATTCAATGCTTATCTCAGCAACCGAATCGATTTGAACGAAGTGATGACAAAAGCTGACAAGTTAGATTCAGTTGCAGAGAAGCTAAACAACGCGATTCGACAAATAAGCGATCAACGCGAGAACTACCAACGAGATCTGGCTGATTTGAACATTAAAAATGAAGAGCTGTCAGAGAAACTTTCCGTCCTGATCAAAGATCGTGATGTAAGTGGTTTTTGTTTTGGTTATCTTTGTTTGAATAACTTAAACGAGTTTGTAGACTTTTATCAAAAAGACTTTGCTTGTTTGAATAACTTTGTAGACTTTGTAGACTTTTATCAAAAATGTTTTTCAGTTTTGAAATCAAACAACTATTTGGTTACTTAGGAGAGCTTTTAAACAACCTTATTGATGTTTAAATCCAGTAATCTCTATAAAAACAAAAAACACAAATCAAAAAAGTCATTCAAACAAAAAACACAAATCAAAAAAGTCTTTTTTAACTTAATTGAATTTAGGAAATAATCAAATCAAATGAGGACAAGGAGAAGTCGTTACGCACTTTGGAACGCCAACAATTTGAGACGGAGAAGAAGCTGCGCTCTGTTGAAGGCCAATTGACAGCGGAAGTGCAGAAAACAAAGAAAGCAATTGAAAGTAAGTGTTTTTAATGAAGTTTCTAATCAATTTGTTTCACTTACAGAAGAACTGTCCAAGCCGTCAACACCAACTCTTGATCAACCTAAGAAGTTCTCCGTGCCAGCAGAACCCAAGAAAGAAGCAGTTGGAGAGAACCATGTTGATTCGACGCCAAAACCAGAGCCGGCAAAGGTGGCTGCAAGTGTTCCGGTATGGAGTTTGATGGAGTTTAAGGTTTAATCAATTTGTTTTAAGGTCCCACCTCCGCCTCCTCCCGCAATGGTCAAATCTGGAGCGCCACGTAATACTTTAAACGTTTTAACTTACGTTTATCGTTTTAGCGCCTCCTCCGTTACCTGGAATGGCAAAATCCGGAGGACCTCCACGTAATACTTAAACGTTTTAACTTACTTTTAATATCCAATTAATTTAGCGCCTCCTCCATTACCTGGAATGGCAAAGCCTGGAGGAGCACCACGTAATTAACTTAAAACTACCTTACTTTTAATATCCATCTAATCAATTTAGCGCCGCCTCCCTTGTTTTTGAATCCAAAACAAGACGCTCCAGCCAAAAAAGTCGTCAAAACTCATGTCAAATTGCCAGCTTTTAATTGGACTGCAATGCCTTCAAGAAACGTCAAAGAAACAATCTTCCACAACTTAGACGACGAGAAACTCGTTGATGTAAGTTGAAAAATGTTACTCAAACTTTTTGACATCAAAGTAATTAAAATTGCAGGTCTTAAAACTGGATCTTCTCGAAAACATGTTCGGAGAGCAAGACGAAAATACGAAATCAAACGGACCTCCGTCGCCTGGAAGTGTTTCAACTGCTGCTTCAAGCAACCACTCCGCTACTACCATCTTGGATCCAAAGAAATTACAAAACATCGCAATCATGTAAGTTTTTAAACAAAGTTTGCTTCTAACTAGTGTTTCCAGGCGTCGCAAACTCGGCAAGTCAATCGCAGACGTGATGTCTGCCATCCACAAACTAAATCTTAGTCAATTGTCTCCGGACGAGGTCGACATCCTCTCTCGAATGATATCGCAAAGTCAAGACGAAGCAAAAGCATTTGCTCAATTCGCACAAGAAAACGGAGGCATTGACGGTTTAAGTGTTGACGAGCAGTTTGTGTGGAAGCTTCAAAACATTGAACGTGTTGAAACAAAACTCAAATTGATGACCTTCATGTCCGAATTTGCGGAAATGATCAAAAAGATTGAGCCTGTAAGTTGTTTTTAAAGATGATTCTTTTAAATGTTAGTTACTCAAAAGCAGCAAAATAGTGTCTTTCAAATGCTAGTTATCAAAAGCAGCAAAATAGTGTCTTTGAATGTTAGTTATCAAAAGCAACAAAACAGTGCTTTCAAATGCTATTTATTCAAAAAGTAATGCTTTTAAATGCTAGGTATTCAAATGTTAGTTACTCAAAAGACGATAAAATTAGTGTCTTTAAACGTTAGTAATCAAAAAGGCAACAAAAGCGATGCTTTAAAAAAACAACAAAAGCAATTTCAAATCAATTCTAACAACCAATTTAATCGTTCACATTGTTTAAGGAAATTTGCAAAGTCAATCTCGCATCAAAGGCTGTTATGGAATCGAAGAAGTTCCAAAAAGTATTGGAAGTTTTGTTAGCTATTGGAAACGCTATGAATGCTGGACGGAACCGACCTTTGGTTTACGGATTTAAGTTGTCTACGCTGTCGAGAGTAAGTTGTTTTCATTGTTTCAGTTTTTCTAACCCTTAAAATTTAGTTAACGATGCAGAAGAGTCACAAAGATCCGAACATCACAATTTTGCACGGTCTAGTCGACGCAATTGAGCATTCAAACATCGAGTGTGCGGACTTTTACAAAGAACTGAACTTCGTAGATGACGCGTCAAACGGTAAGCTTTGATTTGATGAGATTCGTTTAATTAAGTTTTTAAGTGATCCTCCCCGATGTTGAGGCTTTGTATCGAAATCTCGCCACTACGTTCAAGATAGCAGAAGAAGAAGTGGCCCGCGAAGATCCTCCACAGATTCTAGTCCAATTTGTTACCGAATACAAGCCGCAGATTGAACGCATGGGTGAGAAACTTCAAGTCGCCAAGCAGGAATTCTCAAAATGTACACAATTGTTTGGCGAGGATCCGAAGACACAAACTCCGAAAGACTTCTTCTCTTTGATCCACGAATTCATGCAGAACTTCGAGAATGCACACGATCAACTGCAGAAGAGACAAGCCGAAAAGGTACCAATTTAAAAGAAACTTTAACGACTAATCAAAATTTTAGGAACCCAAACCGAAACAACCAATTGTCATCAAGAAACATGCTCAGCCGTCTGGAGATGCTCAACTTCTTCGAGAACTCAACTCACGCTTCAGTGGAGATCGAACACGCAACAAGCCAACTGCTAAACCACAATCAGTTCAAATGGCAGATGGCGATTTGGAACGAATGATGACAGGTAAGGTTTTGAGTATTGGAATTGCTCTTGAGTATTGAAATTGTTTGAAAATTGAATTAGCTTTTTGAGAGTTGAAATTGTTTATTGAAATGCTTGAAGATTGAGATTGTTAGAATTGTTTGTTGAGAGTTGAAAGCTCAAAATGTTTTTAAACGTTGAAATTCTTCAAATTAGCTTTTGAGAGTTGAGGTTGTTTTTAAATGTTGGAATTCTTCAAATCAAGTTTTGAGAGTTGAGATTGTTTTTAAAGATTGAGATTGTTTGAAAGTTGAATTAGCTTTTTAAAGATTGAGATTGTTTTTACAAAGTTGAATTAGCTTTTTGAATACTACAAATTGCTTAGCACGTTTTTCAAATCAACTTTTGAATACTACAAATTGCTTAGCACGTTCTTCAATTAGCTTTTAGAATGTTAAAAGTGTTTCAAACTCAATCAGAAACACCAATTTAAATATGAATCTTTTAGGTCTCAAAGAAGGCGGATATGTTGCTTCTGGGAACAAGTGTCTTGTCCGTAAACAGATTCGTTCACATGTTGGCGACTTACAGGAACTGAGTGCTGGCTATCGAGAAGTCTGCCGTGAACGACAAGCATAACAACATGACATTCTTTATTCACTTTATTTAATGATAACACTCAAAAAGTCAAATTCCACGTTCTTGCCTCTCTCCACCAACACTTCCTCATAAAACGACCATGGCCAGTTGAACTGAAAACAAATTGCCGTATTTCATTTAGCATTTTCGTTTCTCTTCCATTTAAGAACCTCAATTAGCTTTTAACGAAATTCTTTTGCTTTCTGTTGCCATTCCCTCCAAAAAGCTTGTTGCTCCTGATGTACAATGATTTTTAAGGTCGAAAACGTTGCGTTCGCGTAGTAAGTGTATTTTTGATGAACGCAACGTTTTTTCCATACAACCTTGTCGGGTTCTCCAAAAAACCGGTGCTTTCGTTCTTAAAATTAAGCCTTGCATTGTTTAAATTGCCAATTTGATTGTTCTTTGTAGTGCAATTTTCTTCTAATGACACGTTTTTGGGCATTTACTTCGGATTTTTATTATGCCTTTTTTGTCTACGAGTTCTTTTAATAACACTTTAATGTTACTGTCGAATAAATAAATAAATAATTCAAAATCACAACACTTGTTTAAATTTTTATTCGAATAATCAAATTAGACGAGAAAGGAATAATGTGACTTTAAGGAATTCAGCGAAGGCAAAGTTTTATTATAGTCTCAAAAGTTGACTCCGCTTTTGCTTAGCTCTTCGAAGATTGCAAAAAGACATTCTTCACACAAGTTCTTTTTGCTTGTTAGTTATTTAAACACTCCAGAGAACAAAATGTTTGATTTGTCAGCAATCATATAGATAAAAGGATGATCTGCGTTGAATTCAACGATTGCAGGCCGGGGTAATTCTATTATACCACTGTAACGCTCTCTCAAAACTTGCGTTGCGGCAGTAGCTTCAACTCCTTGGTCAGTTAACTAAAAACTTGGACTTGTAATCAAATTAGTAAAAAGCACAATTCAATCAAGTTAGTTCAAAGCAATAATTTATTGAACAAAGATTATTTGTAAAGACCAGAAAACATTATTCTTTCGTGATCGTCAACAATCATATATAAAAATGGTTCATTTACGTTGAGAGTAACATATTTTGGTTCGGGGAATTCAAATAAAACCATTCCTTCCTCAACAGAAATAGCTGCCGCTTCAACGCCTTCGAGAGTTAGCTAAATTGTTCTTTTATTTAAAAAGATTTAGGAGAGAGGAACATAAAAATGGAAAGTTAAAAAGTCAGAAGGAATGATAGATTTGAAGAGTAAAAAAGCAACAAACAAAGAAAAGAAATTGTTAGCTAGAAAATGCTTATTCAAAACGTTTCAATTACAAAAAGTCTACTCAAAACACTTCAATTACAAAAATGCTTATTCAAAAAGTCTATTCAAAACACTTCAATTACAAAAAGTCTACTCAGAACGTTTCAATCACAAAAACTTATTACTCAACATGCTTACTCAAAAACACTTTAATCAATTAAATAAACAAAAAGACTCTTTAACTTTAAAACGAATGAATTATTTTTTACACCAGGGGGCTGTTCTTCATCTTTTATTTTAGCGAAAACATGTTTTATTTCTGCGGAAATTTAAAACACGTTTTGTAAAACAGAAAAAGTGCGTTCTTCATCTTTTGTTTTAGAAAACATGTTTTAGCTAAAATACGTTTTGTGAAAACATGTTTTGTAAAACATGTTTTGAGCTTTCTCGCTGAATTAAAATCTATTTTATTTTAAACACGTTCTTTATCTTTTGCTAAAATATGTTTTGTTTTAAAAGATGTTTTACTAAATACAAAAATAAAACAAGCTCGAGAGGTTATTTTAGCTAAAATAAGGTTTTGATTTTGGCGGATTTAAGAGTTTTTACAGAGGCTTCGGTTGTTTTATGCTTAATCTAAGTAAATATCACAACAAATAGCCAAAACATACGTAATAAATACTTTATTGACAAAGTCCAGTAACAACAGACACATAGAATAGATCAAATTTGGATCTCCGAAACTTTGGCCTGAATTTCGTCGTCTGGAATACCCATTTCTCTAGCCTTTTGCTTACAGTCCAAAACGTGCTGAGCATTCTGTGCCAATGCATTCTTCTCTTGAATTTCCAAGATGCGTAACTGCTTCTGCTGAATCTAAACAATAAATTAAATAGATTTCAAACAATTTATGAAATTACCTTGAACTTGAGATCTTCCGATTCTTCACCCGTTGACTGACCAGACTTGCGCTTCTTAGACAGAGTTGGAGTCTGTGGAGCCGAGCCAAATCTTGCGGATTGCGTATCGGGGTGAAAAACCAACGCCGAAGAGCATAACCGGAATCGCCTAATATTATTCCATTTACTCCATTGTTCTCCATAAACTGCCAAAGTTGTGACGACCTAAATATTGAAAAATGTTGATTCTCAGTAGCTAAACTTACCTTAGAACACAAGAGTCATGGCAAGATCCAGGATGACGAGCCATAAAATAAGTAAAACGTCCAAGATGATCACAAACTGCCATCGCATTAACTGATGGATACCCTTTTCGACAAATCCATGGAGCATCTGGCTGCTTCTTAGGTCGAGTAATTCGAAGCAAAGTCCCATCAACAGTCCCAATTATTTGCGGCATTCTAGCAATCTAAAAAGATGTAAAATTAACGAAACGATTCAAAGAAAATTACCCGATAAAATCCGTTCATATTTGCTACAAGTTCATTGCCGGTCGGAAATCGAATGTAATCAGGAGCCAATTTAAAAAGTACATCTGTGACACATGTAAAGCAACAGAAATTGTTTGCTTGACAACTCCAAATGACAAAGCCAGTGTCTGACAGTGATCACCAGTGGCATAGAATCTAAAAAATATAAATAAAATCCAAAGCATTCAGCACATCTTACCGTATTGAAATTAATAACTTTTGAAGTGATGTCAAATCGGTTGATCGCTGTGCATATGAAGAACTTAGATCATTTTCAATTCGATCGTGCAGCATTAAAATAGATTCTCGACGCAAGCGGAAATTTTCGATGACTTCACGATCGGAAAGCCTATCAAAGTCGAAACGAAGGCGATACTGCCTGGAACCAATCAATTCTTCACTTTCGATATCTATGTCATCAAAGAAAATGCCATTAAAGAATGGATCCATTGTAAATCAAATAAACAATAAGAAGATGTAAACATAAAATGTGAAAAGCGTTCAAAAATGTATTTTATTTAAAACACTTTTTAACAAAAACATATTTTAGCAAAACACGTTTTATAAAACATGTTTTAAGATGAAGAACGCAATTTTTCTGTTTTACAAAACGTGTTTTCACAAAACATGTTTTAAGATAAAACATGTTTTCGCTAAAATAAAAGATGAAGAACAGCCCCCAGAAGAATCCGTTCACACTTTAGCACTAAGAACAAACAGATCTCTAACAACAAAACCTATTTAAAGAATCCAGAGAACAAGATTTTTCCTTTGGGTTCGACAAGCATGTACAAAAAAGGATGATCTGCTTTGACTTCAACTAGTTTCGGTTCTGAATGATAAATTATTAGACTAGCTAATCTCGCCAAACTGTATCGTGTTGCAGAAGAAGCAGTAATTCCTTTTAAAGTCAACTAAAACAACGGAACAGTTAAAACGTTGAATTTTTTGTTAGTATCGATCTCCGTCACCAAGTTAACTAATTGTTTAGCAATTTGAACACAAAACATCATCGACCGGGCACAGTTGAAGCGGAAAGGTTGTTTTTAGTGTACGGACAAACGTTAAACAAAATACTAGATTGCTAATAAAAGGATGATTGACATTAAAAGAAGCAATTTGCCGGACAGCTAACAATTATTAGACCTTAATTGACTTCTAAACATAAAGTTGGTATTTTAATAACCAAAAACTATGTTTAAAGGGAGCTTTAATCAAACCCGGCTTTAAACGGTGCAATTGAAAGATGTTTTTTAACAGAGATGTCTTTGGAACTCAATCAACTTTATCAAAAAGTATTTGAAACCAAAGAAAAACAAAATGTTAAAAAAGCACACGCAAAATGTTAGAAACAAAAAAAGCACTTCAAACAAAAAAGCAATCACAAAAACGAACCTCAATTTTTGTTTTGTGAACAACATCACTGATGTAGATTTGTTTTTTGCTGTTGATTCCCGAAAAGTTAGCTTTAGTTTCATTGAACGCTTCGATGAGACCCATTTTCTTTAGCGGCTCAACTAAGCCGTGTTCGTATTCAAAAGTGAAGGTAGACAATGTGAGCTGGAATTGACTTAGTTATTTAATTATTTCAAAACAAACTTACATCGACTTTTGTGTTGGATGAATAAGATTTAAGTGCTTTCCGAATGGTATCTCCGTCCAAATGTTTCATGGCCTCGGCAAGTCCGTAACGTTCTTTTGGCAAAAAGACCAAAAACGAAGTGTGAACAGGACGATTTCGTTGGTAACATTTAAGTACTTCCTTCATATCGTCATGATCCTTCACGTTGGCTCTGCATGTCATGTTCCAGACACTACTTGGGCACTCAAATGGAATGCGGACCATTTGGAAGTGATCATTTTCGACGTATTCAAAGTCGTCGCTGACCTTGTTCATCATTGGGATCTGAAAACTTTGGTTTTGTTGTGTAATGTGAAGTTTAAATATACCTTCCGGCTAACTTCCTTGCTCTCCCAAAAAGTGCTCTCTTTGGCTTTGTTAAATTTTGTCTCCCAGCTGCCTTTGAACAACAAAGTGTTGATTAGAACCATTCTAAAAAACAAGTTTGTTTGAAAACGAAAAAGTTTGTTTGATTGATTTTTCTTTTGTCGATTTGAAAGCATTTTTGTTGTTTATTTGAGTAACTTTGTCGATTTGAAAGCATTATTTTCGCTTAAACAATTTAAGTTTGCAAGTTTCTAAACTTTTTGAAAAACTCATTCAATCAATTCAATCAATCAAAAAACTCACACAGTTTGAACGTCAAAGTCATCTTGATTAACAATTTGTTTGATTTTTTGATCCGTCGCTTCAGCAGCTGCTTTGTTGATCATATCTGCTATGCCTGGTTTCATAAACTCTACTGATTGCAACTGAGCATTGAATGTTTTTTGTATGTTGTCCAAGTAATCTTGATTGAATTCGAAATCTTGTTTAGTGTATCCGCGATTGAACAAACTGATATACGGATACTTGGACTCCTTGGCGTGTTGGATGAAATCTTGGAGATCTTGATGGAATTCGGTAACAGTGTTCTCTAAAACAGTTTGGATTTAGATTTTGAAAGTGTTTCGATACCGTTAATGCAGAAACGACGATTGAATTCTTGCAATGTTTGTCCTTTTGCTCCGGCGTACGCCATTGACAAGGCAAATACGATGGAGATTGGAGAAATGAGCATGGAAGCATTGGCTCCTCCGAGTTCATTCATCAAGTCCGTCGTGAAACGAGCGTGACAGTCGAGATCCATTTTTGACTCTGAAATTGAATGTGTTTGATGTTGTAAGTTAAATTAACGTGGGAGTATTTGCACAAGTGACTAAACTGTTCCGCGTAGATTTCAACCTCCCCCGATGTTAGTTTTAGCGTGCTTTCCGGTTTAGTTTGAAGTGACCGGAACTTGAGAACTCTTTTTTGAGCACTGATTAGTTTTTGAGTTGGTTATAAAAATGACAAGTTTGATCAATTTTGACTAGTTTAAAAATGTCGTTGATTAATTTGTAAGTTGACTAGTTTAAAAATGGCGAGTTTGATTAACTTTGACTAGTTTAAAAATGACATTGATTTGAAAGTTTACTATAACGATAAAAACAACGTTCATCGTTTAGAAACGACATTAACTTGTAAGTTGACTATAAAAATGAACACCGATTTGAAAGTTGACTACAAAAAAGAATATCAATTTCGACTATTTTGATTCGTTTAAAAACGACATTAACTTTTGAGTTGATTACAAAAGAGCAACTTCAGATTTTAAAACACCGCGCAAAAAAGAACGGGCAAACAAAAAATGGCTGTCCAGGCAGCCAAACGCAATGACCTCTCCAAATACACTTGCGTTCCTGCTGATCAACAAGCATTTTTATATACTTAATGGGATGCAGTCGTTGCGGTCACTCCCACTTGCTTGCTTGTTTGTAGTACACGTAGTCTTGTAAGGAGAATGAGGTGGCAAGTGGGCCGGTCGCTTTCGAAAGTGTTTTTTGTTGTTTGCAATTCGATGCGGATGAAAGTAATCTTTTATTGTGTCAATAAACAAACTCTTCTTTATTATCATTTTGTACAACAATTTAACTGACTCGTCGAGTTCGGCTGACTAGAACTCTTTGCATAGGCTTCGGAGTGGTTTTTACTTGTTTTATCATCTCCAACTTTTGAATACATTCTTCCGGAACTGAAAACGTTATATAAAATGAGTTTAAAAATTGTTTGTTACGTTTTTTGCACTTTTGAGTCAACTCGTCATTTTCAACGCAAATCTCAGTTTCTTTGCATTCAAGTTCACACAAGTCCAACACGGGAATCCATTGTGGATCAGCAAAAGGATTTCCGCCTAAATTTGAAAGAGTTAGTGTGTTTTTAAACTAAACATAAAGCTTTGAAGGCATTTTAACATCAACGTTTTGTTTTGAATGTAAGCAATTTTAAGTAGTTTTATGCGTTTTTAGACACTTAAAAAGAGATGGTGATATTTGAAATGCCTTTTGATCTTTTAAAGAGATTTTATTTTATGTTACATTTCGATATTTAAAAATGTACTTTACTTATTTGCAAAGCGCAAGAAGACACTTAAAAACACAATCTTTTTTATAAAATTTGAAAAGACTGCTTTTTGATTAAGTGTTTAATTTCATTCCGGTCTTTAAAAAGCATAACAAGACATTTCAAAAGTATGCGAAGCCTTTTGATACAACAATAATCTTCTTTGTTATTCAATTCTTTAAAAAGCGCAAGAAGACATTTGAAAGCATTCAAAACCATTTGAAACATTCAATGCATTGTTTAAAGTTCTTTTTAACACAAAAACATTCAATTCATTCACAATCAAAATCAACACTTAACGTATTCAAAACGTTAAAACGTCGTGAAAACTTACAGATCTCTTGATTTTTGAATAAGAACTCAATTTGTTCAATAGAATCAACAAAGTTGAATAAGCACAATAAGAATAAAAATTGAATCAACATCATTCAACGAAAAGAATCAAACGATGTTTGTTTTCCTCACAAACCTCAATTAAATACCTCTGTGACGCAAATCCAATCGTTCCATTGCTTCCTGCGACGCAACAAGATCCAAAAGGTGTAACAGTTCAAGGGGAGGAAGGAGCTTTCGATAACAAACCGGTTCCGTTCAACTTTCTATTTAGATGACGTCAATTTTTGAAATGCAATTTAAATTTTTACATGGACATCGATGTTACGGATTGCTTTCAACACTTACAAGTGGAATTTACAGTCCGGAACTTAAGAACTTTCACATCAAACATAAAATACCACTTCCGGAGCAAACAATCTCCAAGAATCAAAACCACACTGTTTGCAGATCGGCACCTTCGACCTTCTGCTAACAATTTGTCAAGGTTACATTTGTTTTTGGGCGCAAGGGCATTATTGTCGTCGAAGTAGTAAACTGCGCCACGCAAACGTCTTCAGTTTTAATGGGTGTGGATGAAAGTGAACGGCGTGTTTATAAAGCGTTTAATTAGTGGTTTCGGAGACGAAGAAAAGTTTGTTACGTCTAGGTTCTTGCTAAATTGTATACTAAATTGATGAGACTAAACTTTTAAATGTTTACTTGTTAAATGGTTAGTTCTTTAAACGAAGAATTTGGAAAAGAAAAAAGTTTGTTTGATTGGTTGATTGTTTGAATCGTTTTGAGATTGAAAAAGAAAAAAGTTTATTTCTTGACAACTTTTTTGAGTTGTTTGATTGTTTAAATGAGTTTTTCTTTTGAGCTCAAAACAATATTAAATTAGTTGAATTTGATGACAGTTCCAAAAATTGTCATTTAATCTTAAATTGAGACAAAACTCAAAATGAGTGCTTACTTTTTGAGTGTCGTTAAGTGTTTTGAAGTCTTGAAAAACTGTTTCAGTCAATTGTTAGATTTAACTTAAAAATGAGACACATAAAGCAAAATCATGTCTAGGCAATCAAATTTTTAGGGTTTAGTGCACAATATCTTGAGATATCCTTACAATGTTCAAAAATTGACTTTAAAGAATAATGACCTCAAAATAATCAAAACAATTCCAGCTTTAAAGATGACCGGGTCAATTTTATTGTTTCTTTTATTTATACAACCAACGGCGGGTGCAATTATCGGTAATGCAGGAGATGCTTTTGTCTTAGTTCCACACGGAGAGGATCCAGAATCGTCCAAAAACCGAGTTATCATTCCACAAGGTTTGTTTTTAATAACGAAAGTGAGAAGGAATCATTTAAAGTCCACAATGGAGTCCAACCTCCATTGCCATGTGTTATTGCTGACAGCGGAATGCACGAACACGGACAGACGTTTACAAAAGGAAACTTCCACTACACATGCAACAACGGAACTGCCGAAGTTATCGGTTAGTTTTTATTTTTAAGTTGATTAAGTTGAAAATATTCTTCGTTTAGCGTGCGTTGCTGACGACAAGTCGGTAATTCAGATTGGACGTACTTTTTTAAAAGATGGAATCCGGCACAAATGTATAGTCAAAGACGATACAGTCACATATGAACAGAGTAAGTCTTCTTTGATTTTAAAACAACATCATCTTCAAAAAGAAATCAAAAAAGAAATTCTTCAGTTTTTAAAACAACATCATTTTCAAAAAGAGATCGAAAAGAACGTCTTCAATTTTAAAAAGCACACAAATTAACAAAGTCTTCTTTGTTTGAAAATCAAACATATCAACAAAGTCTTCTTTAATTTTGAAAAGCACACAAATCAAAAACTACTCAAAAAATCAAACACATCAAAAACTTCTTTGTTATCAAAAAACTTTTCAAAACGTTTTTGCAATTTGTTATAACAATTTAGAATCAACTTGCTTTGAGAACGGAATTCATTACGACGTTGGCGAATCTTATAAAAATGGCTCGTTTAAGTTGATTTGCAAGGAGAATGGAATTGCAATTGCTGGTGAGGCTTTAAAACAATGTGATTTTAAACAGTCAATTCCAGGTTGCTTCATTCAAAACCAAACCACTGAGGTGATCATGCTAGGCGAGTCACGTATTATCGGCAACCATAAACATTCGTGTGAGTTATTGGACGGAGGCAAGATCCGGTACACTGTCAACTGTAAGTTTTTTTAAACTTCAACGACTTAAAACAGTTCTAGTGCTCGGTTGCCGAAAGGAAGACAAAATGTACAGTGAAGGAGAGATATGGACCGAGAAACACATTCGTTACCAGTGTGCCGACACCGGAAATCCAGTTGTTTTGGGTAGAACAAGCATTTAAATGTCTAAAGCACTTTCTTTTAAGGCTGCGTTGACGAGAGCGGACTTTTTATTGATTTGGGACGTGACATCCTGACCCAAGACATTGTCCACCGATGTTATCGCATAAACAGCACAACTTTCTATCACAGGCAATCAAATAATAAGCACCTTACATTTAAAGCTAACACTTTTCAGGTTCCATTGCGTTAATAAAACGTTGAGTGAGTGTATCAGCAATGCTCCAACACCACGGCGATGATTTACGTATTTATTGAAACGAATAAATTATTAATTAAACAGAAGAAGATTTTGAGGTTATTACAAAAAGAATTGAAAGATACTGTAATTAAAATGATTAGATGACATAAAAGATATGATTAACTAGCAAACGGAATCATAAATGTTGATGGAATTTTGAAAGTATGTGAATGGAATGCACCGTCGAAACAGCGGATTATTAAAAGTTAATAAACGGGTGATAAACATTGTTTGAATTAGACAATAAAACTTTTCGACAAAGAAATTTTCTCAAAAAGCAAAGAAAACGAAAACTTTTTTGTTTGATTGAATGAGTTCGTTGAAACTTAAAGCGCTTTTTTGCATCTTTGTATACGTTTGATTAGTAAGACTGTGTTTTAACGGTGGTTATATACTTAAAACTATGCCTTCGGTTCAGTAGTATATTTTAAAAACTGTTATAATAAAAAGCGCTTTAAATTTCAACGAACTTGTTCAATCAAAGAAGACTGTTATAATAATTTCTGAACACATTGTAGTTTTAACACGTCAATTTTGCTTTTTAGAGAAAACCTATGTCAAAACAATCAAAGAGTACTAATAATTTACACTAAACATAAATTAAGCACGCAAACAAATCAATCTATTCAAGTTTCGTGAGCAAAGAAAACAAAAACTCTTTTTGTTCGGTTGTCAATTTTTCTTTTTCCAAAAAAGCGTTCAACTTGACACGAATTTCTTGAATCATCTTTTCCATGTTTGCGTTTTGTTTTTGCAAGAAATGAGCGTTGTCGTTGAGCTGAAACGTTACTTTAAGTTGATTTTAATTGTTTAAATGATTGTTTACTTGTTCGTTGTTGGAGACAATTGAACTGTTTTGTTGTTGATTCAGTGTGGGCTGAAAATGAGATAAGTTTTTAGAATAGTTTTTCGGGCTTTAAAATGAAAAATATCGGTTTAAAGCTTTGAATGCCAAAAAGAATTGACTTAATGAGAACTTTCGATTAAAAGAATTGACTTAATGAGAACTTTCAATTAAAAGATCGGTTTAAAGTTTTGAATGTCAAAAAGAATTATTTTAATGAGAACTTTTAAGGCACAACAACATTTGATAAAAACTTTTAAGGCACAACAAGACTTCAAAAGCATACCGTCACAAAATTCAGCGGAACTTCTCCAAGTTCGTTTTCAAAATCCTCTTCATCGATCTCAACGCTATTCAAATTGTCCTCGTCTTCCACTTGATTCGATTTAAATTGATCTGTTGAAGAGTTGTTATTATTGTTGTTTGAATCTGCTTCTTCCGTGTTCATGTTTGTTTTCACGGAATTGTTGTTATTGTTTTCTGCATTTCGCTGGAGCATGTCCATCAACTGTGCCAGGTTTTGGCGAGCTTTATCAGTTTCAGCGTTGTTTGGAGGCGAGGAGGCTAAGAAAGTGTAAGTTGATATCAAGATCTAATTGAAGAACTTACTCATTGCAACTTGTTGCGGATTTAGACTTTGTCCAATTGGTGCCTGCTCCGACAGCAACTGGTTGTTGTTCTCCAGAGAGTCGGCCAACATCTTCTCCTGTCCTGGCATGAAGGCTTTTTGTTGATTTTGTTGCTGGGCCCACATGCTAGTAAGAAACAAACGTTGGCGCAACTTAGACAACAAGTCCACGTTGTCTCCGCGCATCATTGACAGTTGTGGAAAAAGTCCGGCTGGTTTGAAGATGCTTGGAATTTGTGACTGTTGTGCTTGAGCTTGTTGCTGGAGAGTGTTCAAATTGAGAAGCGCTAAAATTGATATTAAAGTCCGGTCAACTAGGAAATTCACTTACAATCAATTGGCATCGGCGGAAAGAGTCCATTCAGTTGTGGTTGCTGGCCAGTTGAGAACAGTGCATTTGGGAGGAGAAGCGGCGGATCATTTGATGGCTTGTTGTTATTGCTTAATGCATTTGGAGTTACAGAAGTGTCCGGCTGATTGCTTTTGCCAATTACTGGAACATTAGCGGCTTCTCTTTGATCAGGCTTTCCTTGTAGCTAAAATTTGATTTGTTAAGTTGTTAAAAGTTTTGTTGACTTGAAAGCATTTTGAATGATATCGTTGTTTTGAAAGCATTTTTGTTGACTCGAAAAGTTTTTATTAATTCGATTGATTTAATTGACTTGAAAACATTTTTGTTTATTTTGTTGACTCGAAAAGTTTTTATTGATTTGATTGACTCGAAAACATTTTTGTCGTTTGTAACGTTCTAAAGAGTTTATTTACTTTCAAAACACAAAAACTTGATTTTAAAACACTTTTGTCGTTTGTAACTTTTTAATTGAAAGATAAACAATCTTAATTTGCAAAAGTGTTTCAAATCAATTTGGTCAATCAAAAAACGTTTACCTGCATGTGCATGTGGAGACTTGTCTTGTCTGGAAAAGCCCAGTTACAGCAACGACACATGAACATTCGTGAGATTTGATGTTGTTTGAGCATGTGTGCGCGGAGAGTTTCGTTGCCTGGAAAGTTATAATGAAAACAGTGTTTTAAACATTAAATTCAATTTTATTTGTAAGTTTAAATGACCAATGAACGTTTGTACCTTCTTGTTGAAGAAAGTCATCCCGGAGTTTACGTTTTCGGGACCCATCAAATTTGGCCGACTTGTGGGCCTGTAAGTTGTTATTTTTGTTGGGGTTGGCGGACTTTGATTAATTCTTTGGATTCAACTTACAAAAAAGTCAAGTTCCGCCAACTCCAACTAACCTGTAAATACTCCGCACGACGTTGCAGGATCCGGCAAACATTGCTCTTTGCAATGCTGTAACGTTCGGCTATGTTTGCTTGACTTAAAGAAGAATCCGCTTCGGCCAGTTGAATCAATTCGACCTTTTCGCGTAAAGTCAATTCTTTGTATGGCTTTTTTCGCTTCAAAGGCAAAAATTCCATTTGTCTTTAAATACAAGTAAATAACATTAGTTCATTTAAACGAGCGATTCGAATGAGGGAAAGGCTCGGAAATAGAAATTAAGCGACCGGAGTGTCCAATTTATATGCAAAGACGTAAAAGGTTTTCAAATCCAAATAGCAAAAACCTGGAACACTTTCAAACACCGTCGCTAACACCCACAAACCAAACGCTCCAGATCCCAATTGGAGTGGATTTCAGTGGTGGAAACGGGTATCTTGAAACTGGATCACCGGGCGACTTGTTAACACAATCACAGTTGCAACATTGTGTTGCGCCGCCGAAATCGAAAGTGAAAGATCCGCTCGCTTATTGATGTTTTTTGGAGATGATTGAGCGAGCCGTTTGCAAAAATGTTATTAGAGAGAGTGATTGACTAGAATGTAGTTTTAAATTGAATGCTTTGAAACTGAAGACCTTTTTTGTTAATTAAGCGCATATAAATGAAAGTCTTTTAATGTTTTGAAACTGAAGAGCTTTTTTGTTAATTAAAATGTAGCGACTTTAAAAACAACGTTGCACTCGATCAGTCAAATTTTTGATAGTCTAGTTGAAAAGGCGCAGATTGCTATAGAAACGTTTTTAGAGTGTAGTATTCGAAAGAGTCAAACAAAGAAAGCTTTATTGAAACTGGAGAACTTTTTAATCAATAAGTTTTGACATTTCTTATTGAAATGGAATTATTTTTAAAGTGTCACAGAAATACTCTTGAGATCCTTAAAAGACAGTCTTCAAAATATTCGAAGAAACAAAACTCTAAAGAACTCTTTAAACAAAGAAAGCTTTCTATGCAATCAAGACCTTTTTGATTCGCAAAATCTAAAGAACTGTAACTAAAAAGCCACTACCAGACAGATATGAATGTCCAGCACGCTACTGTCCACTCCCAACACCAAAAACCATTAAAACCAATCATAAACACTATGTTTTTTATGCAAGTTGTCCACTCCTTCGGTTGATTCAATAAATCACCCGTTGGCAAACATCAAGAAGCAAGATGTCTTTTGCATTCAATGCGTTTGGTCACTCTACTGTTTGTTTACGCGGCGAATCAGCAGCCGTAATGGCCATTTCGTGCAATAAGCAATGTGGGACATAAAATTTTGCTTCTTTTTATGACTGTAATTTTTTGAAATCTTTGGTGACGTTAAATTGTATTGATTGTTGAAGAAATAAAGAATGTGTTTAAATGATTGATTGTTATGTTTGAAAGTACTTTAAGTATTTAAAAGTTGATTGTTATGTTTAACTTTAATCGAAATGTTTGAAAGTATTTTAAGTATTCGACTGTAATGTCTAAGCTTTAAAAGATCTCAGTAAAATCGACTATCATGTCTAACTTTAAAAAAGATTTCAATTCACCAATAAACTTCATATTGTAAAAGCAACATAACATTCGAATATTATCACTAAAATTAATCAACTCCGCAAAAACAACATAACATTCGAATAACAGGTCTGACTTTTAAAAAGCATCACTAAAATTAATCAACTCCACAAAACAATATCAAAAATGAAACGCTTTAAAAAACAATTTCGACTAACAAAAAAGTTCTTTCAAGAAATGACCTTTATGCAACAAGTTCGAAAAGTTTTGTCACACATATTTTGTTGTTGCATAAGCGCGTATGAATAATATGCAACTGACCTTAATCGTTTTTTTGAATAAGTTGACTTCTTTTTTAAAGTTTTGGTTCCAAGTGCATTTTGGTTGTTTAATTCAAATTAAATGCAATTCTTTTTGATCAGCCCCTCCTTTTGAAAGCAGCGCCGATCCACAAAGCGTGTTTGCAAACGCAGGTAGCTACGAAGTGTGCAAAGGAAGTCGCCCCAAATGGACGTCGAGAGGCTGAGTGCTTTTCGCGCTTGTTATTTGTCCATCGCCGATGCTATTGTCCTTTCGTTTCGGTGCCATTCCACCGCTTTCTTCCACTTGATTGTTTGAGTGCTTGTCTACTGTATCTGCTTTTGCTTGGATGTTGTAATAGATGGTAATTAGTATAGTCTTTTGAATCTGTTCTGTTTTTGGAGTTGTAAATTTGCATTTTATTTGTTTCGTAATTAATTGCAATTGTTTAAATTCTGAAATCAATTTTAAAATTGAGAGTGATCGCGAAACATCTTTAAAATTGAGAGTGATTCTTAAACATCTTTAAAAGTCAACTCAAATCAATTTAAAATTGAGAGTGATCGCGAAACACCTTTAAAAGTTAATTCAAATCAAACATGATAGTTAAACATCTTTAAAAGTCAGCTCAAATCAAACATGATAGTTAAACAAATCCGCTGAATATATTCAAAAGTCAACTCAATTCGCCAAGCAAAAACAATCTTAACTCAATTCAGATCAATCAATTTCGCTAAGCATCTTTAATAATCAAACATCTTTAAAAGTCGACTCAAATCAATTAACGTCGCTAAACATCTTTAATAATCAAACATCTTTAAAAGTCGACTCAATTCAAAACCTAAACAATCTCAATCAAGCATCTCTAAAAATCAAGTCAAAAAATTCTTTAAACACTTCTTGTCAAGCATTGACAAAAAAGAGTCGCGAACAGATTGATTGCGCGCTAAGCTTTTTTCTTTCAAACTGACTTCGCTTTCTCTTTTTCGTTCATTTCTTTTCTTCGATATCAAAATGGACACGACGATAACAAAGAAGCGCCAAGCTCCGTTAAACGACGAGAATACAGATCCGAATCAGCCAGTGGATACCGAGGAGCAGAGAGAAGACGGTTCTTTGAATGGTGTTTTGCCGTTGACTCGAGTTAAGAGATTGATCAAAATGGCTTCCTTGACGAACACTAACGTGTCAGCTGGAGCAGCTAAGATGATTCAACTGTGTGCAGAAGAGTACTTGCGAGCATTTGTTAGGGCCACTAAAGTCTACGCAGAACAAGCAGGTCGAAAGACTATTCAGCCGAAGGACTTGAGTAAGTTGTTATATTCATTGCATTTAAACATCAATTCCTGCAGCTCGGGTCATCAAAGACGACTGGGCTTTCGCTCTTCTCGAAGAAACTCTAAGCAATTGGCCAAACGACGTGGAAGAACCGAAGATCCAAGTCAAACTCCCTTCAAAACCGAAAAATCATGATTCGACAAGCTTGTTCTTCTTCCAACAACCAGACACTCTGCCTGAGCCTTCTGATACTCCAATGACAAATAGAGACATGGTAGACAATGATGACTACACGGACCTGCAGTCTGAATTCAACGATACTGCTATCTTCGATCAAGATCATTTGGTGGAGTTTAAAAAAGGCGATCCAACTCCGAAGCCGACGATGGTAAGTAATTGTTGTTTTGAAGTCTTTGAAAATAGAGAGATTTAAAAGCTTTAATGAACACAAAAGAGGAATTTAGTTGTTAAATTAATGTTTTAAATTTGATTTCTAAATGTTCTCAAAATATTATCGTGATTGTATTCAAACTTCTTTAACTCTTTCAGTTTCTTCAAAAATGTCTTTTAACTCTTTTAGCTTCTTCAACGTTTTATGATTGCATTCAAATTTTAACTTCTTTAACTCTTTTAACTTCTTCAAAATGCCTTTTAACTTTCAAAGTGACACTCTAACTCTTTTAACTTCTTTAAAATGCCTTTTGACTTTCAAAATGTCTTTAACTCTTTTAACTTCTTCAAAACGTCTTTAACTCTTTCAAATTCTTCATAAAACTGAAATGTTAAGGAATATCTCCACATCACTGACTCTGATCCAATTCAACTGTCTGTTCCACTTTCATTTGAAGATGCTGACGACGAATCCAACTACCAAAATCAATTGCTAAGCCAAAACGACTCTGACGAAGACGAACTTGATGTACAACGTCCACATAATTCACGTTTCATGAATTCAAGACACATTGAAAACGAATTTGATTCGGGAGATTCAGAAGAAGAAAGCGAAAGTGAAGAAGATATTACTTCTCCATCGCGGTCACCTGATCTCTTTGATGAAGATGATGTTGGTGATATGGAAGACGGATTTGGAGTTTGATTGTTTGTTTATTTGGTGCCAAATGCTTTAGTGATTGCTAATAAATAACTTGAGTTTTTTAATCTGTTGGTCTTTGAACTAGAAACGATGTTAATAATATGTGCTTTAAAGTTTAAGTTGCTTTTCGTTTCTCTGTTAAAGTAACTCGCTGTGTGATCATGCTAATCGAAGTCTTTCAAGAACGTTATTTAAAAGATGGGATTGCTTTTTGAAGTAACTTTTTAAAAGACGCTGTTGTTAAAAATTAAGTTGCTTTTCGATTTCTTTGTTAAAGTAACTCGCTGTGTGATCATGTTGATCGAAGTCTTTCAAGAACATTATTTAAAAGATGGGCTTGCTTTTTGATTTCTCTGTTAAAATAATTTTTGTTTGCATTGTTGATCAAAGTCTTTCAAAGACGCTGTTGTTAAAAGTTTACTTAGTTTTAGAAACCTTTTTAATGTCAAGAACGTTATTTAAAATATTTGATTCCAAATCAAGTTCCAATTTCTCAACAACATCAGAATAATTAACATGCTTTCTACAGTTTCATAAAAGACTCTTCGTTTCACAAACAATAAGGTAATGTTTACAATTTTAATATAACCAAGACCTTTTCTCTCAAAGGAGTGACCGAAAAGCATCAAATTCGGGAGGTCAACAAGCCTTTTTGCGAAAATTGCACGGCTACTGTAATCAAAAAGAGTGCCGAAAGCTTGCGCCGAAACGGCTTTTGTTCGTGAAGTTGGAGGATGAATAGAGGAATTGGGAGCAGGTTGCGCAATTAGTCGTCAAAAGCCTTGGATCCTAATTGGGGATGCAATAAGCGAGTTTTTGGTTATAATTTACAGCTTTGACATATTTAAAACGTTCATTGGTCATTTAAGTTTTCAACCAAAAAAGTAATCAACTTACTTGTAATTTCTTTGCTGCACAGTGTGCACGTGTAACTTTTAAAGTGCGCTTGCATTCGATGACGACTCAGTGAAGACGAGTGACAAAACACCTTTTGACAAATTGTGCACCGAAACGATCCTGTAAACAAATGGAGATGATTTATTATTTTTGAGTAATTTGAAGTGTTTTTGTTTTTGAGTAATTTGAAGCGTTTGTGTTGTTTGTGTTGTTTTAATAACTTTGAAACATTTGAAGCGTTAAAAAGAATCTTTTAAATCTGTTTTGTGATACTGTTGAATGTTTTTGATGAAAAGAAACATTTGAAGTGTTTGTGTTGTTTTAAAGAGTCGAAAAGAATGTTTAGAACGTTTTTGTGATAATATCGACTGATTTGAAAAGTCTGTGTTGACTGATTTAATGAATTAAAGATTTGAAGCGTTTGTGTTGACTGATTTAATAAGTTGAAATGAAACATTTGAAGCGTTTGTGTTGACTGATTTAATGAATTAAAGATTTGAAGCGTTTGTGTTGTTTTAATAACTTTGAAACATTTGAAACGTTTGTGTTGTTTTAAAGAGTTGAAACGATTTTGTAACTTTGAAAATCAATCTCGTCAACTCAAACACTTCTTTGAATCACTAAACGAAATGTAATTATTAATCTAACCTTTTAAATCAGGACGTTTAAGTTCTCCACGAAAGCTTGGTTTTTGTAGGCCATGACCATCGTCCAAAGTTGGAGACGAGTGATGTGACATTTTATGTGGAGGCATATCATCACTGATTCCGTCTTCTAGTTCATCGTCTTCTTCCCCCATCATCATTTCGTCTGTGTGGGCAGTTTCGGCGCTTCGGCATCGTTTTCGGCTTTCGGACGGCGAGGACATGAAATCTGCAAACAATGTTATTAAATTTGTAAGTTGATTAAAAAGAAACTCACCTCCATTTAAATTTACCGGTTTGGGTGCTTCACACAACAGTCCTCCATTACCCATATTTGAAGAAAGTACTCGCAACAAGTCCGCTGTTTTCAGGTTCAACGAAGCGGCCAGGGCCGCAGTTCCGAGACTCATTTAGTAAGTGAAGTGACCAAGTTTGTAGACTTTTGAGTTAGCGAAGTGTCTAAACAATTAAGTAACTTGTCATACTTATAAACACAATTGGCACGAAGACGCGAAAGAGTTTAAAAGTACTCTTTAAATCATTAAACAAGACAGAAACACTTAAACAAGCCAATACGACCATCTTAGCCGAACCGATCACGCCTCTTTTGCAAAAGCCTTGAAAATTTCTCGAAATTTGCATGATAACCTGTCAAGCGCGATCCTACGCGCCAAGCCGCCTTGATGATCCAACGCTCCAGCGACTTGGACTTCGGCGCATGATAAAATCGCTTGATGCGTTCATGCAATGTCAAGCAAGCGGCGCGCAGATATAGGTGATCGGCTTTCGGGGCACCCGAAATTTGATGCAAATTTCTCCCGCGGATCCCGAAAATCTTATCTTTTTGCATCTTCGCTTACGTGAACGGGCTTTTGAAGTACATTGGGCAAGATAGAATTTAATATTAAAGAAACGTTTCGAATATTGAAGACATTTGATTCTTAAAGCAACGTTTCGAATACTAAAGAACATTTGATTTGAATTATAAAATGGAATTGATTTGAATCTTCAGAACATTTAAATAAAAAACTAGACAATTCAAATCAACAAACATTTTAGACATTCAAAGCAAAAAACTAGACAAAGTGATCAAGGCTTTTTGAATTCAAGTCCACACAAGACTACCGTATTTGCTTTTCCCCTCTCGCCGCACAACTCAAATACACAGCCACTTAACCTCATCCCAATCGTCAATTCGCGCTTCTTCCGCACGCGCAACAATGCAAACGAGGTGCTCAATCGAGAGCGGCAAATAAGTGCACAAACGGAAGCTCGGATCCACGAAGCCCAATTGAGAAGCCAAAAGATCTGCACACTGTGTAGACAAAACTGGACAAGAAGTTTAAATGATCTTAAAAGGTGTTGGAATTAAAAAGAGTTCTCAAAACAAAACACTATCATTTAAAACAGCAGTCAAAACATAAACTATTCAAAACTATCATTTAAAAAGGCATCAAACTCTTTGCTCCGAATACTATTTGAAAGAATCATTAAAATCAAAACAAGACCAATCGAAGAGTCGTCAAAATTAAATTCCCCAAAGCAAAAAGCACTGCCATTAAGTTCTTCAGAAACAAAACACTATGATTTAAAAGATTCCCCAAAGCAAAAAGCACTGCAATTAAGTTCTTCAGAAACAAAACACTATGATTTAAAAGATTCCTCAAAATCAAATTATTCAAAACATTAAAACGTTGTTTCAAAGCACTTTAAAAGAGTCATTAAATAAAGATCAACAGAGAATGTCAATATTGAAGAAAGGCTTCAAAAGCTCATCCCACTCATTGAAATCCTAAAAACCGAGTCCAGAAGCGCTCGCCGATGATTGAGGTCAAGACGGTGGCAAATTGCGTATGCGCCAGGTCATCTTCGCCCAAAAAGCCGCAACAACACAAACCAGGTAAGCCTCGATAATTGGCTGCTGCGCAAGTCGGCATTCCACCTCTTCCACAATGCAGAGACGGTGAAGGACATTGAGGGACAAAAGCTTCTTCGGCTTTTCAATGACTTCCCGGCATAGTCGAACTTAATGGCTTTTAATGAGTGCGACTTTTGTGAGCTTATGTTTCTTGTTCTTGATCTTTTTCGACAATTTGAATTGAAGTTAAATGATTAGAATCGAAGAGTTTAAATGATTCTAATGAATTTAGTTGTCAAACAACGTCTTAAAAGTGACATTGAAGTTTAATGATTTGAATTGAGTGGTTTGAATTGAAGAATTTAATGATTAAAAACGAATTGAAGATTTTAGTCAAACCTTTAAAGACAGTAGAGTGACCCGATCTACCGAAGCTGTGTAAATCTTCTTAGTTTTTTATGAAAATTTTAAAAGGCTTCGGTAGATCTGTTGGTAACTCTACCTCCGGGTCGCTCTAAAACATAATCTTTAAAGACAACATCTTAAAGGTGACATTGAAGTTAAATGATTTAAACAACAAACGATTAATCTAGATGTCGAAAACAAGCAAGAGTTTAGTCAAATCTTTAAAGACAGCATCTCAAAAACGAGTACAAAAATAACAAAATAACGTTTTTTAACAATCTTTTTAAGTATCCAAAAAACTCAACCAAACCTCAGCAGCACTCAAACAATAGCAATGTACAGTAAGCTCCCGACAACATTGAAGAGTGACCCGGATCGTAAGCCACACGACCCCGATCGCGATGCTCATCTCTCTCATTCATTTCATGAAAGCAGTCTATAACCGCTTTTGTTGTGGCGGTCATCTCGGTGTCTTCGCTCAACGACGCCAATGAATGAAGACACAATTGGACGACGCATTCACGGACTGGCTCTTCCTTCCGGTAACCCTTGCAATTGCAACAAGCGTGCAGGCGCAAACAATAGTTGCACTCGTCTCCGTGAATGGTGAATGCGGGCAAAGGTAAACTTCCCGGGCAAATAAGACGGTTAATGCACGCTTCTTCCGTCAATTGTCTCTAAAGATGTCATGTTTGGAGGCCAAACAATGCTGATGTTTGTGGAGATCGAAATAGATGTCGAGCTAATTAAAATTGATCTTGACAGTGAAGCACTTACTTTGTTGATCAAAGTGTTGTAAACACGGAGTTTGAAAGCAACTCCGGCAAGTTGACTCAAAAAGCTGGAGTGTTTGTTCAAGCAAATAGCCAACAAACGTGACTTAAAAGCTCAAAAGTACAAATTGGCTTTTTAGGCATTCGAAGTTGTTTTGAGTTTGAAAGACTTGCTTTAAAATATTTTTAAGAAAGAGTGTTTGAAAGCATTGTGATTCTTATTAATAAGATGCTTTAAAGACATAATGAATGTGGAGATCAGCGAATAAATTGTATTGACGATAAACTTATTTTTAGTGTGGAGATTAAACAAATTGACTTTGTTTAAAATATTGCGGAGATCAATGAATGAATTGTATTGACAAGAAACTTATTTTTGGTTTGAAAATCAACGAATGAATTGTATTGACAACAAAATTTTTTTTATGAATTTGAAGATCAAAAATTTAATTTCATTTGAAAGATTGTGGAGATCAACGATTCAATCTTATTGACGAGAGAATTACTTTTGGTTTGAAAATCAATGAATGAATTGTATTGACGAGAGAATTACTTTTACTGTGGAGATTAAACAAATCGATCTTGTTAATCAAAAAAAGATGCTTTAAAAGCATAATGAATGTGAAGATCAACAATTTAATTTCATTTGAAAGATTGTTAATAAGATGCTTTAAAGGCATAATGAATGTGGAGATCAACGATTCAATCTTATTGACGAGAGAATTACTTTTAACGTGGCGATCAATCAAAACAATCTTTAAAGACATCACAACTTTTTACAATCACTTATTTCGAAAACTCAACAACTTCATTAATCACTTCAAAACGTTTACAGTACTCAAAAACTTTAAGCGCGCACACCCTAAAGGACCTGTCATCTAACCGCAGAGTTTAAAGCAACCGACTCCATTGTTCAACAGCAAATTCCACGAAACGAATTGTTTGTCCAATCCGAATAGCCACGCGTAAGCGTGACCCTTCGAACTTCCACTTCGCTCACTTACTTCACACATACAAGGCAAACAAGCGCCAATCGGCAGCAGCAAGCGCATTAACAAGCTCCATTATCGTCTCCGCGCTTGGCAAATATTGCCTCCGATTGTTGATGTCTACTCGAAACACTTACGATCAGCTTCTCCCACAAAATTGGGCTTATCCATTTGCGGGAACTGAAGTTATTCTTGCATGCTTGAAAAAGTTGATTTGAAAGAAAAAACAATGCTTTGAAAAAAAAGTTGATTTGATAGCAAAGTTGATATGTTTGAAAGCAGAATTGATATGTTTGAAAGTCAATGTTTTTTGAAGTGAAGTTGATTTGAAAGTAAAGTTGATATGCTTAAAACTCAGTGTATTTTTGAAAGCAAAATTGACTAAACAACATTGCTTTTAAAGTCAGTATTTAAGGAAAAGTCAATGTTTTTGAAAGCAAAATTACAAGAACGTCGTCACTTAAGCCTCAAAGTCGATGTTATTAACGATGCTTTTAAACACTTACATCTCTCTTAATCACTTTCTACAACTCAAATCATTCTACCAAACAATCAAAACACTTACAGTACATTCAAGACTCAACCTAAACACTTACAACTTTCTGTCTAACTCAACAAAACAACCACTTAATGCCAAAAAACGGTTGAAACTCGTCGAAAACAAAAGCGCGGAATGTTTACTGCCACCGGAACATCCAAACAGGCGACAAAGCCTCCCGGAGTGTAATAATTGTTAAAGCAATTAGCGTGATTGAATATAGAGAATGTTGCTTACTTGGCGGCGCATGTTCGAGGCTTTTTGTTAAACTCTTGGAAGGCTTATGCTTGGCGTCTAAAGCGCATGACCTCCGCGTCTGCTCCGGTCCAACAATTGGAAGTGTGATGGAAGTCCAAAGGTAACAGCCAAAAATAGCGTTTTTGGAATCAAGCAGAGCGAAGATCATAACGTGTACTGTACTTTGTTTTTGTGAGTGGGAGAGTTATTGAAAAGTATGTTGAATGTCTAATTAATCGTTGAGTTAGTTAAACATGTTTGGAATCGATTCAAAAATGTGAGTCTAATTAATCGTTGATTTGCAAATCAACAAAGCAAACATTTAAAAAGCCACATCAACAAATCAACAAAGCAAAAAAACTAACATATCAACAAATCAGTTCAAATGAGTCTTTGAAATATCAAATCAACAAAGCAAACATTTAAAAAGTCAAATCAACAAAGCAAAACACTATACTCAAAACTTCAAAAATTCATATCACCAAAGCAAACATTTAAAAATTCAAATCAACAAATCAAATCAACAAAACAGAACAACTAACAAATTAACTAACATATCAACAAAGCAAATCAACAAATCAACAAATCAACAAAGCAAAACACTATACTCAAAACTTCAAGATCTTCCCAACTCATCGCACCTAACCGAGCGCCCTGTTTACATAGCCTAATTAATTGGCACTTTCGTGGAGATGACGCCTCAATTCCAACCTCCGCATTCTACAAATAGCCCTTTTTATACAACTCCATGTACACGCTTTGATTAGCGTGTTCAGAGTTGAACTTAACAAATAAACAAAGACATTTTTTGTTGAAAACCTTCTTTGCAGTCGTTTTGTTTGATCTCTTAAATTGATCACTTGAATGTCGTCCTGTTTGAAACAATAGCCGAGTTAAGCAACGCAACATTTAAATACTTAAATTGCGTGTCCAGAGGAATTGAACGAAGCAAAAGTGTAAATGACGGTTTTGTTCTGGATGAAGTGGTCACGTTAGCTTTCCAAAAACGTCCAAATTGCTGAATTGGTGGATTGTTGTTGAATTCCGTGTAGGTTTTAGTTGACTAATACGTCAGCAAACACGTTTACAGATTACACGATTACAGAGATCCGTTTTAATTAATTTTATTGTTCTTTAAAACGATCTTTGTTTTTGAAAAGAAAGTTTTTTGTTGAGGTGTTTTTTTATATTCTTTAGAGGTGTTGTTTTAAAGCTGTTACAACATTTAAAAGTGTTTGAAAAAGAAACCTTTTTGTTGTTGATGTTTTACTGTTTAAATGATTTGAATGATTTTATTACTGTAAAACCTCTAATTATTCGGCATGCAGAACAATATTTTCAACTCAAACTTTAAAAAATCATTAAACAAACTTTATTCGTGTGCAAGTAAAATAACAACAAGATAACCATAGTCCAAACTTTATTAAGTAATTGAACAACATCGGGTGCGCTTTGTCCAGTGTTGAAAGTCTTGTCAAACAACTTTGAAATGATTGTCGTGTTCCTCCACAACTTCTCTTTCTTATGGGGACTGGGACCCTAATCACTTGACATTGCAGTGACGTTTAAGACTAACCAAAAAAGTATTACAGAAAAGATACATACCGTATTCTCTCTAATAGAAGGCCCGGGCCGTCTATTTTTCGAGACCCCGGCAGGGGGGCCGTTTATTAGAGAGAGCCTTCTATTAGAGAGGGCCTTCTATTAGAGAGAATACGGTAAACATCCTTAAAATGTAATAGTTGCTGAACCATCTGAATAATTTGTTCAACGTCTTCATAGTTATAGATCTTTATTCACATACAACAAAACACTAGTCCCGATTTGCACACTCATCCTTGTAATGTTTATGGAGTATAGAACTTATGCATTTATTGTTTAATGAGTGTAGACGGAGACGGTTATTCATTGAACTTACAATATCTAAAATGAACATTTTAATTCACTGTCTAGATAAATGTAAAAGGTTATGCAGACAACGAGTACTTGCCTCGTCATGTGCATAACTCAAAACAGCAAACCTTACAAGATATCAAGTCAATAAAAAGAACTCACACGTAGAAGAAGGTCTCAAAATGCGTCCGCCGCTCTCTAACCAACTCAATTGTTGGGGAGTTATATCGCTATTTTGTGATAACATGAAGACGGCTTACTTCCGCAGTAAGTAGAACAAAGGTTGGAGCCGGGATGGGAGGTGGGTTCTAAAATTATCTTTAAGAATAGCTTTTAAACTATTTTTGGTTTGCTTTCTTATTTGAGAGCTTTTTTTGAAGATATAGAAAAACTTAAATGTTCTGATGTTTAAGTTGCAACTTACTTCACATTTATCGTCATTCCAACTAGTGGTCCGTTGTGCGTTTAATCTCATATTTGAATCAAACTAAAAGTGATTAAACAGTCAACCGTCTCCGTTTACAGTCATCAACTTTAAATAACTAAACTCTAAAGTCTCTTTAAATAACTAAACTCTAAAGTCTCTTTAAATTAAACATAGCAAATAACAGAAATAATAAGGATGCTGTAAAGACAACGCTAAGCAGATGTTTTTTCGCGCCAAATCCATACAAGAAAAGGCGCGCTGTTTGTTCCGGCCAGGCAACGATTAACATAATTGACTATTTGTGTCAGAAATTTGTTTAAAGATAGGAGATTAAAATGATAGAGAAGTGTGTTTAATTGATGTGGTGTTGAGAGAGGTTGGGTGTGACTTCTGGTCATTCTGGCGCTCTTGGAGGCATAATCACTGAGTTGTCTTGGTCGGAAGTGTTGATTTTAATTTGGTTATTGTGCGTTGAGGGACTTAGTCCAAAACATGATGCAATTTTTGAATTAAGCAGATTTGGAGATTGGCATCTTGTGCCAAGGTTGTGAATGCAATTTGTTCAATTCAATAACTCTAACTTGAAGATAGGGAATGAAAAAGAAGTACTTTTTGTATTGTGTTCTTTTAATTTGTTTAATTTGTTTAATCGATAAGAATTGTGAAGTTGCTTTTTTGAGAAACTCTTTCTTCAAATTGCTAATTTGATTGCTTGTTTAGAAACAACTTCTTTTAATTGATAAGAATTGTGAAGTTGCTTTTTTGATTAAGTGTTTAGAAATAACCTCTTTTAATTGATAAGAATTGCTAATTGTGAATGAAGCGGGTTGCGTGTATTTAAAGACCGCTACTTTAGTTACTTTTAAGGGTGTACCGCAAAATGGTGTCAATACGCCTCATCTTGTTGTTCTTGATAGTCAAAACAGTAACTGGAGGTAAATGCCACTTTAAACAACAACATTTAATTAAAATTCCTTTTATAGAATCCGTAGCCTTCGACTCAATCAATCAGACACTGAGCAACTTCAATCAGGAGACTTTTGATCAGTTGATATCGAAGATCGGAACTAACTGGACAGACAATGAATACCAACATACTTTACTGCATCTTGCAGCCAGAAACGGTTACTACAGCACCGCGAAAGCCTTAATCAACAAAGATCCAAGTCTGATCAACGCAACCGATAAAGATAACTGGTATCCTATTCACTACGGAGCCTTTAAAGGACACTGTGACATTATTTCTTTACTGCTTGAAAATGGAGCTGATGTCAACTCACTTGCAAAGTTTGATGATGATCCAAATTCTCCATCCGTGTCTCCACTCTATCTTGCAGCGCGTAAAGGACACGTTGGATGTGTTCGGGTCTTGTTGGACAACGGAGCAAACATCAATCATCAAACCAGTGAAGGAGAAAGTGCAATCCATATCGCTTCTAAAGAAGGGCATTATGATGTTGTGAAATTGCTTGTCGAAAGAGGAGCAGACACCAACATTAAAGACAACGACAACGACACCGCATTGGATCTCGCTATTAAAAGTGACAACAGAAACTACGAACTTATTAACTACCTGGACGAAAACATTAAATATCCAGTTCACAGTGCTGTTTCAAACAACTTGACAACTAAATTGAATGAGTTGATTGCTGCAAATTTTGACGCCTACACATTTAATGAACACCAAGAAACTCCTCTTCGCATCGCCGCCAGAAAAGGATATTATCAAATTGCAAAATTGTTGATCAACAAAGATCCAAGGTTGGTCAATGCTACTGACAAACATCACTGGTTTCCACTTCATTATGCAGCCTTTGAAGGACATTGTGGCATTATTTCTTTGTTGCTTGACAATGGCGCTGATGTCAACTCACTTGCAAAGTTTAATGATGATTCAAATTCTCCATCCGTGTCTCCACTCTATCTTGCAGCACTCAATGGAAGTGTTGAATGTGTTCGGATTCTATTGGACAATGGAGCAGATATCAATCATCAAACCAGTGAAGGAGAAAGTGCAATCCATGTCGCTTCTAAAGAAGGATATTATGAAATTGTCAAAGTATTGATTGAAAATGGAGCAGATGTCAACATTAAAAACAACGACAACAAAACTGCATTGGATGTAGCCAAAAACAAAGAAATCATTGATTATCTCGAAGGAAAGAGTTCTCAATCTACTCCTTCTTCTTAATTTGTATTGTGTTCTTTTAATTCAATCAATAAACATTTAAAGATGTAAATCTTTAGTTATTAAAAGTGTTGTTTAAATCAAACGATGACTTTAATAGGTCACAAACAATGTGATAGTTGAACAGGCAACGTAGTCAACAAATTTAACATAATTGAGTGCAATGTTTGAATTCAATTTCTTTGTTATTGAGTATTGCAGACATTCTTATCAAAACTTTCAAGCGCAGTTTGTTGAGCAATTTAAATCCGGATTAATTTGCCTCAAAAACAAGAAACGGGCAGACATTTTAATCACTAATGTTTAAACTGAGTGGTAATTGAAGAAGTTAGTTACAATTTAAATCTGTGACGATTTGCACTTTAAAACGTCACTAAACAACTGTTATTGTTAAATGTCATCAAAGTGTTTAATTTACCCGAAAGAGTAGTGACTGATAAAAGAATGCTTATTATTTGAAGTTTTGAAAGCAGACTACTTAATCCCTTGCCAAAATTTAATCATTGCGGATTTAAAATGATGGTGCCCAAGAAAGCAAGCAGCCCAACAACGTTGTATTTTGATATTTAAATGAAAGAATTTGACAAACAACGCAAAACTACTCAAAATTTTGCATATTAAACACTGATAACAAAATCGTTGGAAAGGTTTTAACAATGAAATGGATGAATTGTTCTTAGAATAAAACACACCCCGAAGTGGACGACTTATTTTTAATCCAGCATGGCACACGAAATAATAATTTAAAGATTAGCGAACAATCTGATATAATAATAGCAAAAAGCGCAAGTTAAATTTTATTGATTGAAAAGATGAATTTGAAATTCTTTTTGCTTTCTTTATTTTGTTGTGTATGCAGCGGAGAAGGTCAGTTTTGTTATAAATATTAAATAACACTATTTTTAGACGTAATCACTACTCAACCACCTGAATATCCTTGTGATAACGACATTCTATTCGGAATTGACAACTCAAATAAAGTGAATGCTACTGTGTTTCAGGTTAATTTAAATTAACAATTTAGTGCATTAACTTATTTTTAGAAACAAATAAATTTTCTTGTTAACTACACATTTAATGAATGGAATCATTTTGAGCACCTTTCCCTTTACAGTGTTTCTGATATCTTTATTAAATTTGGAAATCTTAAAACAAAATCTGGTGTAAAAACATATATTCGAAGCATCCAACAGGTAACTATGCAGTTCAATACAAATTTAATTCATTTGCATTTAGGTTGATGACGTTTACAGCACATGTGATAAAATTACTGAGTTAGTTGGATTGTTTTTGAAATACACACGAATAATCTTGTTTTCGAATGAATTCCATTTGCCTGACGTAGAAGATAAATGTATCATTGATTTAAAGGCAAGTATTTTATGTAAATTACACTGCGTTTCAAACTTTTAAAGTTTAGGGTTTGGTTTCACAAGGCAATTCACTTGCTTTTGTTCCGCTCAGCGCTAACTTTAACAGCACTGTCTTAAATCACTACTTCAAACAAGCAAAGATTATCGAATGGGATATTGCACACAGTGACACTCCTGCGGACTGGCATGCTTTTTAAGCACTCTATTTGAAGACATTATTGTTTGTAGGGAAAAGCAGTTTGAAGATTTTTATGGTTGTGAAGATCAAAAAGCCACCACAATCAGATCAACACAAACTCCTCCATATCCTCCTTGCGACAATCAAATTGTAATTGCATTTGACAAATCAAATGGACTTACAAAAGAAGAATATAAACAGCTGCAACACTTTTTGATTGATTACGCATTCAATAACTGGACCCGTTTCGACAATCTAAATCTGTATTCATTCGATGATCACGCTTATTCAACTGTGATGTCCTTTGAAGATAATGCTGAACTGATAGACTTTATTCAAAACGAAGAGCAGGTATGAGAATTGTTTTTTAAACAAGAGTATATTTAAATTTAGAATAATGCCGCCGCACCTGATCTTTGCAATTTTTTAAAAACTCTTTTTGACTATCTTATAGTAACAACAAATCCTATCATCATCATATTTTTGAGTAAAATCAATGAAGCGGGTATGCAATTTTGATTCAAACATATCAACAAAAATTTCATAACTTTAAAGAATTTACAAAACTATCGCATTCTAATTTAATACTTTTTTAGATTTTGGAAAAGAAGACTGGCAAGGTGGTACATGTCAAGATTACATAGATAGTTATCTGAATGCTCCCATAACATTTGTTCTTTTAAACGACAAGATCACTGATGCGTTAAGAGAACGCATTCCGCAAGCTCAGATAATTAGACTGGATTTACCTAGCATTCCGCCTAATTGGGGGTGGAGTTTCTTGACAGCGTACGGTTGCAACGAAGGTGATTGAATTTATTGGTTAATTTAACATCTTTGAGGCTTTAGACAATCCTAACGACAAATCAATCTATCCTTGTAACAGCAAGTTTATCTTTGGTTATGAGGTCTCTTCTGAAATCAACGAACAAGTTCTTGATGCTAAAAGAACATTCTTGGTTGAAGGTGTTTTCAATAGTAGCTGGAATGTATTTGAAAACTTGGCTTTGATTGCTTACTCAAATGAAACGATCATTCAAGACTTTGGCACCTTGTCAAATTTGACGGATGTGCACGATTTTATTAACAATTCAACAGAACATAACGTTTGTTTGCTTTTAAAAAATATTAAAAGAGTAATCATTTTAGTTGAATGCCTCCAGAACATCTTTATGCAGTGTATTCAAAACACTCACAACGTCTTACTTACTTGATGTCAATGTCATTTTGTTTGCCAATACGTTTAATGATCGTATAGGCGATGAATGCTCTCTTTGGATCAAACAACTAAGAAACAACGTCAATTTGATTAATTTTGTCGGTTTGTCTAAACAAGTCAATACACAGTATCTGGCATCACACTTTCCACAAGCTATTTTTACACCTTGGAATACAATAGAAAAATGGGGGCTTGAATCTTATGGGTGTCAAGACTTTGTTGTTAATGCTGCAACATATCCATGTAACAACGATTACACTAACAGAATATTTTATGATAAATCATATCACCTAAGTCCAATTGCCTACCAGGTTAGATTTTATCTGATAAAAACCTAAAAACATTTCTAGCGGCTAACAAACTTTTTACTAAAGAAAGTTTTCATTAAACAATGGTCAGATTTTCACAATACACATGTTTATAACTATCCTAATTATAATGAAATTGATACGCCGACTAAAATAAAATTGGAGTTGTTCATTCGTCAAAATTTAAGAGTAAGTGTGCAACTTAAAACTAGACTATTAAAAGTTTAGAGCAACAACAATGACGAGCCCTTATTCTGTACAGCTTTAGCATATGTGGTTGTGAAGAATTCAAACTTGTTGTTTTTCGTAAGCAAGTTTGATCAAACTGTTTTTGTACCAGATGATGGATGCAAAAAGAATGTAGATGTAAGTTATTGAGTTGTTGCAATGATTTTAAAACACACTGATTAAAATACTATTGAATTAAAACATAAATTTTAGTATATTAATGTTTATTCCAAAATATCGTTCGTGGCACTTGGTTCTTTAGTTAATAAAACATTCATACAACAAATATTCCCGAAAGCCGCATTTGTTGAATGGAACATCGAGCAAGATGAAGAATTTGTAAATTGGAATCAATTTTTATGGAAATCTTTTAACTGTTGTAAGATAATTTGTTAAATTAACTAATCAAAATAACTTTTCAGCCGGCGAGTCGCCTATAATTCTGCCATTAGGTACTTCAACCGTTGCTCCAACAACGAAATCTTCAACCAGTACAACAAAGAGTTCTACTATCTTGTTAAGCTCAACTGCAAAACCTTCAACAACAAAAATAAGCACAACGACGTTAATCACATCTACAGGTGAATTAAAACAACAACATTTTATAAACACACTTTTAGCTCATTCTCGAACAACTTTAAAAGCATCAGACTCGGGAAGCAAATCAAAAGAAAGGATTCTACTTGGCGTGTTTATTCCACTCATCATTATTATATTAATTGGATTCATTGTAATTATTTGGTGGTGCAGAAGAAGAAGCCGTCAGCAGCTTGTTGAAAATATGGTCTCCAACAAATTCTACAAAGAAAATGAAGATTGCGGTGAAGAACGGTACTTTCTTTAATTGATTACAAAGATTAAACACTATTTTAGTGAGGAAGATCCATGGAGTATCAGTTTTGATTGCCTGAACATCAACTTCCTCGACAAGCTTGGAAGTGGAGAGTTTGGCGACGTCTACTTAGGACGAATCAACGGAGATGCTCCAATTAAAAGCATCTACACAGACTCTCCACAGTGTCAAAGATTCCATGACTGCAGTGTAGCTATTAAAACGTTGCCAGCATTGATGCAAGTAGACAATCAAGCGATTAAAGAGTTCCAAAAAGAGATAGAGTTTATGAAGACGTTGAAGTTCCACAACAATATCGTTTGCTTTCTTGGATATGTTAACGATTTCAACAATCCTTTAATGCTTCTTGAATATTGTGGAAATGGAGACCTTTTACGGTATTTGAAGACAAACAAAGAGAAGTTTGTTGAAAGCTTTGAAGAGAATGCTGACTGTAGAATTTTGATAGCATTTGCGTGGCAAATATCAAGTGGTTTGGACCATCTCGGTTCCTTGGGCTTGATTCATCGTGATATTGCTGCAAGGAATGTATTACTTGATGCACAGAATGTATGTAAAATAAGTGACTTTGGACTCTGCAGAAACTCCACTAATCAATTATATCAATCATCCGGTGGGAAGTTACCGATTCGTTGGATGGCTTTGGAGAGCTTAAAAGAGAACACCTTTAGTGTTAAAACTGATGTGTGGAGCTATGGAGTGTTATTATGGGAGCTGTTTACACTTGGAAGTCTTCCTTATGCTGATGTTGAAAGTATTTTGATGTTCTTAGAGTCTGGAAAGCGTCTAAACAAACCAACTTATTGTACAGATGAAATCTATCAAATAATGCTTGATTGTTGGTTAGTTGATCCAGAAGAACGTCCCACATTCACTATCATATGTCAACTACTCGCTAAAATGCTTGAGACCTCGACACTCCATTACAATTATACTTGGCTTGAAGAAGCAAACACTATTGAAACTATTGAAGAGATTGTATGAATAAAGCATTGATTGTCAATAAACAATTCTTTAAACACATATAACTAGTAGTAAAAGCACGTCTGTGTAGTGTTTAAATATCTTATTTTATTGAGCTCATGGAATTTGTACTATTTAAGTGATTTGAATAATTTTATTATCGTAAAACAAACTTTATTGATTCGCAAGTAATTGGACAAACATCAGGTGCGCTTTGTCCAGTGTTGAACGTATTGTCGAGTTACTTTTAGCGTTTTGATTTGTTATGTTCCTCTACATAATTAACAACTTCTCTTTCTTGCGGGGACTAGGACCTTAATCACTTGACATTGCAGAGACGTTTAAGGCTAACCAAAAATAAACAAATGAATAACAAAAAAGGTGTAGAACAATTAGAAGTTTTATGGTATACCAGCGGACTCGCGCCTTCGGCGCTCCACCGCTTTGTTGATGTTCTTTTAAAATTCTCTAACTAATCAACTTTAATCAACTCAATCAAATTAAACTCTTCATTGAACAAAAATGACTACATGCCTAGTCCTCAAAAAACTTTAAACTTTTTTATATTGGAGGCTATTCCACAAATTCTTTGACCATCAGTTCCGGCACCATTAGGGCCACAAACATGAGTTTTTTGGGTACATTTGCCGGACACCTTAATTCACACAGAATCGGTCTTTAACAGAAGTAGGAAAAATTTGAAAAAAATCCGGACTCCCAGGCAGACGTGGTAGGATCCGTTTCAAAAAGTGAGTTCTCTAACCGTGCTCAGCGCATAAAAGTAGGTCCCGAATGTGCCCCTATATCCAGTTTTGGCAGAAAAATGACCACTGACATACTGACTGACTGACATTGAACTTTTAGTTGTTTAATCAAACCCTTCAAACTTCAACTCTCTAATGTCTCTGTATCAAATAACAACTCAAACCTTCCAA
>JAMPIN010000026.1:0-105817 GCA_024699845.1 Aphelenchoides bicaudatus | reverse complement strand
TGCACCTCGACATTTCGGGGCTGCGCCGCCGCCAGCAGGCGCGCGCGATCCTGAACCATGTCGCCGAGGGCGAGCCGCTGCCGACGATCCTGATGGGCGACTGCAACGAATGGCGCGCCACGGGCGGCTGCCTCACCGATTTCGGCGTGCATCACCGGCTCGTCGACACCGGCCACAGCTTCCACAGCCGTCGTCCGGTCGCCAAGCTCGACCGCATTCGCAACCCCCGATCTCGAAGCCGTCGATGCGGGGGTCCACCCGCAGCCCGCTAGCCGCACGCGCGTCGGACCATCTGCCGATCTGGGCGCGGTTCAAGGCGGCCGAGTAGACTGCCCAAAATTTAGGCAAGCGCCGGGCTCGCCTGCCCAGCGAACGAACGATTGTTCGCTCATGAACCGCCCAAACCGTCACAAAATGTCAACCTGAATCCCAGTCACGCAATTTGGCACGGCTGTTGCACCGCAACATGATGCCACAGGCAGAAGGGGGCATCATGAAGCTGATTCTGGCAATCATCAAACCGTTCAAGCTTGACGAAGTGCGCGAGGCGCTCACCGGGCTGGGCATCGCCGGCATGACCGTGACCGAGGTCAAGGGGTTCGGCCGGCAAAAGGGGCAGACCGAAATCTACCGCGGCGCCGAATATGCGACGAACATGGTGCCCAAGGTGAAGATCGAGCTCGTCTGCGACGATGCGCTCGCCGCAAGGGTCGTCGAAACGCTGCAGCAAAGTGCCGGCACCGGATCGATCGGCGACGGCAAGATTTTCGTTCTCGACGTGGGTCAGGCCGTGCGCATCCGCACCGGCGAGACCGGCGAGGCGGCACTGTAATGACGAAGGGGGAAAACATGACGTTCGCAAATAAATTTGCGGCCGGCGCCGGGGCCGTGGGCCTGTCGCTGTTCGCCGCGCTGCCCGGCTGGGCGCAGGAAGTCGCCGCGGCGGCACCCCGAACCGGTCGTCGACAAGGGCGACACCGCCTGGATGATGACCTCGACCGTGCTCGTGCTGCTGATGATCCTGCCGGGCCTCGCGCTCTTCTATGGCGGTCTCACCCGCACCAAGAACATGCTGTCGACGATGACGCAGATCGGCGCCGCCGCGTGCCTCGCGATGATCATCTGGGTCATCTACGGCTACGGCCTCGCCTTCGGCCCCGAAGGCAATGCCTTCATCGCATGGGGCAAGTTCTTCCTCGCCGGCGTCACGCCCGACAGCCTCGCCGACACGTTCAGCGACGGCTTCAAGCTGCCCGAATATGTGTTCATCAGCTTCCAGATGACCTTTGCCGCGATCACCCTCGCGCTGGTCCTCGGATCGGTCGTCGAACGCATGAAATTCGCCGCGGTGATGGTCTTCGGCGCCGTCTGGCTGACGATCGTCTACTTCCCGATCGCGCACATGGTGTGGGCGGCGGGCGGCCTCTTCTTCGAAATGGGCGCGCTCGATTTCGCCGGCGGCACTGTCGTGCACATCAACGCGGGCGTCTCGGCGCTCGTCGCGGCGCTGATTCTCGGCAAGCGCATCGGCTACAGCAAGGAAATCATGGCGCCGCACTCGCTGACCCTCACGATGGTCGGCACCGGCATGCTGTGGGTGGGCTGGTTCGGCTTCAACGCCGGCTCGGCGCTCGAAGCCAATGGTTCGGCCGCGCTCGCGATGATCAATACCTTCGTCGCGACCGCCTCGGCGGCGCTGTTCTGGATGCTTGCCGAAAAACTCGCCGGTCACAAACCCTCGGCGCTCGGCTTCTGCTCGGGCATCATTGCCGGCCTCGTCGCGGTAACCCCCGCGGCGGGCAATTCGGGGCCCTTCGGTGCCATCGTCCTCGGCGCGGCCGCTTCGCTGATCTGCTTCTATGCGGTGACGGTGCTCAAGCCGAAGCTCGGTTATGACGACTCGCTCGACGCCTTCGGCATCCACGGCATCGGCGGCATCGTCGGCGCGATCGGTACCGGCATCGTCTATGCGCCCGGCCTCGGCGGCCCCGGCGGCGAGGATTTCGCGATGGGACCGCAGCTCGTGACCCAGATCTCGGCGGTCGCGGCAACGATCGTCTGGGCGAGCATCGGCACCGTCATCGCCATCTACGTCGCCAAGCTCCTCACCGGCCTGCGGGTTTCGGAAGAGGTCGAACGCGAAGGCCTCGACCTCGGCGAACATGGCGAGCGCGCCTACAACTACTGACGAGACAGGATACCCGTCGCCGCACGCTCTCTCTCCTTTCAAACGGCGGCGGCGGGGTCCTAACGAGGTTCCTCCTGCGAACCACTTGTGGCCGGGATGCAACAGCTGCCGGCCATTTTTTGTGCCCGCAGCAGGCTCTCCAATCTCGCTGAAATGCTGCACGAAATTTGCGCAGCATCGCATCGAATTTAGGCCTTTTCATCATGACATTAATATGGCATTCATTGCGTCAACAGTTTCAGGAGGGGAGAGCCTGAAAGGCTGGGCCGGGACGAAAGTTCCGGCCCTCTTTTTTTGTGCGCAACATGCAGGGCGCCGGAAAATCCCGGTTTTCAGTCCTTGTTGCGGCGATAATGCAACACGGCAAACACGCGCCAACTACCGTCGTCCTGCAAAACCGAATCGCCGACGACGAGCGAATCCGCATTCTCGAGCCGATATGTCGACCGGCCGATTTCGATGTCGGCGCTCCCCCAGTTCGCGGTCCATTCCGCGTCGGCGATGCGGCCGGAAACGGCCCGGGTCCGGCCATGGCTGTCGGTCCAGTTGCCGCCAACGCGGCCCGATCCGTCGATGCGGTAATGCGCCTTCGCCGAATAGGTCGCGCGCGTCGCTCCGTCGATGGACAGTCGATAGGAAAGCAGGACCGTGTGTGCGTCCGCAGCCGGTCCGATATCGAGCGTCGCGGTCGCCGGCTTGCCGAATGCCTCGCCCTCGCCAATCCAGCTTCCGTGCCAGGCCGCCAATGACGGTGCTTCGGCGGCGGGCGCGGCTGATACCAGCAACGCCGCCGCGGCCCATGCTGATGACGTCAAGCCGCCATCTCGGACTGCGAAAACATGAAGGCATTGCCGTCGGGATCGTAAAAGGTGATGAGTTTCACCAGCCCCGGAATGTGCTGGATATCCCCGTCCTGCCGCACGCCCTCGGCGTCGAGATGCGCTTTCGCCGCATCGATGTCGGCAACTTCGAACACATTGGTCGCGCCGCCGCCCTGCGTCACGCTCTCGACCTCGCTGAGGCCGATATTCACGCCCGCCATCGGGGTCTTCAGCTCGCACCAGCCGATCTCGTCGGCGCGATAGAGCAGTTCGCACTGCATCACCCGCTCGTACCAGGCGATCGCCGCGGTCATGTCCCTCACTCCCATCGAACAGGTGAGTTCGGATCCGATCTGAAGCGCCATGTGACTCCTCCCTTTGCAAAGCGCGGACCCGGCAGAGAATCGCCGCCTCCATGCCGCTTGCCTCAATGATCTGGTTTGTATAGTTAGTTGCAAATGTCGTCAACCACGCCCGCCCCGCTGCTCGTCAAGCTTGGCAGCCATCGCTGGCTGGTGCCGCTGCTCGCCGATCTCGCCGCACACAAGGGCGCGCGCTTCGTCGAGCTGATCCACCGGTTGGGGCTATCGCGCGACAGCCTCGCGCGCACGCTGGAGGCGGCCGCCGCGACCGGCTGGGTGCAGCGTAATCCCGGCCACGGCCATCCGCTGCGTCCCGAATATATCCTGACCGAAACGGGACAAACTGCCGCCGCGCGCGCCGCGACCATCGCCGAAGCGCAGGAAGCGATCGGCCTGCCGCCGGGCGCCGCGACGCGATGGGGCCTGCCACTCGTTGCCGGGATCGACGCGGGACACGTCCGCTTCAACGCGCTTTCGCGCCTGCTCGCTCCCGCCACCCCGCGCGCGCTGTCGCAAGGGCTGACCGCGCTCGGCCGACATGGATTGGTTACGCGCGAAGTGCTGGATATGCGCCCGCCGGCAAGCCGCTACGAACTGACGCGGAGCGGACGATTGCTGGCCACTGCTTGCTCTTCGTGATCTCCGGCGTCCGCCGGGGGCGCACTCAGCCCAGAGCCGCTTTCACGAAATCGGCAGCGCGCTCGCCGATCATGATGCTCGGTGCGTTGGTGTTGCCCGAAACCAGCCGCGGCATCACGCTCGCGTCGGCGACCCACAGACCCTCGATACCATTGAGCTTGAGCGTCGGATCGACCACTGCGTCGGCGTCATTCCCCATCCGGCACGTGCCCACCGGGTGATAAACGGTGTCGGCACGGGCACGGATCAGCGCATCGAGCGCGGCGTCGTCGGCGAGGTCCACCGGATGCCGGTCGGCACCCGCATAGTCGGCGAGCGGCGGCGCCGCGGCGATGCGGTGCATCATGCGCACCCCGGCGCGCAACGTCGCCATATCGCGCGCGTCGGTCAGAAAGCCGGGATCGATCGCCGGCGCTGCCGCGGCATCCCCCGACGCCAGCGTCACCGATCCGCGGCTTTCGGGCCTGAGCACGCAGGCATGGCACGAAAAACCGTGCCCTTTCACCTTCGTCCGCCCGTGATCCTCGAGCATCGCGGGGACGAAGTGATACTGGATGTCGGGCGCGGGCAGGTCGGGGTGCGATTTCCAGAAGCCGCCGGCTTCGGCAAAGCAGGTCGTCATGATGCCGGTGCGCCGCCCGCGATGTTCGAAGATCGCCTTCATCATCCGCCATGTCCCGCCAAGACTGTCGCCGAACGGTTCGGTCGAGCGCGTCTCCCAGCTCGACACATAGTCGATATGGTCCTGCAAATTCGCGCCGACGCCGGCGCGGTCGGCCATGACCTCGATCCCCTTGTCCCTGAGATGTGCCGCGGGCCCGATCCCCGACAGCATCAATATCTGCGGGCTGTTGAAGGCGCCCGCCGACAGGATCACCCCGCCGCGTGCACGCAGCGTCTCGCATTTCGACCCGCGCCGGATCACCACCCCCGTCGCACGCCCGTTTTCGACGAGAATCTTCTCGACCAGCGCGCCGGTGCGCACCGCGAAATTGCCATGCTCGCGCAGCGGCTCGACATAGGCGCGCGCCGCCGACCAGCGCTCGCCCGCTTTCTGCGTTACCTGATAGAGGCCGAAACCTTCGTTGCTCGCGCCGTTGAAATCGGCGGTGCGCGGCAATTGCAGCGCCGCCGCGCTCTCGACGAAGCGCCGGCTCGTCACATTGGGCCAGCGCTGGTCCATCACGTTGAGCGGCCCGCCGCTCCCGTGAAATTCGTCGCCGCCGCGCTCGTTATGCTCGGCGCGCTTGAAGAAGGGCAGCACCTCGGCATAGCTCCAGCCGGTCGCGCCCAGCGATGCCCACTGGTCGTAATCGAAGGCGTGCCCGCGGATATAGACCATCGCGTTGATCGCACTCGATCCGCCGAGCCCGCGCCCGCGCGGCTGGTATCCGGTGCGGCCGTTCAACCCTGCCTGCGGCACCGTCTCGTACCGATAGTTCGACGCTTTCGGGATGAAGGGCATGAAACCGGGGGTCTTCACCCGCACGCTGTCGTTGCGCCCGCCCGCCTCGACGAGGCAGACCGTCCGCGACCCGTCCTCGGCCAGCCGTCCCGCCGCCGCGCTCCCCGCGCTGCCGCCGCCGATAACGATGATGTCGAACTGATCCATGCTGCGACTCTCCCTCGCGCCGCCTGCTGGCGGTCGCCCGGATGCTTACATGAATGTCATTAGGGGGTGAGGCAACCCATTACATATCGCCCCCGCGCAGGCCGGGCGGCTATCGGCCTCGCGCACCATTTCCGGCGACCCTCGCTTTCGCAAGGATGATGATTGACTACTCCGCCGGCTCTTCCGCGGGTCGCCCCGCCGCCCAGCGTTCCTTGATCATCGCGCTCGTCGCACGGCTGCCGTCGTGGCTCCAGCCGGGTTCGCGCCACATATAGCCCGCCTTGTGCTTCCACGGCGCGTGCCAGACGTCCTTCGCGATCCCGACCCATTCGTGCACCGCGGCCCAGAGGATATTGAAGCTGCCGAGCTGCTTGACGATGCCGTAGCGCACCGGCTCGTCATCGCGTTCGGCAACGAAGCTGCCGAACATCTTGTCCCAGATGATGAAGACCCCGGCATAATTGGCATCGAGATAGCGCGGGTTTACCCCGTGATGGACGCGGTGATGCGACGGGGTGTTCATCACCGCCTCGAACCAGCGTGGAAGCCGCCTGATCGCCTCGGTATGGATCCAGAACTGATAGATCAGGTTCAGCCCCGCGCAAAAGAAGACCATCGCGGGCGGAAATCCGATCAGGAACAGCGGCAGGCGGAACAGGAAGGTCAGGCTGAAAAAGCCCGTCCACGTCTGCCGCAATGCGGTCGACAGATTATAATGCTGCGAGCTGTGATGGATGACGTGGCTCGCCCAGAACCAGCGCACGCGATGTGCGCTCCGGTGAAAGGCATAATAGGCGAGGTCGTCGAGGAAGAAGCAGAGGATCCAAGCCCACCACCAGCTTTTGAATTCGATTCCGATGTCGAACAGCCGGAATTGATACACCCATACCGACATGCCGATCACCGCCGCGCCGACGAGCGCGCCCGCGACCTGACTCACCGTACCGAGCATCAGCGAGGTCAGCGTATCGCGCGCCTCGTAGCGGCTCTTGTCGCGCCGCAACGAGATGATCATTTCGGCAATCAGCAACAGGATGAAGGCGGGAACGGCATAGACGACGGGATCGGGAAGCTCAGGCACGACCGATATCCCGCATTCGCGATGCCCACATCCCCGCATCCTTCCCCAGTTGCAGCGTTACCGCGCCAAACGTCCGCTCCGGCGTCGCCAGCGTCAGGAAATCCTTGTCGAGCCGGCCGACCACGCTGGCATCGACCGGTCGTGCGGCAAAGAAATTGCCGTGCGCGCGCACCAGCATCATCCGCCCTTCGGCGTTTTGCACGATCGCGGCAAAGCCCGCACGGTCGCGCGCGACCTCGATCCCCCGAAACCCCGCCTCGGCCTCTTCGGCAAGGCGGATGGCGTGCGCGGCGTCCTCGATCCGCGGATCGCCGCCGAGCCCGATCTTCCCGACCAGCCAGGCGATGAACAGCACTGCGAGCAGCGATGCGCCAAGCTGGATCAACTCGGCTTGCGTCATTTTTCCCCGCGAGCGCGTCCAGCATCGGGCGCAGGCCGGCCAGGTCGTAACCCGCCTTCGCCGCCGCTTCCACGATACCGTCGACATCGTCACCCGCCCGCGCGCGGGTCAGCGCCCACAGGTGCGCCGAACGCGTGCCCGAACGGCAATAGGCGAGGATGGGCCCCGTCGCATCGCGCAGCAATTTGTCGAGCGCATCGATCTGCGCATGGCTGAAACCCGCATGCCCCACCGGGATCGCGGCATAGGCCAGCCCCTCGGCGGCGCAGGCGGTCGAGATATGCTCGCCCTGCGGCGCCGCCGGCTCCTCGCCGTCGGGCCGGTTGTTGACGACCAGGGCAAAGCCTTGCGCCTTCGCCTCGGCGACATCCTCGATGCCGATCTGGGGTGCGACGCTATATTGGGCGGAAAGGGGTCTGAAATCGCTCATGCCGACGATCTAATCCCACCGCACACTTGCTGACAAGCGTGAAGGTGCGATCAATATTGCCGGATGACGTTCAGGAACGCGTCGCCCCACGCCTCGAGCTTCTTGCCGCCGACACCCGGGATATCGGCCAGCGCACTCCGCGTCGCGGGGCGGTCGCTCGCCATCGCGCGCAGCACCGCGTCGTGAAAGATCACATAGGGCGGCACGCCGGCCTCGGCGGCAAGCTCGCGCCGCATCGCGCGCAGCGCGTCGAACAGGGGATCGCCGACCGGATTCGCCGCCGCGCGGTCGGCGCGACCGGCGCGCTGCGTGCGCTTCACCGGCGGCTCGGCGATCAGCACCGCCGTCTCGCCCTTCATCATCGCGCGCCCGGCGGGGCCGAACATCAATCCGCCATGCTCGGTCGTCTGCAGCGCCTCGCGCGCGACGAGCGTCCGGACGAGCGGCTTGATCAACCGCGCGTCCTCACCCCCGACGATCCCGAAGACCGAGAGCTTGTCGTGGCCGCGGCTGGCAATGCGCTCGTCGCTCTTCCCCGTCAGCACCGCCTCGACATGCCCCGCGCCAAAGCTCTGCCCGGTGCGATAGACCGCACTCAGCAATTTCTGCGCCAGCACCGTCGCGTCGACCTGTCGCGGCGGATCGAGGCAGTTGTCGCAATTGCCGCAGCGCCCGGGCGGATTCTCGCCGAAATGCCGCAGCAACAGGGCCCGGCGGCACTCGACCGTCTCGACCAGCGCCGCGAGTGCATTGAGCCGCGCCCGCTCGCCGGTTTGCCGCCCCGCGGGCAGCTCGCCGAGCCGCATCCGCGCGCGCGCGAAATCGTCGGCGCCCCACAGCATCAGCGCCTCGGCGGGGTCGCCATCGCGTCCCGCGCGCCCGGTCTCCTGATAATAGCTCTCGATCGACTTCGGCAGCCCGGCGTGCGCCACGAAACGCACGTCGGGCTTGTCGATCCCCATGCCGAACGCGACCGTGGCGGTGACGATCCCGTCCTCCGACGCGACGAAATCATGCTGCACCTGCGCGCGCCGTTCGGCATCGAGCCCGGCGTGATAGGCGGAAACGTTCCGCCCCGTCGCCGCGGCGAGCTTTTCGGCCATCCGTTCGGTCCCGTCGCGCGTCGGGCAATAGACGATCCCCGGCCCCGGGTTGGCAGCGATGAAATCGGTGAGCTGTTTCGCGGGGCTGATGCGCGGTGTCACGCGGTAGCGGATATTGGGCCGATCGAAGCCCGCGAGCACGAGCCCCTCGGCTGGAATACCGAGCTGGACGAGAATATCCTCGCGCGTGTGCTTGTCCGCCGTTGCCGTGAGCGCAAGTCGCGGCACCGCGGGAAAGGCATCGAGCAGCGGCCGCAGCAAACGGTAATCGGGCCGGAAATCATGCCCCCATTCCGATACGCAATGCGCCTCGTCGATCGCGAACAGCGCGGGGGCGCGCGCTTCCATCAGCGACCGGAAGCCCTCGCCCGTCGCGCGTTCGGGCGCGATATAGAGGAGGTCGAGCTGGCCGTCGCGATACGCCTGCCGCGTGTCGGCGAAGTCGGCGTCGACGCTGGTCAGCGACGCAGCGCGAATCCCGGCCGCGCGCGCGCCGCGGAGCTGGTCGTGCATCAGCGCGATCAGCGGCGACACAACGACGACGCAGCCGCCCAGCGCAACCGCGGGCAGCTGATAGGTCAGCGATTTGCCCGCCCCCGTCGGCATCACCGCAAGCGTTCGCTCGCCCGCCATCACGCGGCCGACGACGTCGGCCTGCTTGCCGCGAAAGGCGTCGAAACCGAACGTCGATTTGAGGAGAGGAAGGAGCGCGTCGGCGGACATTACGGGTGGGCGATAGGAAGTTTATGCGACCGGGGAAACCCCAAACCCCTCCACTTCAGGGAAGAGGCTCACACGGCCCGCGTCAGCATCGCCCGCTCGGCCATCCGCGACGCGGTCTCGCGTTCGGCTGTCACGACATGGTCGGCCCCGCGGCGAACGAGGTCGTCGGCCTCCTCGTCCGAATGCGCGCGCGCGACGATCACCAGCTTCGGGTTGATCGCGCGCGCGCGGCGCACGATTGCGCCTGCCTCGACCCCCTCCGCAATTGCGATCAGCAAGGTCGACGCCTCGTCGACCCCGGCCTGCCGCAGGATGCTTTCCTTGGTCGCATCGCCGACAATCACCGTCGCGCCGGCTTCCTTCGCCGCCGCCGCCATGTCCTGCTGGTCCTCGATCACGGTCAGCCCCTCGCCGCGGCCGCAGATCATGCTGCCGATATGGCTGCCGACGCGGCCGTAGCCGATCAGCACGACCCCCGCATTGCACGGCTCGGGCACCTCTTCGACGACGGCGTCCGGCTGCTCCTCGACCGGCTCGTCGGCGCGGATGCGTTTCACCGCCAGCGTGAAGAGGATCGGGTTGAACAGGATCGACAGCAGCGATCCGGCAAGGATCAGGTCGCGTCCCGTCTCGGGCAGCACCTCGAGCCCCACCCCCAGCCCCGCGAGGATGAAGGAAAATTCACCGATCTGTGCCAGGCTGACCGACACCGTCAGCGCGGTCTGCGATTTATAGCCGAAGGCACGGACGAGCGCATAGGCGGCGAGCGACTTGCCGACGACGATGATCGCAACCGTCGCAATCACCGGCCCCGGCTGTTCGACCAGCACCCTGGGGTCGAACAGCATGCCGACCGACACGAAAAACAGCACCGCGAACGCGTCGCGGAGCGGCAGCGTCTCCTCGGCCGCGCGCCGCGACAACTGCGTCTCGCCAAGGATCATTCCCGCAAAGAAGGCGCCCAAGGCAAAGGATACGTCGAAAATCACCGCCGCGCCGAACGCGACCCCGAGCGCGATCGCGAGCACCGCGAGCCGGAACAGTTCGCGCGACCCCGAATGCGCGACCCAGTGCAGCACCCACGGCAGCACCCGCCGCGCGATCAGGAACATGAAGGCGACGAAACCGACGACCTTGACGAGCACGATCCCGGCCGACTGGAGCAGGCCCGCGCCGTTCGCCCCGATGCCCGCCTCGTCGCCGCGGTCGCCGAACATCGCGGGCAGCAGCACGAGCGCGAGCACCATGACGAGATCCTCGACGATCAGCCAGCCGACCGCGATCCGGCCCTTCTCGGTCTCGACCATGTCGCGCGCCTGCAGCGCGCGCAGCAGCACGACGGTCGATGCGACCGACAGCGCGAGGCCGAACACCGCGCTGCCCTCGACCGACCAGCCGAGCCACAGCCCCAGCATCATGCCGAGCGCGGTCGCGACCGCGATCTGCAGGGTCGCCCCCGGCACCGCGATCTTGCGTACCGAGAGCAGGTCCTTGAGCGAGAAATGCAGGCCGACCCCGAACATCAGCAGAATGACGCCGATTTCGGCGAGCTGCATCGCAAGCCCGGTGTCGGCAACGATCCCCGGCGTAAAGGGGCCGACGAGAATGCCCGCGAGCAGATAGCCCGCGATCGGCGAAATCCGGAGCCGATGTGCCAGCGCGCCCATCAGGAAGGCGACGCCGAGCCCGGCGACGACGGTCCCGATCAAGGTGGTGTCATGTGGCATGAACCCCTGCGTAAGGGGCGCGGGCGCGAAGGGTCAACCCGACACAACCAGATTTGTTGCGAATATCGGCGCATCGTCCGTAACCTTAGCCCGTGCTCGCCCGAAACCCTTCGCGAACGACGTTCCGGACCCCGGAAGCACCCGACGCAAGGACTGGCCACCCGTGACATCTTCCCGCCCGCCCCTTTCGACCATCGCCGCGATCCTCGCCGCGCCCGCCTTGCTGCTCGCGGGTTTCGCATGGGCGGGCGGATGGATCGGCGCGCCGCGCATCGGCGGTGCGGACGTCGCGAACGCGCTCGAGCAGAATGCCGGCAGGCATGCGGGGTATCGCCGTGCGCATGCGAAAGGCGTTTGCATCACGGGCCGCTTCGACGCGAGCGGCGGCGCCGCCGGCCTGTCGCGCGCACACCTGCTCGCGCGCGGACGCTATCCGGTGATCGGCCGCTTCTCGACGGGTGGCGGCAATCCTTTCGCGACCGATGGCCGCAACGTCTTTCATTCGCTGGCGTTGCAACTGACCGGGTCCGACGGTCAGATCTGGCGGATGGCGCTCGACCACACACCCGTCTTCCCCGTCGCGACGGTCGATGCCTTCGTGGCTCTCCAGCGCGCGTCGCGCCCCGACCCCGCCACCGGCAAGCCCGACCCCGCCGCGATGAAGGCCTATCTCGCGCGCCATCCCGAGACGCGGGCGTATCAGGATTATATCGCTGCCGCACCGCTGCCCGACAGTTTCGCCAACGGCACCTATTACAGCATCAACGCCTTCCGCTTCATCGACCGGTCGGGCGCGTCGCACGCCGTGCGCTGGGCGTTCGAGCCCGAGACCGCCTTCGGCGCGCTCGACAAGGCAAGGCTCGACCGCCTTCCCGTCGATTATCTGTTTGACGATCTTGACCGCCGCCTTGCAAGCGGACCGCTACGCTGGCGCCTCGTCGTGACCGTCGCAGCGGCAGGCGATGTCACGAACGATGCGACCGTCGTCTGGCCCGCGGGCCGGCAGAGGATCGAAGCGGGCACACTCACGATCACCGGCGCTCAGCCCGAGGAAAGCGGCGCCTGCCGCGACATTACCTTCGATCCCGCGATCCTGCCCGACGGGATCGCCCTGTCCGACGACCCGCTGCTGCCCGCACGATCGGCAGCCTATTCCTCCTCCTTCCAGCGCCGCGCGCTCGAAACGCCGGGTCCCAGCGCCGTGGGCAAGACGCTCGCGGCGAAGGAGGCCCGCTGACATGCCCGGTCGCTTCCACCCCGCGATCCGCGTCCTTCACTGGACGATGGCGCTGCTGATCGTCGCCATGCTGTTCATCGGCGTCACGATGGTCTCGACCGCAGGCCCTGCCTATGCGTCGCTCATCGCGCTGCACCGACCGCTCGGGATCGCGATCCTGCTGCTCGCCGCGCTCCGTCTGGCCATCCGCTTCGCCACCGGCGCACCGCCGCTCCCCGCCGATCTGCCGCGCCTCCAGCAGCGCGCGGCGCGCGCATCGCATGTCCTCCTCTATCTCGCGATGATCGGACTGCCGCTGATCGGCTGGGCGATGCTGTCGGCGGGCGGCTATCCGGTCCGCCTGACGGCCGGCTTCGTGCTGCCGCCGATCCTGCCGCAGGACGCGCTCGCTTTTGGTCTGTTGCGCCGCGCGCACGGCCTGATCGCCGTCGCCTTCTTCGCGCTGATCCTCGGCCATCTCACCGCCGCGCTCGTCCATGGTTTCGTGCGCCGCGACGGCGTGCTGGCGACGATGGGTTTCGCGAGAAGGGCTGCGCCCGGTGAAGAAGAAGCGCCGGCACGGGAAACCGGCGCCGAGGCGGCGGAAGATGCCGGCAACGACGGGGCGCCGGCCGAACCGGCGCAGACGCCCTAGACCGTCCCCTCTTCCTTCTCCGCCTGCTGTCGCGCCCACATGTCGGCGTAGAGCCCGCGCATGCCGAGCAGCTGGTCGTGCGTCCCCGTCTCGGCGACGCGCCCCTTGTCGAGCACGATGATCCGATCCGCCCCCGTCACGGTCGACAGGCGATGCGCGATCACCAATCGTCGTCCGCCCGCGCTCGCAATGCGTCTCGAGCGTATCCAGGATCGCCGCCTCGGTGCGGCTGTCGAGCGCGCTCGTCGCCTCGTCGAGGATCAGCACCGGCGGGTTCTTGAGCAGCGTGCGCGCGATCGCGACGCGCTGCTTTCTCGCCGCCCGACAGCTTCAGCCCGCGCTCGCCGACCTCGGTGTCATAGCCTTGCGGCATCGCAGCTCGATGAAGCCCGTCGATCGCCGCACCCTCGGCCGCTGCCGCGATCTCGGCAGCGCTCGCACCCTCGCGGCCATAGGCGATGTTGTAGCCGACGCTGTCGTTGAACAGCACCGTATCCTGCGGCACGATCCCGATCTCGGCGCGCAACGACGCTTTTCTGCGTGACCTTGGCAATATCCTGCCCGTCGATCATCACCCGCCCGCCATGCGGATCATAAAAGCGGAACAGCAGCCGCGCGATCGTCGACTTGCCCGCGCCCGACGGCCCGACCATCGCCACCGTCTCGCCCGGGCCGGATGGCGAAGCTCATGCCCTTCAGGATATCGCGGCCCTCGGTTCGTAGCCGAACCGCACGCCTTCGAACGCCACCTCGCCGCCGCACCTTCACGACCAGCGCGCCCGGGCACGTCCTTCACCTCGGATGGGTATCGATCAGGTCGAACATCGCCCCCATGTCGATCAGCCCCCTGCCGGATCACGCGATAGACCCAGCCCAGCATGTCGAGCGGGCGGAACAGCTGGCTCAAGCAGCGTGTCGAGCAGCACGACATCGCCCACCTTGAACTCGCCCGCTCGACCAGCCCCACACGGTCTACGCCATCCTGCGCCGGCCAGCACGAAGTTGGTGATGAGCGCTCTGACCCATGTTGAGCCAGGCGAGGCTGTTCTCGCTCTTCACCGCCGCGCTGCGCATATTGGTCGGCGACGTCGTTCGATAGCGCTGCTTCCTCGCGCTCCTCGGCGTCGAAATACTTCGACCGTCTCGAAATTGAGCAGGCTGTCCACGCATGCGCCCGATCGTCAGCCGTGTCGAGGTCGTTCATCCGCGTACGCAGCAGCGTTGATCGCCAGTCGGTGACCTTGCGCGTGAAGACGATGTAGACCACCACCATCAGCCAGCGTGGTCGCGACCAGCCACCAGCCGAAACTGAACCTGGTCCAGAAGATGATCAGCACCACGGCCAGCTCGACGATGGTCGGCGCGATGTTGAACAACAGGAAATAAAGCATCGTGTCGATGCTCTTGGTGCCGCGCTCGATCACCTTGGTGACCTCGCCCGTACGCCGCTCGAGGTGGAAGCGAGGCTGCCGTGGAGATGACTGAAGGTCATGATCGCGAGTTCGCCGCGTCGCATCCTGCCCGACCCTCTCGAACACCACGTTGCGCAGATTGTCGAACAGCACCCCGGCAAAGCGCGCGCCGGCGTAAGCGAGCACCAGCCCGATCGCGAGCGCGACGCCCTCCTCCATCCCCGGCGCCATCCGGTCGATCGCGGCGCCATAGAGGAAGCCCATCGACAGCTGCACGCCCTTCGACGCGAGCACGATCAGGCCGGCAAGGACGATGCGGACCTTTGCCTCGGTCTGCCCGGCGGGCCACAGATAAGGCAGGAACCGCTTCAGCGTCGCAAGGACTGGCGGTTCGCGGCTGGCATCGGCGGAGGTGGAGGTATCAGGGGGCATGGACGCCCCATGTAGGCGCGCGGGCGGCCTGCGCCAAGCACCGGAACCCCGCGATCAGCGCGTCAGCGCGATTCGCGATATCCCGCATGGCGCATGATACGCTCGATCAGCCGGCGCTCCTCGCTGCTGGGGCCCGCGACGACGGGCGGCTCGGGCGGCTGCTCGCGGCGGCCGAAGAGCGGGCGCCGAGGCGGGACGATCGGGGAAAAGCGCATGGGGGCTGACCTTCAAATGGCGGCGTCGTCCCCCGGCACCGCAGTGGATCTGGTCCCGATCCCCTAGGTGAAGGCCCGTGGTTGCAGAAACGTAAAAAGCGCTGGTTACTGCTTTCTTTCCGGTACCGTGAAGGTGCCGGTCACGCGCCCGCCGGTGCCGCCCTGCACCGGATTGCCATCGGGGCCGCGCGCCGCGCCGCGCCCGTCGACCGTCGCCCGGCCGCTGTTGAGGTCGATCACCATGCGCCCGCCCGACAGACGGTTACCGCGCTGGCGCAGCTCGACATTGCCGACCATCGTGATCAGCCGCCGGTCGAGGTCATAGATAGCGACATTGCCCGATGCGCGCTCGTCGCCCTTGGTCACGACGACGCCGCCGGTGGCATCGAGCCGGTTGACGTCGGTGCCGCCCTGCCGGGTATAGGCGACCGTCATGCGCGGCGCGGTCACGGTCAGTCCCGCCTGCGTCACGCGGACGTTGCCCGCCAGCACGACGCGGTCGGCGCGGTCCTGCACCTCGATGCTGCCCGCCGCGAAATCGACGGGCGCGCCGCTGTTATGATTGGCGAGCGCCTGCGCCTGCGCAGCGTCGCCGCCGCCCGCCGACAGGATCGCAAGGCTGGTCAAGGTGAAGCCTGCACCCGCAAGCGCCATGCTCTTCATGGTCCAGAGCCGGTTCATTTGAGCACTCCCTGATTGATCCTGAGCCGTGCATTGCCCTGAAGGCGCACGATACGCTGGTCGAGATCGGCCGACAGCTGGTTGGCCGAAAAATGGCCGATGTTCAACGTGCCGTCGACGCCATCCTGACCGACAAGGCTGCGGCTCTTGAGGTCCACCGCAACATTGCTGGCATCGATGCGATATCCGTCGGCGCTCTTGACCTGTACCAACCCGGGGACCGCAACCTTCTCGGTCTCCATATTATAGGCGCCGGTCTTCGCAACGATCGTCGCGGGGCCGTCGGCAAGCCGGATCGCCCCCGACAGGTCGGTCATCCGCACGACCGGTTCGGCCGAACTTTTCTGCACGGCGCTGCCCGCGAGCAGGGCAAAGGGCTGTCCCTTCGAATCCTGGCCGCGGTATTCGGCGCGCGTCACCTTCATCCGCTCGCTCGCCATGTCGACCTTGTCCTTGGCGAGCAGGAAGCTGATCTCGGTGCGCTGGGTGAAGGGCGAAAAGACGAGCACCGCGCCGACGACGCCAATGATGAGCGGCAGACCGAAGCGCAGGATGCGCACGACCTTGTCGTGACTCGACCCGCTGGCCGCCCACATGCGGCGCATCGTGCGGTCAAGATCGGCGCGTTCGGACATCGGATTCCCTGATTCGCCTCAGCTATGCGCGAAAATATCGGTTTCGGGCCAGCCGGCAAGGTCGAGCGCGGCGCGCGTCGGCAGAAAGTCGAAACAGGCCTGCGCCAGCGCGGTACGCCCTTCGCGCGCCAGCCGCACGTCGAGTATGTCCCGCATCGCGTGCAGGAACCGCACGTCGCTCGCGGCATAATCGCGCTGCGCGTCCGAAAGCTCCGCCGCGCCCCAGTCGCTCGACTGCTGCTGCTTCGACACTTCCTGCCCCAGCAGTTCGCGCACCAGCTCCTTGAGGCCGTGGCGGTCGGTGTAGGTGCGCACCAGCTTCGATGCGATCTTGGTGCAATAGACCGGCGCGGTCACGACGCCGAGCGCCTGCTGCAGCGCCGCGATGTCGAACCGCGCAAAATGAAACAGCTTCAGCCGCGCGGGATCGGTCAGGATCGCCTTCAGTACCGGCGCGTCATAGGCGCTGCCGGGGGCAAAGCGGACAAGATGCTCGTCGCCCGACCCGTCGCTGATCTGGACGAGACACAGCCGGTCGCGCAGCGGGTTCAGCCCCATGGTTTCGGTATCGATCGCGACGGGACCCGGGCGCAGTACGCCTTCGGGCAGATCTTCTTCGTGGAAATAGACTGTCATCGGGTCGCCTTAGGCCATGCGGCCCTGCCGCTCAATGACTGGTTTTCGAAGGCCGCCCCGACCCCGCGCGGGCTGCGGCAAATCGTGCAAAATTCCGCATCATCTTTCTGAAATTTTCTGTTCGCAGCCTGTGGACAATTAGGCTATATCTTGCGTCCTTGGTGGCATGGGGCGAGTCCGTGCCTGTGGTGAACTGCGTCCCCGTCCGGCGCAATGAGCCGGTTGAATGGGGTGTGGACGACCGAAAGCGACTAATAGACTATGAGTTTCAACAAGGATCGGCGCGGCCAGCGTGGACGCGGCAAGCGCGATGATTTCGGCAATTTCGACAGCTTCGAACCTGCACCCTATGGCGGCGACAGCTACGGTGGCGGACGCGGCGGCTTCGGTGATCGCGGCGGTTTCGGCGGCGGCGACCGTGGGGGCGGTTTCGGCGGCGGTGATCGCGGCGGCTTCGGCGGCGGCGACCGCGGTGGCGGCTTCGGCGGCGGACGTGGCGGCGGCATGCCGGCGCAGGTTGTCGGCGAAGGCAATGGCACGGTGAAATTCTTCAACGCGGCCAAGGGTTTCGGTTTCGTCGCGCGCGACGATGGCGGCGAAGACGTGTTCGTGCACATCAGCGCGGTCGAACAGGCGGGCCTGCAGGGCCTCGCCTCGGGCCAGCCGCTCGGTTTCACGCTCGTCGAACGCAACGGCAAGGTTTCGGCCATCGATCTGAAGATCGAAGGCGAGCCGATGCCGGTCGAGGAATTCGCTCCGCGCCGCGATGACCGCGGCGACCGTCCGGCTCCGGGCGGCGCCCGCGGCCGGCGCCAGCTGACCGGCGAACGCACCTCGGGCACGGTCAAATTCTTCAATACGACGAAGGGCTTCGGCTTCATCGCGCGCGACGACGGACAGGCTGATGCCTTCGTCCACATCAGCGCGGTGCAGCGCGCCGGCATGGCCGGCCTCGAGGAAGGCGACCGCGTCGCTTTCGATATCGAGGTCGACGACCGCGGCAAGTTCGCGGCGGTGAACCTGCAGCCGCATCAGGACTGATCGGCAGCACGACCAAAACGAAAAGGGCGGCTCTCGGGCCGCCCTTTCTGTTCGAGGGCAAGGCGCGAGCGGCGCGGCGGGCGACGGTCCTGCCTTCTCCCCTCCCCGCTTGCTTCAATCCACTTCGGCAATCTCGCGCGCGCGGTCGCCCAGCAAATAGCGTGGCCCCGCCCCGCACTGCGCCGCCTTGTCCTCGCGGTTATAGAGCCCGCACTTTTTGAGGCTGAGGCAGCCGCAACCAATACAGTCGCCCAGCAGTTCGCGCGTCTGCGTCAGCGCCGCGATCTGCGCGTCGATCCGGGCGCGGAGCGCGGTGCTGATCCGCGTCCAGTCGGCGCCGTTGGGGGTTCGTCCGGCCGGAAGCCGCGCCAGCTCGCCGGCGATCTCCTCAAGGCTCAATCCCAGTTGCTGCGCGATCAGGATGAAGGAGACGCGGCGGATATCGGCGCGCAGGAAACGCCGCTGCCCGCCACCCGTGCGGAGCGCGGCAACCAGTCCTTTCGCCTCGTAAAAGCGGATCGCCGACACCGCGACGCCGGTACGCGCCGCAAGCTCGCCGATTGCGATCAGATCGGTCCGGTGCATCGGAGCTCCTTCATCTTTGCGCTTGACCTGAACCTCACTTGAGATTGCAAAAGCCGCGGCGTCAATCCTAATCAGGAGAATCCAGATGACGCACCCGTTCATCGAACATGTGAATCTGACCGTCAGCGACCCCGACCGCACCGCCGGAATCCTGTCGGCGGTCTTCGGCTGGCACGAGCGCTGGCGCGGCCCGGCGCAGAACGGCGGGCGCACGATCCACCTCGGCAGCGACAGCGCCTATATCGCGCTCTACGCCGCCCCCGAGGGCCAGCCTGATGGCGCGCGCTATCCCAAGGGCGAGCCGCTCAACCATGTCGGGATACAGGTCGAAGACCTCGACACGATCGAGATGCGCGTCAGGGCGGTCGGCCTGACACCCTTCAACCATGGCGATTACGAACCCGGCCGCCGCTTCTATTTCTTCGACCCCGACGGAATCGAATATGAGGTCGTCAGCTATGCGGAGCCGCGCCCGCGCTGAACCGGGCAACGACCGCGCCGGTGCCGCGTTGATCGGTCATCGGGGGGGGAACAAAGGAGCCTTTCGATGAGCGACGATATCAAGAAAACATTCTGGAAAGCCCTGGCCGACAGCCCCTATGTCATGGTCGGCGCGACCGGCGAGCGCGAGCATCATATCCCGATGAACGCCCAGCTCGACGAGGATGCGCACGGCGCCTTCTGGTTCTTCACCGCGACCGACAACCGGCTGGCGGCGGGTGGCCCCGCGATGGCGCAGTTCGCATCGAAGGGCCATGATCTGTTCGCCTGCATTTCGGGAACGCTGGTCCACGAAAGCGACCGCGCGGTGCTCGACAAATTGTGGAACAACGGCATCGCCGCTTGGTACGAAGGCGGCAAGGACGACCCGAAACTCGTCCTGCTGCGCTTCGACCTCGACGATGCCGAAATCTGGACCGCCGATCCCGGCATCAAGGGCATGTTCAAGCTCGCCACCGGGATGACGATGAAGGAAGGCGATCTTGGCAAGCACGCCGAGGTGGCGCTTTAACTTAGCTGGACACGCGCCCATGCTGCGTTAGAAAAAGGGGCATGGGCGCCTGGCTGCAACAGCGATTTGTCTGGCATGGCGTGACGAGCCGCGACGACTATCGCCGCTGGCTTCCGCTAATCGTCCCCATAAACCCTGGCCGAGCTATGGGCGGTTTACGAATTCGGGGCGCGCGGCAGAATAAACCTGTTAGATTTCGGTCTGGCGGGAGCCGTTATATTTGCGGCCTTTTTGCCATTTTTCATCGGCTGGCTCTTTCTGACCGCGCGCCGATTCCGCGCGGCGGACCTTTCGCGCGGCTGGTTGGCCTTCGCGGTCTTTACAATCAATATTCCCCACGGCGATTTTCACCTCAACATCTCGATTTTGGCCGCATTCCTGCTCACGGTCGTTGCTGCACTGATGCCGGATCAAAGTCGGGCTTCTGCTGCCTGGATTCCGATCCGTCCCTCGCGAAATTCGAACCCGCCCTCGCGGTCGCGCTCGAGCAAGGCCGGCCCGTCGAGGTCGACCCAGCGCGCGCGCTGCGCCAGCACGAAGGCGGGCGCGATCGCGAGGCTGGTCGACAGCATGCATCCGACCATGATCGACAGCCCCGCCGCGTCGGCGGCGTCGGCGACGCGCAACGCCTCGGTCAGCCCGCCAGCCTTGTCGAGCTTGATGTTCACACCGTCGTAAAAGGGACCGATCCGCGCGACGTCGGCGGCGGTCTGGCAGCTTTCGTCAGCGACAAAGGGTATCGGCGCATAAATGGGGTCGAGCAGCGCGTCGGCGCCCACCGGCACCGGCTGCTCGATCATTTCGACGCCCATGTCGGCAAGCGCCTCGGCTTCGCTCAATATGTCGACCCCGCCCCAGCTTTCGTTGGCGTCGACGATCAGCCGCGCCTCGGGCGCGCCCTTGCGCACGCCGGCGACGCGCAGGCGATCGCCCTCGCCGGTCAGCTTGATCTTGAGCAGCCGGTACCCGTCGGCGGCGGCCGTAGCCGCCTGCTCGGCCATCGCGCCGGGCGTGGCGAGCGAGATGGTATAGGCGGTGACGCGCGCGGTCGGCGCGCCGTCGCAGCCCGCCAGCTGCCAGAGCCGGAGGCCGCGCTGCCGCGCTTCCAGATCCCACAAGGCGCAATCGAGCGCGTTGCGCGCCGCGCCGGGCGCCATCAGCTCCTGCACTGCCGCGCGCGCTTCGGCGGCGCCCATGTCGGCGATGTAGGGCGCGGCGCGCAATATCTGGTCGCGGCACCCCGCCGCGTCCTCGCCAAGGTAATAGACCGGCGTGCCCTCGCCGCGACCTGAGGCACCGTCGCCCTCGATTTCCGCCACGACGACATCGACATGCGTCTTCGCGCCGCGGCTGATGACGAATTCTCCGGCGACCGGCCAGCGTTCGACACGCGCGCTTTTCAGTTGGATAGCCATGACAGCACAGTAAGGGTGGATGCGATGACCGGCAAATCCCTTTCCGAACGCATCGGCGATCTGGGCCACCGCCTCGCGGTCGAAGCGCACGCCGCCTGGCTCGCGGCCCGCGACCCGCGCGTGCCATGGCTCGCGCGCCTGCTTGCGATCGCGGTCGCGGCCTATGCGCTGTCGCCGATCGACCTCATTCCCGATTTCATCCCCGTGCTCGGCTGGCTCGACGATCTCGTCATCGTCCCGCTCGGGCTCGTGATGGTGCGGCGCCTGATCCCGGCGCCCCTATGGGCCGAACTCCACGCCGCTGCCGAAACCGCGAGCGAACGCCCGTCGAGCCGCGCCGGCATGGCGTTCATCCTGCTGCTGTGGGCGGCGCTGCTCTATATCGTCTACTGGGCGGTGCGTACTTCGCCCTGGCACTAGAGTTCCCCGGACAAGCAAAGCGGCGCCTGCTTTCGACCGGTTGCTGCCGTCTCATTATTCGTCACCCCGGACTTGATCCGGGGTCCCGCTTGATGCCGAAGACCGATCGACGCCCCCAAAAGCGGGATCCCGGATCAAGTCCGGGATGACGAAAGAGAGGGAGCGAATGGCAGCTCCCCACCCCTAAGCCGAAATCGCACGGCCAGCCCTGCACTCACATATGCGCCGTGACCTCGGGCGGGTTCCACCAGTTGTTGCCCGCTCCGTCCATATGCTGGACCGGCAGCGCCGCCATCTCGGCGGGCGTCAGGTCGTCGAGGCACGCGATCGATACCGAATAATAGGCGCCGCCGATTTCCTCGACATAACCATGGCCGAAGGGCGAGACGCCGCACGTCTTGCAGAAGATGTGATGCGCGCTGTTCGACCCGAACTGATAGTCGGCAAAGGCAGCGGGATCGGTCAGCAGGCGAAAGGCGTCGGGCTTGATCTGCGCGCTCCAGTTGCGCTTCTTGGTGCAGATCGAGCAGTTGCACTTGCCCGTCCCCGCGTCGAGATCGAGGTCGGCCTCGAATTTGACGGCGCCGCAGTGGCACGAACCATGGTGGGTCTTGATCATCGCTGAAATCCTTCCGGTTGCCGGCGCTGTACTTTGCGCCCTTCACCCGAAGCGATTTAGCGAAGCCTCCTGACAGATCGTGTCAGGAGACGGAATCATGCCCGTTCTTGCGCCACCAGTCGGCCATCAGCACCGCGCGCCGCCGCCCGAACCCTTCGTCGCCGATCCGCGCCGTACCGATCCGGTCGATGCGGAAACTGCGGAAATCCTGGCGCAGCAGACACCAGGCTGCGATGATCTGCTTGTCCTCGAAATAGGCGAGCGCCGCGGGCCAGATCGCACGTGCGGTGACCGCACCTCTTTCATCGGCATAGTCGATATGCAGCGTCTTTTCGGTGCGCATCGCCTCGCGCACCGTCGCCAGCAGCGGCGCATTCGTTTCGCGCCAGCGGCTGTTCACCGGCCACAGCCCCGACTCGTCGATCCGTTGCTTCAACTGGTCGGGGCTCGCCGCCGCGATCTTCGCGAGCGCCAGCCCCGCCGCGCGCGACAGCGATCCGTCCTGCCGTCCCTCGACCCAGCGCGCGCCCAGAACCAGCGCCTCCAGCTCGTCGGCAGTGAACATCAGCGGCGGCAGGAAGAACCCCGGGCGCAGCACATAGCCGACCCCCGCTTCGCCATCGATCGGCGCCCCCAGTGCGATCAGCGCCTGGATATCGCGATAGAGCGTGCGCACCGACACGCCCTGTTCGCCGGCCAGCACCTCGGCGGTCACCGGGCGTCGCCGCCGGCGCAGGCCGTCGATGATCGCGAACAACCGCCCCGTCTTGTCCACCATGATGCCCTTCGTCCCGGTCCGTCAGCGCCGCCGATAGGTCCAGCGGCGCGGCTTCGATCCATCGATTGCCGAGATCGTCGCGGTCAGCGTGTCACCGGTACGGGCATAGGCAATGCGCTGCGGATAGTCATGCGCCGCATTCTCGAAGGTCGCGCTCGCCGTATCGTGCCGCACCAGCCGGAACGCCACCGGCGCCCCGCCCTGCGGCATCGCGATATAGGCCGGCGTGCCATCGTCGCCCGCCGCGATCCGCAGAAATTCGAATTCGCGCAGGGCATCGCCGCGCCCCGACCGGCTGTGCCCGAGCATCACGCCGCCGCGCGGGGGCGCCCAGCTCTCCTCGGTCCAGCGCCCGTCGCCCTCGCTCGCCCACTGCCCCGCGAGCCACGCGAGATCGTCGACCTTCGCCGCCGGGCTCGCCGCCAGCAGAATCGCCGCCACCGCGGCCAGACCCGTCTTCATCGCTCGTTTTCCCTCGCCTTTCAGACCTCGCCGCGCGCCGCGAACGCCGCGCGCGCCGCCTGCACCGCGTCGAACTCGCTCTCGATCCAGCCGAACAGCGGTGCCAGCGCCCGCTGCAGCGACGCGCCGATCGGGGTCAGATGATATTCGACATGCGGCGGCACCGTCCGGAAATCGCGCCGTTCGACCAGCCCGTTGGCCTCGAGCGCACGCAGTGTCTGCGTCAGCATCTTCTGGCTGATCCCGCCGACGCGCCGCTTCATCTCGCCGTTGCGATGCGTCCCTGCCCGACGACGAGCAGGATGAGCAGGCTCCAGCGATCGCCGATCAGGTCGAGCATGTCGCGCGACGGGCAGTTCTGCGTCAGCGGGTCAGGATTTTCTATGCAGCGGGCAATATTCATTTAGGCAGTTACCTGAAGGTGCGTACTTAACTTTGAGTGCCTACCCGATCATCTTTCCGTCCGCAAGCCGGCACTCCCCGGCGCGGTTCAGGAAAGGACGATCATGACGCAGGTTGCCATCATCTATCATTCGGGCTTCGGCCACACCGAAGCGCTCGCCGCCGAGGTCGCGCGCGGGGTCGAGGCCGCAGACGCGGTTCCCGTGCTGCTCTCGATCCAGCCCGGCCAGACCGACTTCACCGAATTTTTCGCGATCGCCGCCGAAAGCGACGCGATCGTCTTCGGCTCGCCGACCTATGTCGGCACCGTCTCGGCCCCGATGAAAGCGTTCATGGACGCCAGCTCGCAGGTCTTTCTCGCGCGCCCCTGGCAGGACAAGTTCGCCGCGGCCTTCACCGTCTCCGCCTCGCCCTCGGGCGACAAGCTCAACACGCTGACCAGCCTCGCGCTTTTTGCCGCGCAGCACGGGATGCTGTGGATCGGCACCGGCCAGCTCCCGGGCAACAATGACGACACGAGCGCCGCCACCGACGCCGAAAACCGCCTTGGCGCCTTCATCGGCGCGATGGCGCAGGCCGGGCACGACAGCGCCGGGGTCACGCCGAAAGCCGGCGACCGCGCCACCGCGGCATCGCTCGGCCGGCGCGTCGCACTGGCGGCCACGCGCTGGCGCGTCGGCAACCGCGAAAGCCTCGCGGCCTGACCGGCGGGGCGGAAGGAGAGCCGGCGCTCGCCGCTCCCCTTCCGCCGCGCCCCGGCCCGCCTACTTCGCCGTCCCCCCGGCGAAGTCGTGCACGAACAGCCCCGGTTTGCGGCTGTCGAACTGTGCCTGCAGCTCGCACCTCTTGCTCTGTTTCTTGCAGTTCGCCTGCGCCGCCTCTTTCGCGCGCTTCGCCGTGGTTTCGACCGTCGCGCTGTCGTCGCTGCCGTCGCTGCCGGTCAGGCGATAGGCCTGGATGAACCCGTTGCCGGTCATCGCATTGCTTTCGCACGGGCGCGACGTCGCGTCGCCGCACGCCTTGATCGCCGCCGCGGTCGCATCGTCGGCGCTGCGGTATCCGCTCGCGACATACAGCTTCGCATCATAGCCATCGGCGCTGCCACCCACGACCCACGCCGACGCGGCAAAGGATTTGCGCGCGCTGGCGCCGGGCGAACGCCGGTTCGTGCTCGACCGGATCGTCGCAAAGACCTCGCACGGCAAAAGCTGCTTCGACGAGCATTCGGCGAGCACCTGCCGCCGTTCCGCCCCGCCGTCGCCGGCCCACGCCTTGTAGAAAAAGCCGGCCTTGTCGCGGATGATCGTCATCGACGAATTCCACCACTGGCCCGTCGAGGAACAGCCGCCGCCCATCACCTTGTTGCACGCCGCCAGCGCCTCGCTCTCGGACAGGTTATTGGCATAGAGATAATTTCCGTCGGCCCAGATATCGGCGGCTTCGGCGTGCCAGGCGATCGCGGCATAGCTGTTGTTCGGCGCGGCGGGCGGTGCGGGCGCCGCCGCCTCGTCGCGCACGCACAGCGGAAAGGACGCGACGCCGGGTCCCGCGGGCGACATCCCGACCACGCGCTCGCCCGGCCCGGCGCCGTTGCACGGATAGGCCTGCGCCTGCGCCTCCGCGGGCAACAGGCACCATGCAATCGCCAGCGCCAGCATCTGCCCGGTCCGGCGCATATTTACCTTCACCCTTCGCGTCATATGTCGCCCCTCATATCCTGTTGATCAGACGTTTCTAATCGCATTTTCCCTTACCGAAAGTGTTCGCGGTCACAGCCGCCCATGGACAGCGCACCCACCGCCCCCTATAACCCCGCCATCCCCGGGGAGCCTGTGTGTGGAAACAGGTTGAGAGCGGAACAGCCCGCGACCCGTTGAACCTGATCCGGGTAATACCGGCGGAGGGAGGGTCGGTATTCCACATCCGGAATCCCCATTCTCGCTCCGATATTATGGAGCGACTGCACATGGCCGACATCGACGCGAAATTCGAATCCGCAACCCCCATCGGCGTCACCACCGGGCCGATCCGCGGCAGCCGCAAGATCCATGTCGCGGCGCAGACGGGCAGCGGCATCCGCGTCGCGATGCGCGAGATCGACCTCGACCCGCACAGCGGCGAACCCCCCGTCCGCGTCTATGACACCAGCGGCCCCTACACCGACGCCAACGCCACCATCGACATCAACGCCGGCCTCGCCGAACTCCGCCGCGACTGGATCCGCGGCCGCGGCGACGTCGAGGAAGTGAACCAGCGCGAAGTCCGCCCCGAGGATAACGGCCAGCTCGGCCCCGACCGCAGCGGCGGCGTCCCCCCTTCCCCAACGTGAAGAAGAAGGTTCTCCGCGCCAAGCCCGGCCAGAACGTCAGCCAGATGCACTATGCCCACCGCGGCATCATCACGCCCGAGATGGAATATGTCGCCAAGCGCGAAAATCTCGGCCGCGCGCGCCTCGCCGAATACAAGCGCGACGGCGAAAGCTTCGGGCGCGAGCATCCCCGACTACGTCACCCCCGAATTCGTCCGCGACGAGGTCGCCCGCGGCCGCGCCATCATCCCCAACAACATCAACCACCCCGAAAGCGAGCCGATGGCGATCGGCCGCAACTTCCTGGTCAAGATCAACGCCAATATCGGCAACAGCGCGGCCGTCGTCAGCGACGTCGCGATCCGAAGTCGACAAGATGACCTGGGCGATCCGCTGGGGCGGCGACACGGTCATGGACCTGTCGACCGGCCGCAACATCCACGACACGCGCGAATGGATCATCCGCAACTCGCCCGTCCCGATCGGCACCGTGCCCATCTATCAGGCGCTGGAAAAGGTCGGTGGCATTGCCGAGGAACTGACCTGGGAAATCTTCCGCGACACGCTGATCGAACAGGCCGAACAGGGCGTCGACTATTTCACCATCCACGCCGGCGTGCGCCTGCCTTACATCCCGCTCGACGGCCAAGCGCATGACCGGCATCGTCGTCGCGCGGCGGCTCCATCATGGCCAAATGGTGCCTCGCGCACCACAAGGAGAGCTTCCTCTACGAACGCTTCGACGAGATCTGCGAGATCATGAAGGCCTACGACGTCGCCTACTCGCCTCGGCGACGGCCTGCGCCCCGGCTGCATCGCCGACGCCAACGACGAAGCGCAGTTCGCCGAACTCTAAACGCTCGGCGAGCTCACCAAGCGCGCCTGGGAGCAGGATGTGCAGGTGATGATCGAAGGCCCGGGCCACGTGCCGATGCACAAGATCAAGGAGAACATGGACAAGCAGCTTGGAAGCGTGCGGCGAGGCGCCCTTCTACACGCTCGGGCCGCTCACCACCGACATCGCGCCGGGCTACGACCATATCACCAGCGGGCATCGGCGCCGCGCTGATCGGCTGGTACGGCACGGCGATGCTTTGCTACGTCACGCCCAAGGAGCATCTCGGCCTGCCCGACCGCGACGACGTGAAGGTCGGCGTCGTCACCTACAAGCTCGCCGCCCACGCCGCCGACCTCGCCAAGGGCCACCCGGCGCGCCAAGGTCCGCGACGACGCGCTATCGAAAGCGCCCGCTTCGAATTCCGCTGGCGCGACCAGTTCAACCTGTCGCTCGACCCCGATACGGCCGAACAATACCACGACCAGACCCTCCCCGCCGAAGGGCGCCAAGTCGGCGCATTTTTCTCTCGATGTGCGGGCCCAAATTCTGCTCGATGAAGATCAGCCAGGAAGTCCGCGACTTTGCGAAGCTGCAAAATCAGGACAGCGCCGGAACCTTCATCGCCGCCGAAGAAGCCGAAAAGGGCATGGCGAAAATGAGCGAGGTGTATGAGGAAACCGGGCGCGAGCTGTATATGGGCGCGGGTGGACGCGAACACGACTGATGTTTCGCTGGGTACGGGATCGATGGGAGGCATTGCTCGGTAGTGGCGTGATGCCGACCGCGAGCCGCCTTCCCCCGCACCCGGCGAACGTCCCCGGCCCCTTCTATGTCGAGGACGGCTGCTGCATCAGCTGCGGCGTCTGGGAAGATGTTGCCCCCGACCTGCTCGCATGGTTGGAGAACGACGATGTTCCCCATTGCTACGTCCAGCGCCAGCCCGAAACCGATGACGAATTCGAACGGATGATGGAAGCGATGCAGATCGGCGAAGTCGACTGCATCCGTGTCCACGCCTGCAAGCCCGACTGGATCGAGCGCTTGCGCAAAGAGGGCTTGGGTGATCAGATCGATCCCGAACGCGGTCCGTTGCCAAGGCGGGCATGATCGACCGCCTGCGGAGACGGAATAGATGGCCGAACGCGGCATTTTCGGAAAACTGTTTGGACGGCGCAAGCCGTCCGCGCTCGAAATCCTGCAATCCGCCCGCTGGAAATGCGCAAACTGCGATGTCGAACATGAAGGGATGTTCGACATCGGTTCGCGCGCGCCCGATCATTGGGGCAAGGCCGAACAGCTCGAACCGAACAGCGCGCTACGGCTCGACGGCGATTTCCTGTCGGAAGATTTCTGCGTGATCGACGGCGAACATTTCTTCGTCCGCTGCGTCTTCGATATCCCCGTCCACGGCATGGCCGAAAAATTCGGCTACGGCGTCTGGTCGACGCTCTCGCGAGAAAATTTCGATCGCTATGTCGAGGGCTTCGACGACGGAAAATACAGCGACATGGGACCGTGGTGGGGCTGGTTCGGGAATAAGCTTAAGGGCTTTCCCGAGACGATCAACCAAGGCTGTTGGGTCCATCCGCAATTGGGGCGGCAACGGCCGGTGATCAGTCTTGATGACGAGGATCACGAACTGGCGATTGCGCAGCAGGACGGTATCAGCCCGGAGCGGCTGCTCGAACTCTACGCCGAATACGGCCACGCGCCTGACGTAAGCTGAATGCAGGGGTTATGGGTTGCTGCACCTGTCACCTTAATTCCAAAAGGATTCCACCATGAGTCGCCAAAAACCAAACGCCAAGGCGATCAAACGACGCGACGCGTCTCGGGGGATCGAAAAATTGGTGAGATCTGCGGATATTCTACAGTATAAGTTTCCTCCATTCGACACGTGGGATGAACTTAAATCTGCATATGAAGAAGCCGAACTAGGAGATTTCAACTCGCAACCAACAGAAGAAATCCCCCTGAAGCTCGGAATTTCTTTGCATTGCCTATCAGTTCTACACACATATATTTCAACTTCATCTTCCATCGTCCTATTTAGACTCCTAGATGAAAAAAAGAAAATACCAAAACTTCAAGCATCGTTCAGTATACTTTCTGGCATGGCAACGGATGTAGGAGCCATAAAACTTCTGTGCGAGCACGGATACGACATCCAAGCGAAAACCGTCGTCCGATCTCTTCGGGAGAAAATCGACTATTTAATAGCAATTCAGCTAGATCGGTCATTTTCTGTCAATTTTATTAGATCTGAGGAATCATCAGAAAATAACAAGTTTTGGCATCAAAGAGTATCGAAAGGAAAGTTGATAAAGAATATTTCGCGACGTCTGGCCCACTATTCCCTAGACGGAAAATCTCCCATCGACGAAATATGGCTAGCTGAGCGCAAAAAACTAGACCTATGGCTCGGAGAGGCCGTACATCCCTCTCATACCACTGGATTTCTTTCCGCATTTCCCACCTTCGGCTCCAGCGAAGATGGTGAAATTGGGTTATTTGGCCATCCAAGCGAGCTGAGCGTGCCAACCGCAAGAACTGTTCTCGGATTTTTTATAGAAATCATGTTCATAATTAATATGAGAATAATTACAAAAAATCACAATACCAAAAGAAAAAATAAGAAAATAGTTGAAAATATTGATTTGATAAACCGTGGTCGCGCCGCATCCGAAAAATTTTTAACCAGGTGCTCTGCCAATAGTTCATTTGGTCCAAATTTGGATTACTATAAGCTACAATACTATCTTATGGGTTACGCCATAAAGCCAATTGATGAAGACATCGACTGGAAGCAATACGAGCTAGAAATCTTTAAAATTATGAAGAATATTGTTGATCTAGCGGTAGATAAAATTGAGAAAATGGAGAGTGAAATACCGGAATAACGGAATAACGGAATAACGGTGTCTAAGAGAGATTGCGGTGTCAGCTTACTAAATCCCTAAATTTCGAGCGCATCGCTCGCCCGCCAGTCGGAACCTCAGCCACCCCATGCTACACTCCCACCCATGCGCGCCCGGAACCCCCTCTACGTCATGGCCAAGCCGCCGCCGGAGGTGCAGGCGGCGATCGCCGCGCTGCCGCGCAACGACCCCGGGCGCGGTCCCGACCTCCTCCATGTCACGCTCATCTCGCTCTACGACCTTCATTATGCGCCGCCCGAGTGGCTGCCCGCGACCATCGCCGCGCTGGACGGCTTTGCCGCGGCGCCCTTTCCGCTCCGCTTCGACCGGATCGAGAACCGCAAGGCGGTGACTTTGCGCACGCGCGATCCGCTGGCCGGGGCGCGGGCGTTCCAGAAGGCGCTGGTCAACCATCTGCTGCGCGAAAAGGCGCCGATCATGGACGGCACCACCCCCGAACCGCATATCACAATCAACTATCGCGGCGACCGGCTGGGCTCCCAAAGCTTGCGGTCGCTGAAAATGCCGCCGATCGAATGGACGGTGCGGGACATATTGCTGATGGAAAGCGTTGTCGGAAAGACGACGCATATCGAGCACGGCCGCTGGGCGCTGACGCCGCCCGGCGGCTGAACGCGGCGCGGGCACGACAACAGGCGGCACGAGAGGAGGAGAGCAGCCATGGCGACGATCACGATCGGCACACCCGCGGACAAGGCGCGATTGCTCCACACTCTGGTGCTCGGCTTTGCCGCCGATCCGGTCGCGCGCTGGGCCTCGCCCGACGCCGCGACCTATATGAGCCGCCGCCACGAATTTTTCGGCGCCTTCGGCGGCGCGGCGTTCGAGCATGGGACGGCGTTCGTCGCCGACGACGGCGCCGCGGTCGCGACCTGGCTGCCGCCCGGCGTCGAGCCCGACGGCGAGGTCATGGCCGCGATCATGGACGAACAGACGCCCGCGCACCGCAAGGCCGAACTGGACGCGCTCGTCGAACAGATGGACCGCTTTCACCCGAAGGAGCCGGTCTGGTATCTGCCGCTGATCGCCGCCGATCCGGCGCATCGCGGCCGCGGGCTCGGCACCGCGCTGATGGAGGCGGCGATCGCGGTGATCGACGCCGACGGCCGCGCCGCCTATCTGGAAAGCTCGAACCCGCGCAATATCCCGCTCTACCGGCGCTTCGGCTTCGAAATCACCGGCGAGATCCGCACCGAAACCTCGCCGGTCCTGACCCCGATGCTGCGGCCCGGTCGGCGTGATCGCCGCTGACGCCGGCGAATGGCCCGGCCCCTTCGGTGTCATGGACGGCTGCTGCATCAACTGCGGCGTCCGCAAGATGTCGCATCCGGCCTGATATAACCCCGATCAGTCGTTCGGTTCGCGGATTCCACGCCCATAGACGATCAGGCCGCCCCCGGCGCTGAACGAGACAAGTTTTCCGGACTGCCGCATCTTCCCGATTGATCGATTTCGGGCCACTCCCCGCTCCAGCGACAGCTTGACGAGCGCGTCGACCTGGTTCGCCCGAACGAAGTTTTCCTGCCGGAGCATGGCGCCACCGTCCGCCGCAAGCTTGTCAAATACCGCCGAGATTTCGCTGCCGATACGCCCTGCCTCCTCATAGGTCAGCGCATCGTCGACACCCCGCGTCGGACCTCGATCGGCGAGAAACCGGTTGGAGTTGCACGACAGAACGACACAGAGCTTTCCCGCCTCTTCGCAATGCCGCGCCATGACCGCAATTTCGATCTCGGAGCCGTCGGCCAGACGCAACTTTCCGGAATCACCCATGACCGATAATTACGACGACCGCGTCTTGCTCATTGTCGATGACGCCAAGAACATCGTGCGCACGCCCCATGGATCTCGACTGCGGAATGCCCGAAATTCGTCTGGTCGCCTTCGCGACCATAGCCAGTTCGCTCGCGGTAGCCGTCCGATCGAATATTCTCCTGAATTCGTTGCGATCGCGGGGCGCTGCATAGACCAGTTGCAAGCGCGGCGGGAAGTTGTGCGTCTCGAACAACCTTCCCGAAACTGCGCCATCTGTCCCCGACGCATTGGCCAGCTCTGCAGCCTGTCGTCCTACATCGGCTGTATATTTTTCCAGATCGGCCGCTTCGCTTCCGGCATGCCTTGCAAGCGTCCCGTTATCAGTTGCCGAACCGGAAAGCGGCTGGCCCGTCTCGTCGACCAGGCTTTTTATCGGCCCTCCGGCTGCACGGACTCTGCCTGGACTGCGAACCGATGTTGTCCGCGACGTCCGCCGCATGGGAAGCCACGCGCGCGACGTCGTCGCAAGAGCGCAGGGCGCCCACCGATAGCAGCGCTGCGATGCCGGCAAGCACCCCAAACGGGGAATGCCCGTTGCCCCGATCTTCATCCTGACGCGGATCGGGGTCTCCTTCAGCCATTTTCAGCGACCTTGAAGATACAGGGCCATTTTCGACGCCGGCTCGTCGCGATCCTCATTCCATGTATCGGGTGACGTATCCGCGCCCAGCCGTACTTCGCCCTGCTCGCTGACGCGTGCCACAATCGACTTGAACAATGTGGGAAAAGCGGCGCCAAGGATAAGGAAGTCACCGGGAGACAGAACGTCAACCTTACCCGAAAACCAGATCACCACGGCGACCGGTGTTATTATTATAACCAGTCCCGTAATGACCCAATAAGAAATAGAGGTCAGCAATTGGGAATAGTTCTTTTCGGACAGGTTGTTTCTCAGGCCATACCAGTGAAGAAGCTCCTGCAATATCGCTCCGAAAACCGTAAAAACTAGAGCATCCATATTATCCAGAAAAATTTCCATACAACCCCCTGTTTTTTCAGAAAATTATCCAAGATATACAAGTATTGTTGTAACATGCGCATTCAGATTCGCAAATACTTCCCGCGGTCGATTATATTGTCGATGCCAATCCCGCTGACGCTTCGCCTGATGCCCACGCAACCCCGCATTGCCACCCCCCACCCCGTGACCTATCCTCCGTCCCACGACCCGCCCGCGTTCAAAGGCCCGCCCTCCATGTCCCACGCCTCGAACATCGTCCATTGCAGCGGCCCCGGCGACCCGCACGCGCTCGACGGCATTTCGGTCCGCCACCGCGCCGGCGATCTCGACGTCCTCTGTCCGCTGTGCCGCGGCCATGGCCAGTGGAACAGCCAGATCGACCTCGTCAGCCACCGCTCGATCCGCGTCCCCTGCCCCAAGTGCGACGGGCGCGGCCTGGATCGAGACCGGGGCCGACATGGTCCCCAGCCACGACATCGCGCTGTCGCCCGGCGGCCAGCCCCGATGGGTGGTACGGCTCGATCCGTCGGACGATATCGAATGACCCGCGCCCCGATCCTCCTCGCCCTGCTCGTGTCGCTGGCCGCGCCGGTGCCGCCGGCCGCGGCGCAGGGCGACGCCGCGCAACCGGCCGGGCAGCCAGCGACAACCACGCCCGCCGCGCAGCCGCTGTTCGCGCTCATCCTCGCCCCCGGTCCGGCGTGGAAGCCCGGTCGGCCCTTCGCCGAACAGGGGCTACGGCCGCATTTCGATTACTGGATGACGCTGTTTCGCGCGGGAACCATCGCGAGCGCGGGGCCGGTGGGGACCGACGGCGGGCTCGTCCTGCTGCGCGCCGCCAATCAGGCCGCGGCCGACGCGATCCTCGCCGCCGACCCGGCAATCGTCGCGGGCATCTTCACCGGCACCGTCCGCCCCTACACGCCGCCGATGGTCAATGCGGAAGCCCTCGCCGCGCCGAAGCCCTGAGGCCCGCCGCCCGATCCCGCGTCGATGACGGCGGGCACCGGCACACTTCGCCGTCGCGGCGAAAGGATGGGAGGGTGTCCACGGAACCCGCCACCGCTTTCAGGGGTCTATCAGTCAGAGGGGCGCGCCGCATGCCCCGCCCGCTCGGCCCGGCACGCGACCTTTATGGAGTGATGTCGATGAACAAGCTGATGATCCTGCCTCTCGCCGCCGCGACGATGCTCGCCGCGGGCTGCGCCTCGACCGGCGACGGCTATGCCTATGACGACGGCGGCTACGGCTATTACGACCGCGCTTATTACGACCAGTATGGCCGCTACGACTATGACCGGCCCGACCCGCGCCACGGCGGCTACTACGCCGATCAATATTATCGCAACGACCGCCGGTACAGGGAACGCCGCCTGTCGAACAACGACCGCGTCTATCGCGGCCGCGACGATAAATATTATTGCCGCCGCAACGACGGTTCGACCGGGCTGATCGTCGGCGGTGTCGTCGGCGGCATCGCCGGGAACGTGATCGCACCGGGCGGTTCGGAAACGCTGGGCACCGTGCTCGGTGCGGTCGGCGGCGCGGTCGCGGGCCGCGCGATCGATCGCGGTGGCAAGAACGAAGTGCGCTGCCGCTGAGTCGGCGCAGCGCGTCACTACGGCGCGGAAGCTGAGCGGGCTTGATACCGGACACCGGTGTCACTAGTCTGCCACCGGTGATGCGATAGCGGGAGGGAGTGATGGCGATCGCCGCGATGTTTGCCGCCGCGCTGCTGCTTGCCGGGCAGGCCGCGGCTGATCCGCGGCGCCCCGCGCCGGTCTTCGACAGCGTGCCCCCCGACCTGCCCGTGCTGGGCCGCCCCGCGGTGCTGATCTTCAGCAAGACCAACGGCTATCGCCACGACTCGATTCCCGCCACCGTCGCCGCGATCGACGGTCTGGTCGCGGCGCGCGGCTGGGGCCGGTACGCCACCGAAAATGCCGCAATCTTCAACCCCGATCAGCTCGCGCGCTTCGACGTCATCGTCTTCGCCAGCGCGACCGGCGATCTGCTGACCCCCGACCAGCGCGCCGCCTTCACCGGCTGGCTGGCGCGCGGCGGCGGTTTCGTCGGCGTCCATGGTGCGGGGGTCGACAGCCATCCGGGCTGGTACAAGGCGATCCTCGGCTACAACAAGTTCACCGGTCACCCGGGTGGCGCCGACCAGTTCCCCGCCGCCGACATCATCGTCGACGATCGCAGCCATCCCGCGACGCGCCACCTGCCGCCGCGCTGGCGCTGGACCGACGAATATTACAGCTGGGATGCGCCGCCTGCCGGCGACGCGCATATCCTCGCCCGGCTCGACGAGACGGGAATGAAGCTCGACCCTCGATACCAAATGGGCGAAAATCATGCGCTGATCTGGTGGCGCTGCGAAGGGCGCGCGCGCATCTTCTTCTCGGCGCTCGGCCACAAGCCGCAGGCATGGGCCGATCCGGTGCATCTGAAACTGATCGACGGTGCGATCGGCTGGGCCGCGCGCAAGGCGGGAAAGGGATGCGGAACCACCCGATTGCGTTGAAATGCATCGCTTCCCTATGTCGCCGCAAAGGCATAGACTGACGCGGTCTGGTCCGTACCGCATGGAGAGTCGAACATGCGCTTTCTGACGCCCCTCCTGCTTGCCCCCCTGCTGCTCGCAATGCCCTGTGCCGGCGCGGCGGCGGCGCAGGACGGCGTCTCCCCGCCCGCCGGCAAATCGGACATCATCGTCATCGGCGAGGCGAACCGCGAACAGCGCGAACAGCAGGTGCGCGCCTTTGTCCGTGACCTGACCGACACGCGCGGCACCAATCCGGTCGCGCGCTTCGACCGCAACGCCGTCTGCCCCGCCGCAGTCGGGCTGACCGCCGAACAGGATAGCGCAGTCACCGCACGAATGCGCCGCGTCGCCGCCGCCGCGAAGATCCGGCTCGCGGTTCCGGGCTGCCAGCCGAACGCGCTCGTCATCTTTGCCCGCGACAAGCAGGAAACGGTCGAGGCGCTGCAACGCGAATATCCCGCCTACTTCCTCGGACGACCCGGCGACGACGCCCGGCCGGTCGAACTCGCCAAACGCCCCGGTCCCGTCGTCGCCTGGTATGTGCAGGATATCGTCGACCGCAACGGCACATCGGTGCCGGTGGATCGCGAGCTCGGCTACCGGATATTGAGCGAGGTCAACACGCCGTCGCGGATCAGCCCAACGACGCGGCCGGTCATCGTCGCTTCGGTCGTGGTGATCGAATATCGCGCGCTCGGCGGGCTCACCACGACGCAGGTTGGCGACTATGCCGCGATGCGCGCCTTCACCCGCGCCGACCCCGGCCGGCTGGAACAGCCCGGGATCTCGACGATCCTCACCATATTGGACGCGCCGATGGGCAGCGACATCCCGCTGACCCTCACCCACTGGGACCTCTCTTATCTGCGCGGCTATAATGCGATCAGCACCGACCGCTTCGCGCCGCAGCAACGCGCCGAAATCGGCAAGCAGATGCTCCGCGACCTCGAAGGCGCCGCACCGCCCGAAAAATAGCGTCCGCTATTTCTTCGCGCGCGCCGGCTTTTCCATATTCGCCTCGACCGCCGCGCGGACCAGCGCCTTGAACGCCGTCTCGTCGAGCTCCTGCCCTTCATGAAGGTCGATCGCACGCCGCATATTGCCGTCCAGGCTCGCGTTGAACAGCCGCGCCGGATCGGCGAGCGCGGCGCCCTTGGCAAAGGTCAGCTTGACCTTGTCCTTATATGTTTCGCCCGTGCACAGGATGCCCGCATGCTCCCACACCGGGACGCCCGACGGATTCGAAGGCTTCTGCCACTTCACCGTTTCCTCGACGTCGGGATCGGCGGCGCGGATCAGCGCGCGCAGCTTTGCCAGCGCCGCGCCCCGCCAGTCGCCCAGCCCCGCTATCTTTGCATCGATCAGTTCCGCAGCCATGTCGATCCTCCGCCTACATCTTCTCGCCCGGAAGCGCGCTTGCCTGTTTTACCCAGCCGGCGAACTGCGCCTCGTCGACCGCATCGGCCTCGTGGATGTGGAAATAGCGTGTATCGCCGCTCTTCGACGCCACCGGCGGGACGGGATCGAGCGCCTGGCCGCGAAAGAAGGCGACCTTGATATATTTGTCATAACAATGAATCGACAGGAACCAGCTGTCCTCGGGCTCGTCGGCGTGCCCCGCGCTATAGAGCGGCGAATTCCATTTGACCGCCTTTCGGACCGCCGGAACCGCACGTTCGATCAGCTTGTCGAGCCGCCGCCAGACGTCCGATTTCCACCCCGGCATCGCGTCAATATAGGCCTGTACCGGCGCGTCGCCATAACCTTTCGGGATTTGCGGATTGCCCCCCGACAGCAGGACGGGCTTTTGGGCGGCCATGACATCGCACTCCTGTCTCTCATGCGCCAGCCATGAGAAAGCCATGACGGCGGCGAGTCAAGCAGCGGCGAAGACCTGACCCGCGATCTCCGCCGTCGCGGCGCGCTCGATCGCGGGGCGCCAGTGCGGCCGCACCGGCAGCAGGAAGATTTCCGCCAGCACGCGTTCGATCTCGTCGGCGGTCAGATAGCGCCGGTCGATGCGGCCATCGACAAGGCGCGTCGTCAACCGGTTGTCGCGCAAGCCGTAACGCGCCTCGGAAGTCGTGCGCGCCGCGATCAGCTGATGGCGAAAGTGCGAACCGGGGTGCGCCGACGTGTACCAGTTGCCGATCTCGTAATCGATCGCGGGCGGCGGGATATCGTCGAGCAGATAAAGCGTCCGCCAGTCCTCCTCGATCCGCGCCGCGACCTGCCACACCTCGCCCTGCCGCGTGACGCGATAGCTTTCATGCTGCGTCGGCTGCGCCTCCACGTTGTCCATCGCAAGCGGCCGGGGCGGCACCGCCGCGCCGAACCCGACATCCGCCAGCCAGAATCGCCCGTCCAGTCGTACCCGCACGACCATATGCGTGCGCGGGGTCGCGGGCGCATCGTCGGGCAGCATCCAGCGTACCCGGCCGAGCAGGCCATCGGCATCGAAGCCGATCGCCTGCAGCACGCGCAGGAACAGGCCGTTTTGTTCGAAACAATAGCCGCCGCGCCGCTGACCGATCAGCTTGGCGTCGACCGCATCCGCATCGATCTCGATCCCCGCGCCGGTCAGCGCATCGATCGCCTCGAACGGGATGGCCGCGATATGCGCGGCCTGAAGCGCCGCGAGCACCTCGAGCGTCGGCGCCACCGGGCCGTCGTAACCGATCCGCGACAAATAGCGCGCCAGAAAGGCGGGCGCCGGCGAGTCCGGCGCATCCGGGCCGGATTCGTCCGGATCGGGAGAGGAGGTGGCGGGGTGATGCAGCATGAAAAGACTCCGTTCGCGAATCGACTGCCCACCTTATGAAAGCTCAACACCGGTTGAGGTCAAGCGCGCGATTGCCAGCCGCCGCCCGGATGATATGCAGCGGTGAACCGGCCGGACAGCCGGCTGCGAAAAAAGGGGCTGCGATATGCGAAAAGCTGGTGTCACCGCGCTCGCCGCGACATTGCTTCTGTCGTCGGTCGGGGCGCGTTCACAGGACGCGGCCGCGGACCTTCGCGCATTTGCCGACGCGTTCGATGCGGCGCAAATCGCGCAGGATCGCGCTGCGCTCGAACGCATGGTCGCTGATGATCTCGTCTTCATCGACGGCAGCGGAAAGCGTTACGGCAAGGCCTTCTTCATCGACGGCTGGACCGGCGCCGACGATGATTATGACCCGGTCACCCTGCACGACCGCGTGATCCTCCCGCTCGGCAGCGACGCGGGGATCGCGAGTGCCGAGACCGTCCTTTCGGGCCGCTCGGCGGGCAAGCCGTTCCGGGCTCGCATTCGCTTCACCGACATCTTCCGGCGCAGCGGCGACAGCTGGCAGGCAACCTATATCCATGTGACGCGCATGGCGCCCCCCGCAGCCGTAACGCAAAGCCGCGCGGTCGCTGCGACATGCCGGCTGCCCATTGCCTTGCCGCCGCCGCGCAATCATAACCGGCGTATCGTTACACCGGAGACAGATCATGACCTTTCGCGCCCCCCGCCCGCTCTCGCCGGTGTTGATCGCGGCCCTCGCCCTGACCATGTCCGGCTGCAGCGGCGACAGCGAAAGCCGGGACGCCCCGCCTCCGTCCGAAACCGCCGTCGCGGCTGCTCCTCCGGCGACGGCCGGGCAGCAAAAGAATGGCCCCGCGAACCCGGTGGCCGCTACGCCGGCCAAAACCGGCGGACCCGCGCTCACCGGCTATGTCGGCAAATATCTGTTCGACGAAGTCGACGGCGTCGCCTTCAGCGACCATCCGCTGGTCAAGGCGGGCATCGCGGCGACGGTGACGGATGCGCGCGTCCGGCAGGCAATCACGAGCACCCCCGGACCCTCGGCGCCGATCGAGATGATCGACGGCAAGGTGGCCTCCTGGTCGTGCCAGCAGCACAAATGCGGCGAACACCAGTGGATGATCCTTGTCGATCCCGCCACCGGCGCCACCGACGTCTGCTATGTCAACGACCCTGCGATGACGAACGAATCGCGCTGGTTCCTCGCAAGCGGCAAGGAAGAAACACGTCAGGGCGATTGCTCGTCGGAAAAGGGCGGGTAGGCCGCACCCCGGGCCGAGCCTGCGCTTGCAGCAAGGATTCGACTTCCCGGCCCCGAAAAGAACATAACAGGAACATTGATCCGATTCGGAGGATGATTCATGGACCCGATGTTCCGCTATTTCCTCGGCTTTCAGCTAGCCGCCGATCGCGCCGGCTGGCTCGCGCGTCAGTTGCCACCTGTATCGGGCGACCTGTTCGCCGGTCTCAGCCCCTATCGCTATCATCTGACGCTCTGCACGATTGCCGAGACCCTCGCCCCGCAACCCTTCCTGCGGGGCCAGGTCGCCAAGGCGTTCGATGCCGGTCTCCCCGCCGCGAGCCCGATACCGTTCGGCCGCATTCTGTCGCGCGGTGGCGGCGCCGAACTCGTCACCGCCGGGACCATCGGCGCCATCCGCCAGACCTATGACGCGATCGTCGAACAGCTTGCAACGCAGGGAATCGAGCCGATGCACCGCAAATCGGGGCTGCGCCCGCATGTCACCCTCGGTTACGGCGACTGCGAATTCGATCCGGTGCCCGTCGCATGGAACTGGGTGCCGCGCGAACTGGTGCTCATCGAAAGCCATATCGGCCATCGCCGCCACAAGGTGCTGCAAAGCTGGTTACTGGCGCCGCCGGCACAGGGCAGCTTCGACTTCATGGCCGAAGAACTGCCCGCGCCGCTGCTCCGCGCCGCCTGAAAACCGGTTTCAGCTTTCGAGGCTGTGCTCGAGCGTGATCTCGCAATCGAGCAGCTTCGACACCGGGCAGTTCTTCTCGGCCTCCCCGGCGATCTTCGCGAATTCGTCGGCCGAAATCCCGGGCACCTTGCCGGTCAGCGTCAGCGCCGATTTGGTGATCGCGAACCCGCCGTCGACCTGATCGAGCGTCACCGCCGCGCTGGTCTCCAGCGTATCGCCCGAATATCCCGCCCGCGCGAGCCCGAACGACAGCGCCATGGTAAAACAGGCCGCATGCGCCGCGGCGATCAGCTCCTCGGGGTTCGTCCCCGGCTGTCCTTCGAAACGCGTTCCGAAACCATAGGGCTGCTTGTCGAGCACGCCCGATTTGGTCGTGATCGATCCCTTGCCTTCCTTGCCGAAGCCTTCGTAACGGGCCGATGCGCGATTGACGGTCATGATAATCTCCTTGGCTGGACGGGATGACAAAGGCGGGACTCGCGCCGATGCGTCATGCGGCGATCAGCTTACGCGCCGCACCGGCACGCTGCCACGCCTTTTCATGAAAGAAGAATGCGACGGCATTGATGCACGGCTCGATGATCGCGATCCCGCCGGCGAGCGCGACCGATCCGGTCATCACATAGGCAACGCTGAAGCCGATCGTCAGGTGGATCGTGAGGTAAGTGAAAGTCTTGGCGAGGTCGGTGGGCATGGCCCTTCTCCGGCAAGTGGCGAACCCGCTCAAGTTAAGAATGATTCGCAAAAAGTGCCAGACAGGGTTTCAGGTCACTCTGATCGATTTTCCCGCACGACGCCCGCGCGGTCGAGTTCGGGTCCGAGCCGCCCGGTCAGCCAGAGCCCCCACATCCGGAAATCGGCCGCGAGACTCCATAAAGGGTAGGTGAAGGTCGCCGGCCGGTTTTTCTCGACCCCGAAATGCGCGACCCAGGCAAAGAAATAACCCGCGAACGGCAAGGCGATCAGCCAGCCCCAGCGCCCGCTCAGCACCGCCGCCATCGCGATCAGCACGACGAGGCTGGTCCCGACATAGTGCAGCGCCCGCGTCGACGCCTTGCTGTGCTCGCGCAGGTAAAAGGGCCAGAATTCGGCGAAGCTGGTGTATATCCGGGACACCGGAGAAAGATGTCGCGCAGGAACGGCGAGGTCAAGTCGTCCGGCCCGCGCAGGGGAGCGACGAAGCCTACATCTGGCGCTTCAGGCGCACCAGCGCCGTATCGAGCGCCTGCAGGAATTGCGAACGGTCGGCTTTCGAAAAGGGCGGCGGGCCGCCGATCCGGTCGCCCCCGGCGCGCAGATCGGCCATGATCGCGCGCGTCGCGATCGCGGGGCCGATCGACGCCATGGTGAAGGGCTTGCCATTGGGGCCGAGCACGCTCGCGCCTGCTTTCAATGCGCGGTCGGCGAGCAATATGTCGGCGGTGACGACGATGCTCTGCGCATTCGCCGCCTCGGCGATCCAGTCATCGGCGGCATCGAAGCTGTCCGAAACGACCACCCGTTCGATCAGCGGATGGTCGGGCACGCGCAGCCGGCTGTTGCTCACGACCTTGACCGCCACCTCGTGGCGCCAAGCGACACGATATATTTCATCCTTCACGGGGCAGGCGTCGGCATCGACGAGAATGACGGGCGCACTCATCCGTGCAGTCCGTCCCACAGCAGTTTCGCACCGAGCAGCACCATCAGCGCATAGATAAGGGCATAGAAACGCTCAGGGTTCATCCGTTTCATCCAGCGCACCGTGAACAGCGTCGACACGATCGCGAGCGGCATCAGCAGCAGCGCCGCGACGATCACTTCGTGCGGGAAGGCACCAAGCGCGAGATAGGCGGGCACCTTCATCCAGTTGACGATCGCGAACAGGATTGCGCTCGTCCCGATGAAGGTCAGGTGCGGCAGTTTGCGCGGGGTCACCCACATCTGGAACGGCGGCCCGCCGGCGTGCGCGATCTGGCTCGTCAGCCCCATGATACCGCCGAAGATCGTCCCCACCCACCCCGGCGACCGCGAGGCCGCGACGATCCGCCCGCCGCGTTCGACCCACAGGCGATGAGAGTCCGAACGCCAGCGTGATCGCACCCAGCGCCGCCATCAGCTGCGCCTCGTTCACCCGCTCGGCGTAATAATATCCCGCAAGGATGCCGAGCGCCGCGCCGGGCAGCATCCAGCCGATGATCCACCCGTCCCACGTCTTGCGAAACGACCAGACGCTGATCACGTCCTGCACGATCAGGATCGGCAGCAGCAGTGCCGCCGCGGTTGCCGGCGGCAGCACCAGCGCGGCGAGCGGCGTCGCGAGCGCCCCGACCCCGGCGAGTCCGCCCTTCGCCATGCCGAGCAGCACGACCGCGACGATCAGGATCGCGAGCGTCGCCGGGTCGGCCAAAATGCTCATGCTTCGGGTTGGTCCGGAAGCCGCCAGTCGATCGCGCCGCGCCCGTGCGCCTCGAGGAACGCATTCGCCTGACTGAACGGCCGCGAACCGAAGAAACCATTGTGCGCCGACAACGGCGACGGATGCGGCGCGCGCAGGATCAGGTGCGGACTTCCCGCGCCGAGCCCCGGCACGTTCGCTGCCTTCTTCTGCGCATGGCTGCCCGGGGGCCCCCCCCCCCGGGGGGGGGGGGGGGGGGGGGGGGGGGGGGGGGGGGGGGGGGGGGGGGGGGGGGGGGGGGGGGGGGGGGGGGGGGGGGGGGGGGGGGGGGGGGCGGGGGGGGGGGGGGGAAGGGGGGGGGGGGGGGGGGGGGGGGGGGGAAAAAGGGGGGGGGGGGGGGGGGGGGGGGGGGGGGGGGGGGGGGGGGGGGGGGGGGCCCGGGGGAAGGGGGGGGGGGGGGGGGGGGCGGCCGGGGGGGGGGGGGGGGGGGGGGGGGGGGGGCGGGCGGCGCAGGGGGGGGGCCCCGCCGAGGCGACAGGAAGCCGACCCCGTCGCCCTGCAACTGTCTTCATCGTCACCCCGGACTTGATCCGGGGTCCCGCTTGAAGCCGTTGCGTGAGAAAAGCGGGATCCCGGGTCAAGCCCGGGATGACGAAAGTGGGTGAACTAATTTCCGCTTTCACCCCGAAGCAGACAACCCTAAATCTTCCCGCGCACGCTCAGGAAGAAGCGGCGGCCCAGATAATCATATTGCGTCCCGAACGCGGGTGCCTGACCGATCACCGGCGGCGTCGCGGTGACCACCGTCGAGACGCGCGGCGGCGGGGTGTCGAACAGGTTCGCGACCCCCAGCGTGATGCGGAAGCGATCGGCAACATCGCGGCTCAGCGACAGCGAATGATAGAAGGTCGCGGGCACGCTGACGTCGGGGCAGAACCGCCCACCGGGGCGGAAGCTCGAGGTGCGGCATGCATCGCCGCCCTGCGCGCGCAGCAGGTCCTTCATGTTCGACGCAGCGCCGGTGACGTCGAGCCCGTAGAAGAGCGTCCAGCCATCCTTCATCCAGCCAAGGTTGAAATCGCCGACCCACTTCGGATTGCCGATCTTGCCATTGTCGTCGATTTCGGTGCCGGGGAACAGTTCGACCTTGTCCTCGATCTGCCAGGTCATCTGCGCGCGAAACGCGAGTGCGCCGAGATTGCCGAGATCCTGGTCGATCGCCAGCGACAGGTCGATGCCGCGGTTCCGCTGGCGGCTGATATTGACATAACGGTCGGTGACGGTGGCGACGCTCTGCGCGTCGGGGCCGGCCGCCGTACGGGTGAACAGGCCGCAGAACGCTTCGCTGGCGAAGTTTTCCGAATCATAGCAGCTGGTCAGGATGTTGCCGGCGCCGAGCAGCGTGATTTCGTCCTTCACCTTGATGTCGAAATAATCGACCGCAAGGCGCGTCTTGAAGCCGCCCCACAGCGCCCCCGACAGGTCGGGGGTCAGGATGACCGAAACCGTTTTCGCGGTCGAGGTTTCGGGCTTCAGCCGGCCGAGGCCACCGCCCGACGTGATCGTCGCGGGACCGATCCCGCCGGCATAATCGGGGGCGATGCCGTCGGCGGCGCAATTGTCGAAAACACGCTGACTGATCGCGCCTGCCTGCAGGCGGGCCGCGGTCTGGATGCACGGATCGATGTCCTGCTGGCCGAGAAAACCCGTCTGGTCCTGCAGGAAGAGTTCGAACAGCGCCGGCGCGCGGAACGACGTACCCCATGTGCCGCGGAAGCGCAGCCAGTCGGTCACCGCCCAGTCGGCGCCGACCTTCCACGTCGTGTCGCTGAAATCATCCTTCGCGCCGGTGCGCGCGGTCGCCTCGACATGCGTGTAGCGCGCCGCGCCCGACAGCGTCAGCCGCTCGATCATCGGCACGCCTTCGAGCAGGGGCACTTCGATCTCGCCGAACAGCTCCTTCGACACCGTGCGGCCCGCGGTGATGCCTGCGGTCGTGAAATTCGCGACATTGCCCGCACGCGTCGCTTCGCCCGGCGTATCGTTGATTTCGTCGCGGCGGATATTCGCGCCGAACGCCGCGCCGACCGGTCCCGCGGGCAGATTGAACAATTTGCCCGTGACCAGCGCTTCGGCCGAGGTCTGTTTGAACAGCGTGCGCCCCGTTTCGCGGCCCGTCAGGAAGGCACGCTCTTCGGGGGTGAAATCGCCGCGCAGCACGCGCGGGTCGGTGAAGTCGATGTCGATGCAAGGGACGCCGCGGACCGCCGTCACCGTGCCGGCGCACGAGCGCGTCCGCAGCGTCTGCGACGCGATCGCATCCTGATAGATGACGTCCTGCGTATAGCGGGCGTCCGACCGGCTGTGCTGGCCGTGGGCGTCCCATTTCCACCCGCCGCCAAACTCGCCGCGCAGCCCGAACACGCCGCGATAATAATCGACGTCGGCCTGGCTTTCGGACTTCACCAGCACCCGCGGGCGCAGGATGATATTGCCCGCGAATTCGCTATTGAGCGGATCGCCCATGTCACCCGGGTCGCAATTATACGCCGTCGGGTCGCAAAGGAAAAAGGAAGCATCGACGCGCCGGTAAACTGCTGCAGCTCGATCCGCTGGAAGCTATTGTTATGCGATTTGCGGTTGCTGAACAGAAACTCGCCATAGGCGGTGATGCCGTCGGTCACGTCATAGGCGCCCTCGACGAAGGTGCTGATCCGGCTGACCTGCGAAAACACGTCCGAATCCTGTTCGGCCGGCTCGAACTGGTTCAGCGCGCCGGTCGACGGACCATCGAAATTGACCCCGAAGAAATTATCCGGACCGGCCACGCCGATCGGGTTGTAGGCGTTGATCGGGATACCGACGCCGGCGAACTCATGGCCATATTGGCCGGCGAAGACCGGTTGCCCGTTCGGCGCGATCAGCCCGGGACCAAAGGTCGGAAAGCCGTTTTCGTCGACCCCCGAATAATCGCTGAACACGATCATATTGGCCTGCGTGCTGCTGCACGCCGGGCGCCCGGTGCGGAAATCGACGATGTCGGCGCGGCTGCCGTCGGCTTCGCGCTTCAGATATTCCTCGGAACAGAACAGGAAGCCGCGATCACGGCGCGTCAGATTCTGCTGGCGGAAATAGTCGACCGTCGCGAAGAAATGGCCGCGATCGAACTTTTTGCCGAAGCTCGCATCGACGCCATAGCTTTCGCCGCCGCCATGTTCGGTAACCGACGAGAAACCGCCGCCCTCGAAGCCGTCGAGATCCTCGCGGGTCAGGATATTGACCACGCCTGCTACGGCGTCGGAGCCATAGATCGACGAGGCGCCGGTCTTGAGCACCTCGACCTGACGGACCATCGACAGCGGCAGCACGTTGAGATCGAAGGGCGCGACCGAGCCGCGAATCCCCGCCGGACCCGCTCGGCGGCCGTTGACCAGTACCAGCGTCCGCTCGGCACCGAGCCCGCGCAGCGATACCGTCTGCACATCATTGCCGCCATTGGCGACGAAGCGGTTCGAGAGCGCCGAGGTGATCTGGATCGATCCCTGCGCCGCCGGAACCTGCTGCAGCACATCGGCAAGCTGGACCTGTCCCTGCAATTTCGCGATTTCCGGATCGATGATCTGGACCGGATCGGCGCTGGTGAACTCGCTCTTTGCGATGCGCGACCCGGTGACGATAATCTCGTCGCCGGTCTGGGCGATTGCGGGAAACGCGGCGAGCGCGGTCAGCGAGGCCGTCGCAGCGAGAAACACCTTGGGGCGGGTGCCCATCTTCATTTCCTGTCCGATTCTCAGAGTTGATCCTGCCCCCCGGCGCGCCCGCATTAAGCCAAGGGCGTTTCAATATGGTTTACGCGCGGGTAACTTCCGTTGCCCCCGGCCCGCTTGTCGGGGCCGCGCCGCGCGGCTAGGCACGCTTCCGAAAAGACCGGGTGCGAAAGGATCACGCAATGGCCAAGACAATGGGTGAGGCTCTGGAGCGGCTCGAAGCGGTCGTCCACGACCGGATCGCCGCGGGCGAGGCCGCATCCTCCTATGTCGCGAGCCTCGCGGCGAAGGGCCGGGCCAAGATCGCGCAAAAGCTGGGCGAGGAGGCCGTCGAAACCGTCATCGCCGCGGTCAGCGAGGATGATTCGGCGCTGATCGGCGAAGCGGCCGACCTCGTCTTCCACCTTTCGATCCTGCTCGCCGATCGCGGCCTGTCGTGGAACGACATCGCGGCCGAACTCGCCCGACGCCACGGTACGTCGGGCCACGCCGAAAAAGCCAGCCGGCCACAATAGGAGCTCTCCCATGCCGATCGACGCAACGCTTCCCTATGACGAGACCAATATCTTCGCGCGCATCCTGCGCGGCGAGCTGCCGTCGAAGACCGTGTACGAGGACGAGTTCGCCCTCGCCTTCCACGACATCAACCCGCAGGCGCCGGTGCATATCCTCGTGATTCCCAAGGGGCCGTACGTCAGCTGGGACGATTTCTCGGAACGCGGCAGCGACGCCGAGATCGCAGGCTTCGTCCGCGCCGTCGGCAAGGTCGCGCGCGATCAGGGCCTCGTCGCCCCCGGCTACCGCCTGCTCGCCAATGTCGGTCTCGACAGCCACCAGGAAATCCCGCACCTCCATGTCCATATCTTTGCGGGCCAGCCCCTCGGCCCGATGCTCGCGCGCTGACGTTTCGCCGCTGTCTATGACGGCGGTCACAGCGATTTCGCGAACTGCGACTAACCGTGTGCGATGCGCGGCAACGGGTGGATCTCGCCCCTGTTTCCAGCAGGATAGCAGCTCGGACCGAACGGGGAGTTTGACGATGGGCAAGGATGGCGCGCGCTGGCTACAGGGCTGGCCGGCAAGGCAAAACTGGCGCTGATCCTGCCCCTCACGCTTGCGATGGCCGCGACCGCCACCGCCGACACCGTTCCGCAGGTCACGCTCGCGACCCCGGGCAGCTCGGGCACCGGCGACGGCACGATCACGCGCTTCACCTTGCGCTTTTCCGAAGACATGGTTCCGCTCGGCGATCCCCGCGCCGCTGCTCCCGCGACCAACGACTGCAAACTGCCCTCGTCGGGCCGCTGGGTCGACACGCGCACCTGGGTGCTCGAATTCGACAAGCCGCTTCCGGGCGGGCTCGCGTGCCACGTCGAGCTGCGCGACGGGCTCAAGACCGCGCGCGGCATCGCGGTCGCGGGCAACAGCCGCTTCGCGCTCGACACCGGCGGCCCCTCGGCGCGCGCCGTGCTCGCGGGCGGCATGGACGGCGACATCGAGGAGCAGCAGATCTTCCTCGTCGCCACGAACGTCGCCGCCGATCGCGCCTCGGTCGGCCGCTTCGCCTATTGCGCGGTCGACGGGATCGGCGAGAAAATCCCGGTCGATGTCCTGCCGCGCGAGACCGCGACCGAGATCCTGACCGGCCTCGGCGACAATAACTGGTCGCGGCAGTCCTTCACCTATGACGCCGGCCTGCCGCAGCGCTTCCCCGCCGCGGGCGCCGACCGCGACGCCGCGCTCGAACGCATCGTCCCCGTCAAATGCCGCCGCCCGCTGCCCCCCGGCCGCGAGATGGCGCTCGTCTGGGATGCGCGTATTTCGCAGGCCGGTGTCCCCGGCCGCACCGCGGGGCGCGACCAGCGCTTCGACCATGACGTGCGCCCCGCCTTCACCGCCAAAATGTCGTGCAGCCGCATCAATCCGCAGGCGGGCTGCAACCCGATCAAGGATGTGACGCTCAGCTTCGCCTCGCCCGTCGCGCGCGCCACGATCCTCGCCGCGACGCTGAGCACCGCCGACGGCAAGAAACTGACGCCGAAGATCGACGATGACGACAGGAATGACGCCTGGCTGACCAGCGTACGCTTCGCCGGCCCGCTGCCGCAGAATGTCGACGCGACGCTCGTGCTCCCCGCCGACGTCACCGACCAGAGCGGCCGCAAGCTGCAGAACCAGTCGAATTTCCCGCTCAAATTCCACATCGACCGCGCCCCGCCGCTGGTCAAGTTCGCCGCCGAATTCGGCATCCTCGAAGCGGGCGAAGGCGGCGTGCTGCCCGTCACCGTGCGCGGGGTCGAAAGCAGCCTCGTCCAGTCGAACCTGAAAATGCCCGCGACCGCGCTCAAGGTCGGCAATGACGATGCCGCGATCGCGCGCTGGCTGAAACGCGTCGCCGACGCCGACGACACCGATTATCGCGAGGAAAAGAACGCCGCGGGCAAGGACGTCACCGTCAACTACACCGGCACCAAATCGGTGTTCGCCGGCGCGCCGCCGGGCGGCGAGCGGCGCGACATGCAACTCGCGCCAGCCGGCGGCGGCAAGGAGTTCGAAGTCGTCGGCATCCCGCTCGCCGAAAAGGGCTTCCACGTCGTCGAGATCGCGAGTCCCGAACTCGGCGCCGCGCTGCTCGGCCGCAAATCGACGCGTTACGTCGCGACCGCCGCGCTCGTCACCAATATGGCGGTGCATTTCAAATGGGGCCGCGAAGGCTCGCTCGCGTGGGTCACGTCGCTCGACACCGGCCTTCCCGTTGCGGGCGCCGAAATCCGCGTCACCGACAGCTGCACCGGGCGCCTGCTCGCGCGCGGTACCGCCGACAAGGCCGGCCGCCTCGCCTTCGCGAGCGGACTGCCGCAGCCCGAAACCTATTCGAGCTGCCGCGACGATGCCGACCCGGCCAGCAGCGAGGGCCATGCGCTGATGGTCAGCGCGCGCGCGGGCGACGATTTCAGCTTCACGCTCACCGATTGGGGGGGCGGCATCCGCCCCTATGACTTCGACCTTCCCTATGGCTGGTCGGAGCGGAGTGACATTCTCCACACCGTCTTCGACCGCGCACTCGTGAAGGCGGGCGAGACGGTGCATATGAAGCATCTGCTCCGCCGTCCCGTCGGCTTGGGCTTCCGCGTCCCCGAGGCGCTCGCGGGCAAGCTCCGCCTCGTCCACCGCGGCTCGGACACCGAATTCGAAATGCCCTTCAATATTGCCGCAACCGGCAGCGGCGAGACGGTATGGAATGTCCCCGCCTCGGCGCCGATGGGCGATTATGAACTCGTCTTCGTCACCAAGGACAAGGAGGGCGAGGACAAGACGATCTGGTCGGGCCAGTCGGTCAAGGTCGACGAATATCGCCTGCCGACGATGAAGGCGACGATCACCGGGCCGAAGACCGCACTCGTGCGCCCCGCCGCGGTGCCGCTCAACCTGTTCGTCGGCTATCTGTCGGGCGGTCCCGCGCCGAATATTCCGGTCGAACTGCGCACCAACTTCCGCTCATCCTGGTCGCCGCCCGAAGATTACAGGGATTGGGATTTCGACGGTCAGCCGGTGAAGGAAGGCGTCGTCCAGCTCGACGACAGCGGCGACACCCCGTCGGCCGAACTGCCGCTCGCGCGCTCGGTTCCCCTGAAGCTCGACGCCAACGGCGCCGCGACGACCAATGTCGCCGTCGACCAGCCGATCACCGAACCGACGCTGATGGCCGCCGAAATGGATTATGAGGACGCCAATGGCGAGACGCTGACGTCGAGCCGCCGCATCACCCTCTATCCCTCGGCCGTCCGCCTCGGGCTCAAGACCGACGGCTGGCTTATGCGCGACAATGATCTGCGCTTGAACTTCATCGCGCTGGACTTGGACGGCAAACCGATCAGCGGCCAGCGGGTGCAGGTCGCACTCTACAACCGCGAGATCATCACCGCGCGCCGCCGCCTGATCGGCGGTTTCTACGCCTATGACAACCAGATGCGCACGACGAAGCTCGATGCGATCTGCTCGGCGACCACCGACAAGCTCGGCCGCGCAAGCTGCGCGATGGCGCCGGGCATCTCGGGCGAGGTCACCGTCGTCGCGACAACGCAGGACGCCGATGGCAATGAAGCGCGCGCCGTGCGCTCGGTGTGGCTCGCGGGCGACAACGACTGGTGGTTCGGCGGCGACAATGGCGACCGCATGGACGTGATCGCCGAAAAGCCGCGCTATGCCGCGGGCGATACCGCCAGTTTCCAGGTCCGCATGCCGTTCCGCGAAGCGACCGCGCTCGTCACCGTCGAGCGCGAGGGCGTGCTGTCGAGCTTCGTCGTCCCCTTGAAGGGCACCAATCCCGTCGTGAAGGTCAAGCTTCCCGCAACCTACGCGCCCGACGTCTATGTCTCGGTGATGACGGTGCGCGGACGCGTCACGGGCGGCGAAAGCTGGTTCCGCAAGATGAAACGCGCGGTCGGCTTCAAGATCGAGAATAGCGAAGGCGCACCCCCGACGGCGCTCGTCGACCTCGCCAAGCCGAGCTACCGCATGGGTATCGCGCGCATCAAGGTCGGCTGGGAAGGCCATCAACTCGGCGTCAGGGTCAAGGCCGACAAGGAGAAATATTCGGTCCGCGAGACCGCCAAGGTCGGCATCGAGGTCAAGACCCCCGATGGCAAGGCACCGAAAAACGCCGACGTCGCCTTTGCCGCGGTCGACGAGGCCTTGCTCCAGCTCGCGCCCAACGACAGCTGGGACGTGCTGAACGCGATGATGGGCGACCGCACGCTCGACGTGCTCACCTCGACCGCGCAGATGCAGGTCGTCGGCAAGCGGCACTATGGTCGCAAGGCGCTCGAACCCGGCGGCGGTGGCGGCGGCGACCTCTCGGGGCTGACGCGCGAGGATTTCCGTCCCGTGCTGCTGTGGAAGGGCAATGTCCCGCTCGACGCCAAGGGCCGCGCGAGCGTCGACGTGCCACTCAGCGACAATCTGTCGGGCTTCCGCCTCGTCGCGATCGCCACCGACGGCTCGCAATATTTCGGCACCGGCGAAACCACCGTCCGCACCGTGCAGGATCTCGGCGTCTTCGCCGGCATGCCCGAACTCGTGCGCACCGGCGACACTTATGATGCGCGCTTCACGCTGCGCAACGGCACCGACCAGCCGATGGAGGTCACCGCGACCCCGACGCTGTCGCCCGCCATCGCGACCGCGCCGCCGCTCACCGTCACCATCCCCGCGGGCGGCGCAGTGCCGATCAGCTGGTCGATGACCGCGCCCGAACAGGTCGGCCCGATTCAATGGACCGTCGAGGCGGCGCAAAAGGGCGGGAAGGCGCGCGACCGCCTCGTCTTCGAACAGGTCGTCGAACCCGCGGTGCCGGTCGAGACCTGGGCCGCGAGCCTGTTTCGCGTCGGCCCCGCGACGACGCTGCCGATCGCGATCCCGGCGGGCGCACTCCCCGGCGGCTATGTCGATATCGCGCTCGCCGGCACGCTCGCGCCGCCGCTCACCGGGGTGCGCGACTATATGAGCGCCTATCCCTACACCTGCTTCGAACAGCAGACGTCGCGTGCGGTCGCACTCGGCGATGTCGGACGGTGGCAGGCGCTCGCCGGCGCGATGCCGACCTATCTCGATGACGACGGGCTGCTTCGCTACTGGCCGAACGAGCGCATGACCGGCTCGATCGAACTCACCGCCTATGTCATGAACATCACCGCGGCGAACGGCTTCGCGATCCCCGAGGCGTCGAAAGCGAAGATGGTCAAGGCGTTGCAGGCGGTCGTCGAAGGGCGGCTGACGCGCAAGGGCTATGGCCCGTGGGATATCCGCCCCGTCCGCATCGCGGCACTCGCCGCGCTTGCGCGCAACAACGCGTCGAGCGCCAGCCTCGTCGCAGCGATCGACGTGTCGCCGATCGACATGGCGACCGGCACACTTGCCGACTGGCTCGTCGCGCTCGAAAAGACGCCGGGTGTGCGGAACGCCCCCGCGCTGCGCACCGCGGCCGAAGCGGAACTGCGCAAACGTCTCGTCTATGAAGGCACGCGCCTCGACCTCGTCGACGATGCCAAGGCGCCCTGGTGGATGATGACGAGCGGCGACGAAATGGCGATCAAGGCGCTCGAAGCCGTGCTCGGCCGCAAGGGCTGGGAGGATGACGCGGGCAAGCTGATGGTCGGCGTCGCGCAGCGCCAGCGCAAGGGCCATTGGGACACCACCCCCGCCAACGCCTGGGGTGCGGTCACCGTCCGCCGCTTCGCCGAGCTCTATCCGGCGAGCGCGATCACCGGGGTCACCAATATCAGCCTCGCGGGCGCCACCGCGTCGCAAAGCTGGCCGCTCCCGGCAGAACCCGTGTCACCGCTGCGCGTCGCGCTGAACGCCGCGACGATGAGCCTCCGGCATGAAGGCACCGGCACGCCATGGGCGACCGTCAGCGTCAAGGCCGCGGTGCCATTGAAGGAGCCGCTCAATGCCGGCTACCGGATCAAGCGCTCGGTCAGCATCGTCAAGGCGGCGAACAAGGATCGTCTGACGCGCGGCGACGTGATCAAGGTGCGGATCGAGGTCGTCGCGGCGGCGGGCCGGACGTGGGTCGTGATCAACGATCCGGTCGCCCCCGGCGCGACGATCGTCGGCAACCTCGGCGGCCAGTCCGAAATGCTCGCGCAGCAGGCGGGCGGATCGGGCGCGCAGCCAAGCTATGTCGAGCGCGGCAAGGACAGCTGGCGCGGCTATTTCGGCTGGATGCCCGCAGGCACCCATGCGGTCGAATATGTCGTGCGCCTCAACGGCTCGGGCAAATTCGCCCTGCCGCCGACGCGCGTCGAGGCGATGTATTCGCCCGCGATCCGCGGCCAGTGGCCGAACGCTCCGGTCACGGTGGCGAACGTGGGGCAATGAAGGACCTGCCGGCCAATAAACTCCTCCCTGTCGCAACGCGATGGGGAGGTGGCAGCGCGAAGCGCTGACGGAGGGGCCGATGGCGCACCGTTGCGGCCCCTCCACCATCCTGCGGATGGTCCCCCTCCCATGCCTGCGGCACGGGGGAGGATTGTTTTGGTCCCGAAATCGATGACCGCCCGATCCCGTTGGCGCGACGTTCTCGCATGGGCCGCGCTCGCAGCGCTCATCCTCGTCACCGCCGCGCATCTCGCGACGCGCCCACCCGCGATGCCGGAGTATGAGAAGGTCCGCGCCGGCTGGAAATCCAGCGAAGCCTGGCTCTACGACCGCGACGGCCAATTGCTCGACAGCGAGCGCGTCAATTTCGAACGCCGCCGCCTCGCATGGGTGCCGCTGGACGACATCAGCCCCGCCGTCCGCACCGCCGTCGTGCAAAGCGAGGACCGTCGCTTCTGGTCGCACGGCGGGGTCGACTGGCTTGCCATCGCCAGCGCGGTCCGCGCGCGCTGGACCGGCGACCGTTCGCGCGGCGCCTCGACGCTTGCGATGCAGCTCGCCGCCTTTCTCGACCCCGGCCTCGCGCAACCCGGCAAGCGCGACTGGCGCACCAAGCTCCGCCAGATGCGTGCGGGCCAGGCGCTCGCCGCCGACTGGACTCACGAGCAGATGCTCGAAGCCTATTTCAACCTCCTCCCGCTGCGCGGCGAGGCGCAGGGAATCGGCGCGGGCGCGCAAAGCCTGTTCGGCAAGAAACCCGCCGAACTGAATCGCACCGACGCCGCGCTCTTCGCGGGCCTCCTTCCCAACCCCGCCGCGGGCGCCGACGCGCTCGGCCGCCGTGCGTGCCGCATCGCGCAGACAAAGGACTGCACCGCGATCCGCGCCGCCGCCGCAACGCTCGTTTCGGGCGAACATGCCGCGCGCTTCGACCCTGCTCTCGCGCCGCACCTCGCCGTGCGCCTGCTCGACAAGCCCGGCAAGCGCGTCAAGACCACGATCGACCGCCGCATCCAGACCGCCGCCATCGTCGCGCTGCGCCGCCAGCTCGCCGGCCTCGGCTCCGACCGCGTCCGCGACGGCGCGGTCGTGGTGCTCGACAATGCCACCGGCGAAGTGCTCGCCTATGTCGGCGGCGTCGGCCTCAAATCGACCGCCGCGTCGGTCGACGGCGCCAACGCGCGGCGGCAGGCGGGCTCGACCTTGAAACCGCATCTCTATGCGCAGGTGATCGAGCATGGCTGGCTCACCGCCGCATCGATCCTCGACGACAGCCCGGTCCAGCTCGACACCGCCTCGGGGCTCTATGTGCCCAAGAATTACGACCACAGCTTCAAGGGGCCGGTCAGCGTGCGCCAGGCGCTCGCCTCTTCGCTCAACGTCCCCGCGGTCCGCACGCTCCTCATCGACGACGTCCAGCAATTCCGCGACCGCCTCTGGGCGCTCGGCTACCACGGCCTCGTCGAGGACGGCGAGTACTACGGCTTCAGCCTCGCGCTCGGATCGGCCGAAGTCTCGCTTGTCGAGCAAGCCAACGCCTTCCGTACCTTCGCCAATCGGGGCCGCTACGCCCCCGTCCATTTCATCCGCGGCGAAGAAGCGGAAGACGCCCGCCAGATCGTCAACCCCGCAGCCGCCTTCATCGTCGGCGATATCCTCGCCGACGCCTCCGCCCGCACCGACGCTTTCGGCGCCGACAGCGCGCTCCGCCTCCCCTTCTGGGCCGCGGCCAAAACGGGCACCTCGAAGGGCATGCGCGACAATTGGTGCATCGGCTGGTCCGACCGCTTCACCGTCGCGGTGTGGGTCGGCAATCTTGAGGGCGATTCGATGCGCGCGGTGTCGGGCACCTCGGGCGCCGCGCCGGTATGGCGCGACGTGATGATGGCGCTTCACGCCGGAAATCCCGGCAAGCCGCCGGTCATGCCCGAAGGCGTCGAAATACGTCAGATCGCCCTTCCCGGCACTCGCGAACCGCCGCGCCGCGAATATTTCATGGCCGGCACCGCACAAAGTGAAATGGCCGCGGCGCCGCAAGCCGCACGCCGCCCGCGCATCACCAGCCCGGTCAGCGGCAGCGTCTATGCGCTCGACCCCGACATCCCGATCGATCGTCAGCGCCTCGCGGTCACAGTCAGCGGTTCGGTGGCCGGATACCGGCTGATCCTCGACAGGAAACCCCTCGGCGATGCCGATGCGGGCGGGCAGATCCTGCCTCGCCCCGGGGTCCATATGCTTACGCTTGTTGATCCAGGCGGCCGAATGATTGACCGCGTGCGCTTTACCGTACGGTAAGGCGTGCCTCCCCGTGAAATTAAGTTGCGCTGACGCGCGGAGCGGCTAGTCTGCCGCGCCAGGAGAGGGGCGGCAGTTCAGTCGCCCACAAGGGGATGAATATGCTATTTGACCGCGTAAAGCCGTTGGATGCCATTTTGGCGACAGCGGAAAAAAAGTCGCTTACGCGCACGCTCGGCGCCTTTCAGCTTACGATGCTGGGGATCGGCGCCGTCATTGGAACCGGGATTTTCGTGCTGACTGCCGAGGCCGCGCAAAAGGCGGGTCCGGGCATGATGATCAGCTTCATCATTGCCGGTTTCGTCTGCGCCTTTGCCGCGCTCTGCTACGCCGAAATGGCCTCGATGGTCCCCGTATCGGGCTCGGCCTACACCTATAGCTACGCCGTGATGGGCGAGCTGATCGCCTGGATGGTCGGCTGGGCGCTGATCCTCGAATATGCCGTCGCGGCGGGCGCCGTATCGGTCGGCTGGTCGGGCTATGTCGTGGGCCTGATCGAGCAAAGTTTCGGAATAGATATACCCGCAAAATTCGTGCTCGGGCCGTTCGACGGCGGCATGATCAACCTGCCCGCGATGTTCATTGCGGGGCTCGTCACCATGCTCCTCGTCATCGGTACGCGCGAAATCGGCGACTGATCAACGCGTTCCTCGTGGTCATCAAGGTAACAGCGCTGACACTCTTCATCATCCTCGCGGTTCCCGTGATGAACATGGAGAATTTCGAGCCCTTCGCTCGCCGCTCGGCATCGGCGGCATCGGTGCCGCAGCAGCGTCGATCTTCTTCGCCTATGTGGGCTTCGACGCGGTCTCGACCGCGGCCGAGGAAACCGAAAATCCGCAACGCGAACATGCCGATCGGGCTGATCGGCAGCCTTGCCATCTGCACCATCTTCTACCTGCTCGTCGCCGCGGGCGTCATCGGCACCGTCGGCGCGCAGCCGAGTCGGCCCCGACGCCGCGGCGGGCCACGCGCTCGAACCCGGCAGCCGCGAACTCGCCGCAGCGTGCGGCGCGATCGGCGATCAGGCGGTGGTCTGCTCGAAGGAAGCGCTGGCATGGACGATGCGCGAAATCGGCTGGCCGCAGATCGGCAACCTGATCGGCCTCGCCGCCGGTCTCGCGCTGCCGTCGGTCATTTTGATGATGATGTTCGGCCAGACCCGCATCTTCTTCGTGATGAGCCGTGATGGTCCTGCTCCCCGCCGCCTTCTCGAAGATCCATCCGAAGTTCCAACACGCCGCACGTGATCACGATCATCCACCGGGTATCGCGGTCGCGCTGTTCGCCGCCTTTTTCCCGGTCGGGCAGCTCGGCGAACATCTCCAACTCGGGCACGCTCTTCGCCTTTGCCGCGGTGTCGATCGCGGTGATGGTGATCCGCCGCCGCACCGATCCGGGCCGCCATCGCCCGTTCAAGACGCCGCTGATCGACATCACGGCGCCGATCGCGATCGCGGGCTGCCTCTACCTCTTCTTCAACCTCGACCCAGAAGAGCATCAACCTCTTCCTGATCTGGGCGGTCGGTCGGCCTGCTGGTCTACTTCGTCTACAGCCGCTCGCGCAGCCATGTCGGCCAGGGCATCGTCGAGGTGAACGAGGACGACAGCGACGCACCGCCGCCGCCGGTCCCCCCGGCACCGTCGTTCAACTGACTGTTCGTACGAATAAACGGGAAAGGGGGCCTCGGCCCCCTTTCTTTTTTGGCAGGTGCATCGATCGAGGCCGCCGCCGCTAACGGCCGGAAGTTGAGGTTAAAGATGTGATCCACGGCGAAAGCAGGGGTGCACGGGGGTAACCGAGCGGCAGCGAACCGCCCCGAAGCAGATGGCCACCATCTGCAGGCCGATATGCCCTCAATACGGACTTTTCGGCGCGGTTCCCGGCCGGGTGAACAGCTTGCCGCGTTCGGCCCAGAAGACGAGTGCCAGACCGACGACCGCGCTGATCAGGAAGGCGTAGGCCAGCGGCAGCGTCGTGCCGTCATATTGCTGCCCGATCGTCGCGCCGACGGTCGCCGCCAGCAAGGTCTTGGCAAAGCTCTGGTACGACGAGGCGACGCCCGCCATGTGACCGAAATCCTCCATCGCGATCGAACCGAAATTGCTGCCGATGAAGCCGACGAGGCCGACATTGACCATCATCAGCGCGGTGAACATCCACAGCGTCTCGACCCCGCTCAGCGCTGCGACGATCTGCAGGATCGAGGTCGCCATGAAGGCGAAGACCGCCGACTGCGAGACACGCCGCGCGCCGAACCGTTCGACGATCGCGGCGTTCGAGAAATTGGCGATCGCGATGCCGATGGCGACGCAGGCGAAGATCAGCGGGAACATCGCCCGCGCGCCGAACACCTCGGCGATGATCTGTTCGCTGCTGTTGAGATAGCCGTAAAGCGCACCCTGCATCATCCCCGACGCGATCATATATCCCGCGGCGCGGCGGTGGCGCGTCACCGTCGCCCAGCCCGCGATCATTGTGCGCAGATCGAGCGGGCGCACATCGGCGGGATCGAGCGTCTCGGGAAGGCGGCGAAGCCACAGCAACATGACGATCGACATCACCGCGAGCACGATGAAGATCGATCGCCAGCCCGCGACGGCGGCGATTCCGGCGCCGATCGTCGGCGCGATGATCGGCACGATCATGAAGACGAGGAAGATGAGCGACAGCCGCTTCGCCATCGCATCGCCCGCGAACAGATCGCGGATCACCGCGACGACGATGACGCCGAGCGCGGCGCTGACCAGCCCGTGGATGAAACGCAGGACGAGCAGCATCGCAAAGCTCGTCGCAAGGCCGCAGCCGATCGCCAGCGCCAGATAGGCGAACAGCGCCGGAACGAGGACGCCCTTGCGTCCGAACCGGTCCGACAGCGGGCCATAGAGCAGCGAGCCGAATCCGATACCGAGCAGGTAGACCGAAATGACATGCTGGCGGTCGTTGGCCACGGTGACGCCCAGCGCTTCGCCGATCGCCGGCAGCGCGGGCAGCATCGAATCGATGGCGAGCGCATTGAGCGCCATGACCATCGCCATCATGACGACCATCTCACGGTCGCCCGGCAGGCTCCGTTGGGGGGATTGGGCCGGTTTGTGCATGGCAGCAGCCTATGCGCCCATGCCGCCGCTTTGGATAGCCCCCAAGGCGAAAGGGCATTGCTATGCAAAGCAAAAGGGCCGCCGCCTCCCTTTTCGGGAAGGCGGGCGGCCCTTCGCTATTTTTCGGCCTGTCTGGCTCAGCCCTGGCGCGTGCCGGTCATCGCCATCGAACCGAACGCACCGGCCTTGATCGTTCCGGTCAGCGCGTCGCCGTCGATCGTCGCTTCGCATTCGAGCGTCATCGGCATCGGCACCTTCATGTTCATCGTCCACGTCAGCTTGTTGCCGTCGACCTTGCCATTCTCGACATCGAGCGAACCCATCGCGCCGGCGTTCTGGCCGGTGAAGCCGTCGCCATTGCTGTTCACGGTGAAAACCGACTTCTGGTCGCCCATCGGCGACTTGGTAACGCAATCATAGCTGCCATCAACCTGCGACATCGAAACTCTCCTACTGAAACTGATGTTAATTAGCGGGAGACACCGTTTCCACCGGCAAACCCAATCCGTCAAGCTGCGGTTTCACGACCGCGGCGTCGCCGACGACGACATAGACGAGATCGTCGACGCGCAGCGCCTTGCGCGCCGCCGCATCGATTTCGGCGGGAGTCAGCGCTTCATAGGTTGCGGGGAGCGTTTCGTAATAAGTGTCGGGCCGGCCGAACTTGACGATGTTGCGTATCCCGCCCAGCACATCGCCCGAGGTCTCGAAGCTGCCCGGCAATTCGCGCACGCTGCCGTTGATGCTCCATTCGCGCTCTTCGGGGGTCACGCCCTTCGTGCCGAGAAAGCTTTTGAGCTCGGTCTGCAGTTCCTTGATCGAATCGCCCGTGCGGTCGGCCTGAACGGGCGCCGCGGCGACCCACGCGATGCGGTCCTTGTCGCTCGATATGCGCGTGCGGACGCCATAGGACCAGCCCTTGGTCTCGCGCAGGTTCATGTTGAAGCGCGACAGGAAATTGCCGCCGAAGATGTCATTCGCAGACCGCAGCGCTTCGAGTTCGTCGCCGCCCTTCGCGTCCAGCACCCGCCCGGCGAGGATCACCGACTGCGGCGACTTGGGACGGTCGAACAGCAGGATGCGCGGTTTCGGCGCCGGAACCGCAATCTCGAAATGCTTGACCGGCTTCGCTGTCGCCGGAGCCTTCCATTGGCCCAGCGTCGCATCGAGCTGCTTCTTCACCTCGGCGAGCGTCGTGTCGCCGACGACGAAGACGCGCGCATTGTCGGGCCGGATCCACGTCGCGTGAAATGCCGCGAGTTCGTCGCGCGTGACCGCGGTCACCGCCTTGGCATCACCCAGCCCCGATGGCGGGATGCCATAGGGGTGGTCGGCGCCATACAGCACCGGCATCAGCACCCGTGATGCGATCGCGTTCGGATTGTTCATCTCGGCCTTCAGCCGGTTGAGTTGTTGCGCGCGTACGCGCTCCAGTTCCTTGCCGTCGAACGCCGGATTGCGGATATAATCGGCAAGCAGGCCAAGCGACGCGCCGAGATTGGGTTTCAGTGCGAACAGGCTGAACACCGTTTCGTCGGCGTTGGCGGTCGCGTCGATCTGCGCCCCGAGCCGCTCCTTCGCCTCGGCGAAGGCGATCGAATCGAGACTGGTGGTGCCTTCGTCCATCAGGCTGAGCATCAACGACTGCGTGCCGAGCGCGCTGCGCGGATCGGCGGCATAGCCGGCATCGAAGCTGACCGCGACATTCACCGTCGGCACCGTCGTGCGGCGCGCGAAGACGACCTCGACCCCGTTTTTCAGCTTCGTACGTTCGATCGCGGGGAAATCGAGCGCGGTCAGATCCGCGACGGCCGGAAGTTTCGAGCGATCGGCGAAAGAGATCGGACCCCCCGTGTCGGGACCGGTGTCGCCCAGCGCTGGATTCCAGTAATGGTGCGGTCCGAACCTTATGTCCGCCTTGCCTGCCGCCACCGCGCCGCCGCGATTCTCGCCGCCTTCGGTACGCTCGCCCGGCGTGTAGGTCAGCGCGAAGGCCGGACGCGACAACCACTTCTGCGCGACCGCCTTGACCTGCTCGGGCGTCGCCTTGGCCATCCGGTCGAGCTCGACCTTGTAATAGGCCGGATTGTTCGAATAGAGCGCACCCTCGGCCAGCGTGACGGCTTTCCCGCCAAAGCCGCCCACCGATTCGAGCGCCGTGATCGTCCCGCCCAGATAGCTCGCCGCCGCGCGCTGCAACTCGTCAGCCGTCGGCCCCGTCGCGAGGAAGCCCGCGATCTCCTCGTCGAGCCGCTTCGCGACGAGCGCGGGTTCGACGCCGGGCTTCACGTCAGCCTGGACAAGCACGATGCCCGCATCCTCGAACGGCTGCGTGACCGCGGCGACGCTCACGGCGATCGGGTCCTTGCGCACCAGCGCATTGTCGAGGCGCGACGACGACAACCCGCCGAATACGCTCATCGCCATCTGCATCGGCACCGACTCGGCGTCGTTGAGACCGGGGATCGTCCACATCCGGTAGATGCGGGTCGTCGGGATCAGATCCTTGACCTCTTTCGCGAGCGGCGCGGGCAGCGTCGGCACCGACGTAGCGGGCGCCGGAACCGCGGTTCCGCGCGGAATATCGCCGAACCATTCCTGCACCTTGGCCTTCGCGGTCGCGACATCGACGTCGCCCGCGAGCACGAGCACGGCATTGTTCGGACCATAGTTGTCGGTGAACCATTTCTTCACGTCGGCGAGGCTCGCCGAATTGAGATCGGCCATCGAGCCGATCGTACTGTGATGATAGGGGTGGCCCTTGGGAAACAGATTCTCCTGAATCTCGTACCACAACAGCCCATAGGGATTGTTGTCGCCCTGGCGCTTTTCATTCTGGACGACGCTGCGCTGGTTATCGAGCTTCTCCTGCGTCACCGCGCCGAGCAGATGCCCCATGCGATCGCTTTCGAGAAACAGCGCGCGATCGAGCGCCGCGGTCGGCACGGTTTCGAAATAATTGGTGCGGTCGAGCCAGGTCGTCCCGTTGAAATCGGTCGCGCCGACCTGCTGCAGCGGCTCGAAAAAATCGCCGGGGGCATTTTCCGATCCGTTGAACATCAGATGCTCGAACAGGTGCGCAAAGCCCGTCTTGCCCTTGGGCTCGTGCTTCGACCCGACGCGATACCAGACCGACACCGCAACCACGGGCGCCTTGCGATCCTCGTGCACGATCACGCGAAGGCCATTGTCGAGCGTGAAGGCTTCGTACGGAATGTCGACCGCCTTCACCAGATCGGCGATCGGCGCCGGGGCGGCCACCTTCGCCTTGGCGAGCGCGGGCCCCGCGGCAACGAGCGAACTGGTCACCGCCAAGGCGAGGGCGAAACGGTTGAAACGCGACATAGGCATCCTCTTGGATAAAAAAGATGCAGGCACGAGAATGCCTGCTGAAGAGCGGGCGCCGGACGGCAGTGTATCAATGGTTTAGGACAGCAAATCCCGGCTTTCAAGGCCGATAGAATCGCGCGCCGCTCGCCTTCAGCGCCGCCGGATCGAACAGCACGGGCTTCAGCTTGTGCGCCACGAACAGCGGCGCCTGATCGTTATAATGCGGGCTGTCGGGCCGCGTTGTCGCCGATCCGAACGGCTGGATCGATTCCGACCGCACGCGGCCATTCCTGTCCCACGTCACGAACATGATGAAACTGTCGCCGTGGCGGACCTTGAGCCGCCCGTCGGGCTCGGTATCCCACAGCGTCGACGCGCGCACCGTGTCGTTGCCGCCATCGAGCGGCAGGTCGACGCGGTTCGGGCCTTCGCCATGGCGAAGGCGCAGCACGGTACCGAGTTTGGGGTCGAGTCCGCCGAAATGATCCTGCAGATGCGCGACGGTCTCTTTGAGCACGGTTCGCGGATCGGGCGCGGCGCGGCGCTGGTAATGGCTGCCGTTCGCCGGGCGCAGCACCATCAGCGCGAGCGCATCGCCTTTCCCCCTGCCATCGAGCGTCCAGTCCCACCGCCTCAGCAGTTTTTGGGCCTCGCGAAGCGCCGGATCGTCTTTCGTATCGAGCGCGAGCAGCCGGTCCATCCACGCCTTCGCATAGCCCGACCTTGCATAGGCGGTATCATATTTGATCGCCTTCAGCCGCGCCTCGTCGATCTGTCCCGACGCCTCGAACAATTCGATCAGCCGCGTCGCGCGGTTGGTCATATCGTCCTCGATCCCGAGCAGCGGCGAAAAGGCCGCGGCGTCGAGTTCGTCGCCCGGACCCGCCGCGACCCACGGCGTGTTGTTCGCGTTCATGACATAGCCCGAGCGCGGATTGACCAGCGCGGGCACGCGGTCGAACGGCAGCGTCTTCGTCCACAAATCCGCCGACGTGTCGCCGGGCAGCACGCCGCGCCAGTTGAATCCCGGCTGCCGGTCGGGGAACATCGCGTTGTAGAATAGTCCGATATTGCCCTTGGCGTCGGCGTAGATGAAATTGGTCGCGGGCACGCCCTGCCCCGCCATCGCGGCGCGCCATTCGGCGAAGCTTTTCGCCTTGTTCAGCCGGTAATATTGGGTGACCATATTCGCCTGATCGATGCCGGCATAGCGGATCGCGAAGGCGCCCTTTTCATTCTTCACCACCGGTCCGTGGACCGACCGGTAGACGGTGCGCGGCACGGGCAGCACGAACGGCCCGAATTTGACCTTCAGCCATACGCGCTCCTGTTCGAGCGGCCGCCACTGGCCGTCGAAACGGTAGTTGTCGCCGCTGTCGTCGAGCACCAGCTTGTAGATGTCGATCAGGTCGGGCCGGTTCACCGTATTGGTCCAGCCGAGATATTTATTGTGGCCGAGGAAGGGATAGGGCGAACCGGGGAAGTTCGCGCCCGCGAAATCCCACCCCTCCTGACTGTGGACGACGAGTTCGTACCAGGCGACGCCGCCGGTCCACGGCTGATGCGAGTTCGAAACGAGGCGCGTCGCGCCGTCCGTCGAGCGCGCGGGCGCGACCGCCATGCCGTTCGACCCGTTGTCGGCAGGGTCGCGGCCGACCGGGGTCAGCTCGCGCGGGACAAGCTTGCCGGTCGCGTCGAGCGCGGGGCCTCCCTCGCGTCCCGGCTCCTTGCCCTCGACGAGCGAGCCGAGCACCGAATCGAGTCCGAAGAAGAAGGGCGAGCGCAGGACGAAACCCGCAACGACGTCCTCGCCGGTCGCCGGGAAAAGCCCCGACAGCCGCACCTCGTCCGGATGTTTTTCGGCATAATGGTTGAGCCCCGCCGCATAGGCGGTGAACAGCGCCTTCACATCATCGGGAAGGCGCGGCCAGTCGCGCGCCGTCGTCGCGCGGACGCCGAGCAGCGCCTCGGCATAGTCGATCTTCGCGCCATCCTCGCCGAGCATCGCGCCGGCGCGCCCACGCGTCATCGCGAGCACTTCCTGCAATGTCGAAAAATCATCCTCGGCGTGGGCGTAAGCAACGCCATAGGCGACGTCGGCGTCGGTCTTGCCGAAGATATGCGGCACGCCGAATTTGTCGCGCGCGATGCGAACGTCGGTCGGCTTGAACGCGGGCGCTGCCGGCGCCTCGGCGGTCAGCGGCTCCCATAAGGCAAGCGACGCCGCGGTCAGGACCAGCAGCAACAGGAAGCCCAGCAAAATCCGTCGCAGCATCGTTGGTCCTCTTACGCCTGTCCGCGCGACTTGTGGCGGCCATGTCGTCCGATGGCAAGCGACTGTCGTTCGTCGAGGCGGATTTGCTGGCGAGCCGTGCGCCGCTATGCAAGGGTCAGGTCATTGAACAACGGGGAATATCGAAACATGCGCATGAAGAGCCTGCTCCTGTCCGCTTGCCTGTCGCTCGCGCTCGCGCCGTCCGCGATGGCGCAAAATATCGCCGGCTCGGGCGTCGTTCCCGCGACGGCGGCGAACAGCGCCGAACGGACGATCGCTTTCGCCGCCGATGCGCCCGCCGGTGCCGCGCTCGTCGTCGTGATGACCGACGCCGTGCTTCCGCCGCTCGACGGCGTCGCGCTCGGCGCCGCCGAACGTCAGGCGGTCACCGCGGCGATTTCCGCAGCCGGATTCGAAGGCAAGCCGGGCTCGACGCTGTCGCTGCGCGGGATCGGCGCGCATCCGCACATCCTGCTCGTCGGCGCGGGCGCCACGCCTTCGTCGCTCGCTCTCGCCGAAGCCGGCGGCAAGGCCGCGCAGGAGCTGAAAGGCGAAGCCCGTCCGGTGGCGGTCGCTGGCGCGTTCGGCGACACCTCGGCCGCCGATGTCGCCTATGGCTTCGCGCTCGGCCAATATCGTTTCGACCGCTATCAGACGGTGGGCAGGAAGGTTCCGGCAACCGGCGCGGTGACGCTGGTCGGCGCCAATCCCGCCGCCGCCGAGGCAGCCTTCACCGGCCGCGGGAAACCGCTTGCCGACGGAGTCCGGCTGTCGCGCGATCTCGCCAACGAGCCGGCAAACGTCATCTATCCTGAAACTTTCGTGGCCGAGGTGCGCAGGGCCTTCGCAGGCGTACCGGGCGTCAGCATCGAGGTGCTCGACGAGGCCGCGATGCGCAAGCTTGGCATGGGCAGCATCGTCGGCGTCGGACAGGGCAGCCCGCGCGGATCGCGCATGATGCTGGTCCGCTATCGCGGCGCCGGATCGCCCGACGCGCCGCTTGCGATCGTCGGCAAGGGAATAACCTTCGATTCAGGCGGCCTCTCAATCAAGCCCAACACCGGCATGGCCAATATGAAGGCCGACATGTCGGGCGCGGGGTCGGTCATGGGCGCGGCGCTGTCGCTCGCAAAGTCGCGCGCGCCCGTGCATGTCGTCGCGGTCGCGGCGCTCGCCGAAAACATGCCCGACGGCAACGCCCAGCGTCCCGGCGATATCGTGCGGACGATGTCGGGCAAGACGATCGAAATTCTCAGCGCCGATGCCGAAGGCCGCCTCGTCCTCGCCGATGCGAATGAATATGTCGCCCGCGAATACCGGCCGCGCGCTATCGTCAATATCGCGACGCTGACCGGCGCAGTCGTCGGCGCATTGTCGGACCAATATGCCGGGCTCTTCTCGCGCGACGACAAGCTCGCAGCCGATCTCCTCGCCGCGGGTGCCGCCAGCGGCGAGGAAGTGTGGCGCCTGCCGCTCCACAAGAATTTCGCCGAGCGCGTGAAATCGGACATCGCCGACGTCCGCAACAGCGGCGGCGAAGGTCCCGGCGCCAGTCTGGGTGCCCACTTCATCGGCTTCTTCGTCGATGAGGCGACGCCTTGGGCGCATCTCGACATCGCCGGGGTGATGCGGAACGACAAGGCGGCGCCGCTCGTTCCCAAGGGAATGACAGGCTTCGGGGTCCGGCTGCTCGATCAATTGGCACGATCCGGCGAGTAGGGATGGAAAGCCCCTTGTGTTGTATTTTGGCAACACTATCTCTCGAACAGAGAAAGGGGCTTTCTGAATGAACCTCGAAAAATTTACCGACCGCGCCAAGGGCTTCCTCCAGTCGGCGCAGACCATCGCGATCCGCCTGAACCATCAGCGGATTTCGCCCGAACACCTCGCCAAAGCGCTTGCTCGAAGACGAGCAGGGCATGGCGAGCGGGCTGATCCGCAGGCGGCTGGCGGCGATGCGACGAGCGCTAGCCGGCATCGACGCGTTGCGCTTGCCAAGGTGCCCGGCGGTGTCGGGATCGGTGGCGCGCAAGCCACCCCCGGCCTGGACAATGACACCGTGCGCCTGCTCGATCAGGCCGAACAGGTCGCAGGCAAAAGGCGGGCGACAGCTTCGTCACGGTCGAGCGACTGCTGCTCGCGATGTACGCTGGCCACTACCACGCCGGTCGGGCGCGCCTTCGCCGATGCAGGCGTGAAGGCCGACGCGCTCAACGCCGCGATCAACCAGCTGCGCGGCGGCCGCACCGCCGACACCGCCGGCGCGGAAGACCGCTACGACGCGCTCAAGAAGTTCGCGCGCGACCTGACCGAAGTCGCGCCCGCCAGGGCAAGCTCGATCCGGTCATCGGCCGCGACGAGGAAATCCGCCGCACGATCCAGATCCTCGCGCGCCGCACCAAGAACAATCCGGTGCTGATCGGCGAGCCCGGCGTCGGCAAGACCGCCATCGCCGAAGGGCTGGCGCTGCGCATCGCCAATGGCGACGTGCCCGATAGCCTGAAGGACCGCACGCCTGTCGCTCGACATGGGCGCGCTGATCGCCGGCGCCAAATATCGCGGCGAGTTCGAGGAGCGCCTGAAGGGCGTGCTCGACGAGGTGAAGGCCGCCGAGGGCGAGATCATCCTGTTCATCGACGAGATGCACACGCTGGTCGGCGCGGGCAAGGCCGAGGGCGCGATGGACGCCGGCAACCTGCTCAAGCCCGCCCTCGCGCGCGGCGAGCTGCACTGCATCGGCGCGACGACGCTCGACGAATATCGCAAGCATGTCGAAAAGGATGCCGCGCTCCAGCGGCGCTTCCAGCCGGTGTTCGTCGGCGAGCCGACGGTCGAGGACACGATCTCGATCCTGCGCGGGCTCAAGGAGAAGTACGAGCTGCACCACGGCGTGCGGATCACCGACGGCGCGATCGTGGCGGCGGCCACGTTGTCCAACCGCTACATCTCCGACCGCTTCCTGCCCGACAAGGCGATCGACCTGATGGACGAGGCGGCGAGCCGCATCCGCATGGAGGTGGAGACCAAGCCGGAAGGAGATCGAGACGCTCGACCGCCGCATCATCCAGCTGAAGATCGAGCGCGAGGCGCTGCGCAAAGGAAAGCGACGCCGCGTCGAAGGACCGGCTGGCGAACCTCGAAGTCCGAACTCGCCAACCTGGAGCAGCAGTCGAGCGAACCTCACCCAGAAGCTGGCAGGCCGAGAAGGACAAGATCGCGGGCGAAGCGAAGATCAAGGAAGCAGCTCGACCATGCCCGGCTCGGAGCTGGATCAGGCCCAGCGCGCAGGCGACCTCGCGAAGGTGGGCGAGCTGAACTACGGCACCATCCCCGCCCTCGGCCAAAAGCAGCTGGAGGAAGCGCAGGCGGCCGCCGGCCCGGCGATGCTGCGCGAGGAAGGTCACCGCCGACGACATCGCCGCGGTCGTCAGTCGCTGGACCGGCATCCCGGTCGACCGCATGCTGGAAGGCGAGCGCGAAAAGCTGCTGCGCATGGAAGGGACGCTCGGCAAGCGCGTCATCGGCCAGGAGGAGGCGGTGAAGGCCGTCGCCACCGCCGTGCGTCGCTCGCGCGCGGGCCTGCAGGATCCCGAACCGGCCGCTCGGCTCGTTCCTGTTCCTTGGCCCCACGGGCGTCGGCAAGACCGAGCTGACCAAGGCGCTCGCCGGCTTCCTGTTCGACGACGACAAGCGCGATGGTCCGCATCGACATGTGCGAGTTCATGGAGAAGCACTCGGTCGCGCGGCTGATCGGCGCGCCTCCGGGCTATGTCGGCTATGAAGAGGGCGGCGTGCTGACCGAAGCGGTGCGGCGCCGCCCCTATCAGGTGGTGCTGTTCGACGAGGTCGAGAAAGGCGCATCGCGGACGTGTTCAACATCCTGCTTCAGGTGCTGGACGACGGCCGCCTGACCGATGGTCAGGGCCGCACGGTCGACTTCACCAACACGCGATCATCGTGCTGACCTCGAACCTCGGCAGCCAGGTTCCTCAGCACAACTGGACGAGGGACAGGACGTCGCCACGGTCGAGCCCGCAGGTTATGGAGATCGTCCGCGCCCATTTCCGGCCGGAATTCCTTAACCGGCTGGACGAGATCGTGCTGTTCAACCGCCTGGGCCGCAGCGAAATGGCGCCGATCGTGGACATTCAGGTCGCGCGCGCTGGGCAAGCTGCTGGCCGATCCGCAAGATCTCGGCTGGAACTGACGCCCGAGGCGCGCGACTGGCTGGGACGCGTGGGCTACGACCCGGTCTATGGCGCACGCCCGTTGAAGCGCGCGGTGCAGCGCTATCTGCAGGATCCGCTGGCCGACGCCATCCTGCGCGGCGACGTGCGCGATGGCGCGACGGTGAAGGTCGGCGAAGGCGACGGGGGGGGGGGGGGGGGGGGGGGGGGAGGGGGAAGGGGAAGGGGAAAACGGGGAGGGGAGGGAGGGGGGGCGGGGGGCCGGCCCTCCCGGACGGGCGGGGGGGAAGGGGGGGGGGGGGGGGGCCGGCGGGGGGGGGGGGGGCGGGGCGGGCCCGGGCGCGGGGGGCGGGGGGGGGGGGGGGGGGGGGGGGGGGGGGGGGGGGGGGGGGGGGGGGGGGGGGGGGGGGGGGGGGGGGGGGGGGGGGGGGGGGGGGGGGGGGGGGGGGGGGGGGGGGGGGGGGGGGGGGGGGGGGGGGGGGGGGGGGGGGGGCGGGGGGGGGGGGGGGGGGGGGGGGGGGCGCCCGGGGGGGGGGGGGGCCCGGGGGGGAAGGGGGGGGCGGGGGGGGGGGGGGGGGGGGGCCGGGGGGGGGGGGGGGGAGGGGGGGGGGGCGGGCGGGGGGGGGGGGGGGGGGGGGGGGGGGGGGGGGGGGGGGGGGGGGCCGGGGGGGGGGGGGGGCGGGGGGGGCGGGGGGGGAGGGGGGCCCGGGGGGGGGGGAGCCGAAGGGCGGGGAGGGGGGGGGGGGGGGGGCGGGGGGGGGGGGGGGGCGGGGGGGGGCGGGGGGGCCGGCGGGGGGGGGGGGGCGGGGGGGGGGGGGGGGGGGGGGGGGGGGGGGGGCGCCCCGGGGGGGGGGGGGGGGGCAACCGGAACGGGCCGGGGGGGGCCGAAAGGGAGGGGGGGGGGGGGGGGGGGGGCGGGGGGGCGGGGGGGGGGGGGGGGCCCGGGGGGCGGGGGGGGAGAGGGGGGGCCCGCGGACCCAAGGGGGGGGGGGGGGGGGGGGGGAGCCGGGCGGGCCGGCCGGGGGGGCCCCCTTTCTCTGCGGGCAGCCGGGGGGGGGGGGGGGGGGGGGGGGGGGGCTCGGGGGCCCGGAGGGGCCGGAGCGGGGGGGCCCCGCGGGCCGAAGGGAACGGCGGTGGCAAGGCAAGCTTCACGCAACGGACCCGCGGCGATGGCACCAGCCGTCGCGCAAGGATCGGACGCGCCGTCGAAGCTGACGGTTTGACCGAGGAACAGTTCGTTGACGTTCGGACCACGGATGGCCTTCTGATACTGGCCGCGGATGCCGACACCGTCGACCGGTTCCCAGAGACCGCCGGCCGACCAGGTGAAGACGTTGCCGACGGCATTCGAATAGTTCGAATAACGCGCCGCACCGTTCAGTTCCAGACGATGAGCGAACGGCTGATCCGCGAGAAGCGGCACGTTCACTTCGGCGAAGAACTCGGTCACGCTGTAACCGCCCGACGTCGGAGCACCCGGGTTGAAGCCCGCGACGTTACCCGAAGCCAGATTCTGGTCGGGATCGGTCCGGCCGTTTTCGCTGCGCCATTCGGCACCGACCGCGATACCGACGCCGCCCGCGCCGAGGTCGAACAGTTCGCTGTTCGTGAAGGCGACACTCGCAACCTGCGTCGTATATTCTTCGATGTTGGTCGCGCCGAGGGCCAGATAGCCGGCCGCATCGCTGCTGAGATTGCCTTCACCGAAGAGGTTGGCCGGCACGCACGAAGCCACGCCGTTGGCGCAGACGAGGTTGCCGCCGCCCGGCACGCCGGCGAAGGGGGTGCCGCTGAGTGCGCCCGTGACCGGATCCTGGAACGCCGTGGTGATCGCGCCCAGGAAGTTGGCGAGGTTGACGTTGCCGGTCTGGCGCTGGGTGTTCTTCGTACGGGCGTACATATAGTAGCCGTCGTAGTTCCAGCCGCCGCCGATGTCGCCCTTCATACCGCCAAGGACGCGGAAGGCATTGCGTTCGTCGACCTGCGTGCGCGGACCGATGCCCGTCGTACGGAAGCCGTAGTTCGCGGTGGTGATATAGCCGTCACCATCGGTGTCCAGCGAACGGAACAGCGTCTGCGTCGCGGGAGCGAGGAAGGGCGAATTGACGTGCAGACGGAGCGGGCCCAGTGCGCGCGCGTCGGCGCCCGTACCGATGGGCGTTCCGTTGCTGATCGGGGTCGCCGCCAGCTCGCCGGTCACCCGGTTGTTGATGAACGTGCCCTGGAGGTAGGGCTGGAACGCTTCGGAGATTTCGTAGCGAGCCATCGTCGTGATCAGGAAGCGTTCCTGCGGAACCTGCAGGAAGTTCACCGGCGCATAGTTGTGCGAGTTCCGTCGTCGCGTCATAGGGCGTGACCGAACCGTCGGCGCCAAAATCGTAGTTGGTGCCACCCACGACAACACGACCCTGCGGCACCGAGCCCGAGCCACCGAAGAAGGAGACGGGGTTGCCATCGTCATCGACGGTTTCCGACAGGGCGTTGCGCGAGAAGCCACGTGCGCCGGCATAAACCGCCTTGCGCTTGAAGTAGCCGACGTGCGTCACGATGTTACCGCGACCATCGTCGAAGTTCGCACCGATCGTGCCGTTCAGATCCCATTCCGCACCGTCGCCGCGGCTCGAAATGCCGTAACGCGAGTTGAGTTCGACGCCTTCGAAGTCCTGCTTCATGACGAAGTTGACGACGCCGGCAATGGCGTCCGAACCGTACACGGCCGAACGGCCGCCGGTGACGACGTCAACGCGCTCGATCAGCGCCGACGGAATGGTGTTGAGGTCGACAACCTGCGTGGTGTCGAACGACACATAACGACGGCCGTCGACGAGCACCAGCGTGCGGCCGGTGCCGAGGTTGCGGAGGTTCACCGTGGCGACGCCGCCGCCCGGATTGTTGTCGGCGCCGCTGGTCGAACCGGTCACCTGCGGCATCGCGTTCAGGACGTTTTCGACGTTGGTCGAACCGCGGAGAGCGAACTCTTCCGAACGCACAACCGAAATGGGGCTTGCCTGCTCAACTTCGGGACGCGCGATACGCGAACCGGTGACGACAATGGTCTCGCCGGAATCGGCGCTATCGTCGGCGGATACATCCTGCGCGACGGCGGGAGCCGAAATCAGCGCGATGCCCAGGACGAGCGGAGCAGCGCCAATCTTCAGCTTGGAATAATGGGTTTTCTTCACAGTGCAGTCCCTTGCTACTGGTGGATTGAACTACCTGGGCCCCCCTGTTGCAGCAGCGCATAGCCGACACCACAAACACCCCGATAGCGTGCGGGATGACCCTTCGTTCAAGGCGAGTAAAGGAAATTTCCCGCGCAATCCGCCGTTTCACGGAGCATTGTGACGTATTTGCAACAACCCGGAGAATCCACGAAATACAATATGCTGCAACGCCGCATTCATGAAATTTTGTTTCACTGGATACGAAATCAGCCCGACCCGCCCGGCGGTTACCCGCCCATCGGCCCGGCAAGCTTGCCGGGGTCGAGACGCGCATCGCGCCATTTCAGTCCCCAATGCATGTGCGGCCCCGTCGCGCGACCGGTCCGGCCAACCGTCCCCAGCCTTTGCCCTTGCGTCACCCGGTCGCCGACCTTCACATCGAGCCGCTGGCAATGGAGGAACGCGCTGCTGAGCCCCATTCCATGATCGACGATCAGCAGATTGCCTTCGAGCGTGAAGGGCGCGTCCGCCGCGAGCACGACCACGCCGTCGGCGGGCGCCACGAAAGGCGTGCCCGCGGGCACCGCGACATCGGTCCCGCTGTGATAGCTGCCGGGCTTGCCCTGATAGACGCGCTGCGATCCGAAAAAGCCCGAGAAGCGCCCGGTCACCGGCCAGCGGAACGTCTGCCGCCAGCCGTCCGATTCGACCGCCATATCGCGCGCCGCGGCGATCCGGGCGAGCTCGGCGGGGCGCCGGCGCTCGAAATCGGCGTCACTCGAAGCGCTGCCGCGGTACGGCGCGTTGATATGTTCGAGCCGCCAGCGGCCTGCAGCAACCGGAATGACGCGCTCGACAGCGCGCCCGTCGGCCAGCGTCGCGACGAGCCGCGCCGTGGCCCCCGCGTCGCGGTCGAACGCGATCAGGAAGCTGCCGTCGGCGGCGACCCGAACCACCTTACCGTCGAGCGTCAATGTTCGTGTATCACCCGGCACCTTGCCGACCATCACCGCACCCTGTTCGGCAAGGCCCGTCAGCGTGAAGTCGGCGCGGGCCGGCGCACGCGGGGGGAGCGGGAACGGGCGCTGGGACCGGAGCCGGGGCGGCCGGGCGCGGCGCGGGCCGGGCCTCGGGCGCGGCCGGCGGCACGCAGCCCGTCACGACGATGAGCAATGCCAGCGCCAGACCGGGGCGCAGCGCGTTCTTTACGCGCTTCATGCCCCGCGCGTGTCGTCCAGTGCGGCCTGCACCGATATCGCGGCGGTGGCATAGGGTTCCTGCCGCGCGACCGACCAGTAGCGAAGCTCGTCGAGCCCGATCGGGGCGCCGGTCACCGCGCACAGCACATGATCGCCGGGCGCGAGGACGCGAAAACCGTTTGGTCCGTACTGCAGGCGGGCAAGGCGGTTGCGGCTGGCGATCAACATGATTCTCTAATCCATTCGGCGATACGATGTCGCGGACTATAACAGGCTCGCGGCGCGGGGCCACCCCCCGGCCCTCCGGACCGCTTCAGAAGAGCTCGCCCTGCCCCCGCTTCGGCTCCGCCGGCGGTGCCTTACGCGCCGGCCGGGCCGATGGTGCGGGCAGCCCATCGACGTCGCTTATCTGCACCGGCACTTCGCCATCGGCGAACTGAAGCTGCAAACGCCCGGCGTCCCGCGCCTTCGCGGCTGTGGTAACGATCGCGCCCTCTGCATCGCGCACCATCGCATAGCCTCGCGACAGCAGCGCGCGCGGGTCCAGTGACGTCAACAGCCGCCCGAGTCCTTCGAGCAGCGCCCGGTCGCGATCCCAGCGCCGCGCGAGCAGCGCCGGCCGTAGCGCAGCGCCACGCGTAGCCAGCCGCTCCGAAATCACCGTCAGCCGGTGGCGCTGGCTGCGGTCGAGCCGATCGCCCGCATCGTCGAGCCGCTGGCGCTGCGGCGCGTAAAGCGCCTCGCGTTTCGGGAGGTGGCGCGCGAGCGCGGCCAGCCGTTCGCCCGCCAGCGACTGATGCCGGTTCGCCGCACCGATGATCCGCCCGTTCCACGTCGCAAGCTGCGACAGGAGCTCGGCGCGCACCGGCACCGCCATTTCGGCGGCGGCGGTCGGCGTCGGCGCGCGGACGTCGGCGGCATAGTCGGCGAGCGTGACGTCGGTCTCGTGCCCCACCGCGCTGATCGTCGGGATGCGGCAATCGGCGATCGCGCGCACGACCACCTCCTCGTTGAACGCCCACAGATCCTCGATCGACCCGCCGCCGCGGGCGACGATGACGAGGTCGGGGCGCGGCACCCGTCCGCCGGGCTCGATGGCATCGAAACCGCGGATCGCATCCGCGACCTGCGCCGCCGCGCCGTCGCCCTGCACCAGCACCGGCCAGACGATGACGTGCGTCGGGCAGCGATCGGCCAGCCGGTGGAGAATATCGCGGATCACCGCCCCGGTCGGCGAGGTCACGACCCCGATCGTGCGCGGCAGATAGGGCAGCCGGTCATACTTCCGCTCGCGGTCGAACAGCCCCTCGGCGCCGAGCCGCGCCTTCAGTTTCTCGAAGAGCAGCATCAACGCGCCTTCGCCCGCTACCTCGAGCGTATCGACGACGAGCTGATATTTCGACCGCCCCGGATAGGTGGTGAGCTTGCCGGTCGCGATCACCTCGATCCCGTCCTCGGGCCGGAAGGCGAGGCGCCCCGCCTGCCCCTTCCACATCACCATGTCGATCAGCGCATTGTCGTCTTTCAGCGCCGCATAAAAATGCCCCGACGCCGCGCGTTTCGTTCCCGACAATTCACCCCGCACGCGCACGCGCGCGAAGCCGTCCTCGACCGTGCGCTTGATCGCCGCCGACAATTGGCTGACCGACAGCGCAGGCGCATTGTCGCCGTACGGCGACGGGGGCGCATTGCCGCCCGGCGCCGCCTCGGCTAACAGCCGCGCTTCGGTGCCATCGTCGGACGCCGTATCGGGAAAAGGGACTGACATGAATATCCTGCTGGTCGGATCGGGGGGCGCGAACATGCGCTCAGCTGGCAGTTGGCACAATCGCCAAGCTGCGCCAAGCTCTATGCCGCACCGGGCAATCCGGGGATCGAGGCGCATGCCGAATGTATCGCGATTGCCGCCGACGATATCGATGGCCTGATCGCCTTCGTAAAGGCGCACGCGATCGATTTCGTCGTCGTCGGCCCCGAAGCGCCGCTCGTCGCGGGGCTCGCCGACCGGCTGCGCGCGATCGGTATTCCGGCGTTCGGCCCAAGCGCCGCCGCCGCGCGGCTCGAAGGATCGAAGGGTTTCACCAAGGATCTTTGCGCGCGCGCATCGATCCCGACCGCCGCCTATGTCCGCTGCACCAGCGCCGAGGAAGCTCTCGCTGTCCTTGAAGGCTTTTCGATTCCCGTCGTGATCAAGGCCGACGGTCTTGCCGCAGGCAAGGGTGTGATCATCGCCGAGACGCGCGGAGAGGCGGAGGCCGCGATCGACGACATGTTCGACGGCGCCTTCGGCAGCGCGGGCGCCGAAGTCGTGATCGAGGAGTATATGACCGGTGAGGAAGCGAGTTTCTTCGCGCTTTCCGACGGCAAGGACGTCATCGCCTTCGGCAGCGCGCAGGATCACAAACGCGTCGGCGACGGCGACGTCGGGCCGAACACCGGCGGCATGGGCGCATACAGCCCCGCTCCCGTGCTCACTGCCGATCTCGAGGCCAAGGTGATGGACAGCATCATACGGCCGACGGTGGCAACGCTCGCCGCCGAAGGCACGCCTTATGTCGGCGTCCTCTTCGCCGGGCTGATGCTCACCGACGAGGGGCCGAAGCTGATCGAATATAATTGCCGCTTCGGCGACCCCGAATGCCAGGTGCTGATGATGCGCTTCAAGGGCGATTTCGCCGCGCTGCTTCATGCGGCCGCGGCCGGGACGATCGCCACTGCAGAAACCCCGGCCTTCTCCTACGATTACGCCCTCACCGTCGTGATGGCCGCGAAGGGCTATCCGGGCACCCCCGAAAAGGGCGGCGCGATCCACCGCATCGCCGACGCCGAAGCGGGCGGCGTACGCGTCTTCCACGCCGGCACGGCGCGCGAGGATCGTGTGATCGTTGCTGCCGGCGGCCGCGTGCTCAACGTCACCGCGACGGGCAAGAGCGTGACCGAAGCGCAGGCGCGCGCTTATGCCGCGGTCGACAAGCTCGATTTCGCGTCCGGCTTCTGCCGCCGCGATATTGGCTGGCGTGAAGTCGCGCGCGAGGCGCGCTAAGGGGCTGGCGTGAAGTCGCGCGCGAGACGCGCTGAGGGGCTGGCGCGAGCTCACGCAAGCCGGCGACAAGGATGGACGTACGCGAAAACGCGGAATAGGCTGGATAAAAGTCACAAGCGGAGAAGATCATGACCTGGCTTCAGGAAAACTGGATTATCGCGGTCGTCGGCCTTGTCGTTGCCGTCGTGCTGCTGTGGTGGCTGTTCGGCCGTTCGAAGCCGCAAGAGATCGCGCCCCCGGTCGTCGAACCGACAAAGCCTGCCAAGCCGCTCGAACCGGTAAAGCCCGAAATCATCGCCGCCGAACCGGCGCGCTTCAAGCCGATCGAGTCCAAGCCGCAGCCCGTCGCCCCCTCGGCGCCGCCACCGGCGCCTGAACCCGCCGCCAAGGCACCGCCACCCGCGCCAGCCCCCGCTCCCGAACCCGTTCCCGCCGCTGCGCCGGCGGCCGAGGCCGCACCCCCGGCGCCCAAGCCGGCAGCCAGGCCCAAAGCCGCTGCAAAACCCGCTGCGAGGAAAACCGCGACCAAGGAGCCGGTGGCGAAAGCTGCGGCCAAGCTTGCGGCAAAGACGGCAACAAAACCCGCCGCGAAAAAAGCCGCAGCAAAGCCGGCGCCGGCTGAAAAGGCGGCCATCCCCGCGGAACCTACCGTTCCGCCGCCACCCGCAGAAAAACCCGCTCCCAGGGCGGCGGCCGCAAAGGCCGACAATCTGCAATTGCTGAAGGGCGTCGGCCCCAAGCTCGTCGTGCTGCTCAACGGCCTCGGCATCACCGGTTTCCAGCAGATCGCCGACTGGACCGACGCCGATATCGCCCGGATCGATCCTGAGCTGGGCGCCTTTCAGGGCCGTATCGCCCGCGACAACATCGTTGACCAGGCGGGCTATCTCGCGCGCGGCGACAAGGCCGGCTTCGAAGCAAAATATGGCGCGCTGGGCGGGGAGCTATAAAGCCGGTTCCGACCGGTAGGGGACATCAATCCTCCCTGTGGCGTAGCCATGGGGGGGCTGTTTTCATTATCATCGCGGCTCCCCACCCCATTTTGAACGTTCGATGCCGATCTGATCGAATGTCGGGAACCGACCGGTTGCTGACTTCCCGCTCCACTTACTTCGTCATTCCCGCGAAAGCGGGAACCTAGGGGCTAGGCCAGCCGACGGACGCTCTGGGTCCCCGCTTTCGCGGGGATGACGAAATGGGGCGTGTCCGCTTCCCACCCCTAAGCCGACATTCGAATAAAGCTTTCCTACATTATCCGGCCATGCTTCAAACTGGTCGATGGAACATAGCACCCCGCCCGCCCAGCTGCTCGCCGGCACAGCCTTCGCCTTCCAGCCCGTCCCGCAGCAACGCCGCCGCGCTGACGGCTGGGTTCCCGAAACACAAGCCAATTTCATCCGCGCGCTCGCAGCGATGGGCTCGGTCGGCAAGGCGGCACGCGCCGTCGGAATGGGCCGCGCCTCCGCCTATCGCCTACGCGAACGCGACGCAGCGGAAAGTTTCGCCGCGGCGTGGGATTGCGCGATTTCGATGGGACGCACGCACCAGTTCAGCGTCGCGATGGACCGGGCGCTCAACGGAGTTACGGTTGTCCGCGTCCTGAAGGGCGGCGCCATCGACGTCAGCGGCGGTCCGGACATGGCGGTGGTTCACGCCGCGCTCCGCGACGAGGCCGCGCCCCCGCATCTCCTTAACGCGACAAAGGAGACAGAATGACGGCGAACGTCCGTATCTTTTGTCGCTTTAAGACCGGAATCGGCCCGAGGTCATTCGCCGTCCTCGTCCTTTGGCTTCGACAATTCGGTGACGAGCAGCTTGTCGATCTTGCGTCCGTCCATGTCGACGATCTCGAAACGCCATCCCTTGTCGGTGAAGCGCTCGCCTTCCTTGGGCAAATGCTTGAGGATCGCCAGCGCATGCCCCGCCGCGGTCGCATAGTCGCGGTCGTCGCCGAGTTCGATCCCCAGCCGTTCGGCCATCTGGTCGGCGGGCATCGATCCCGCGATCAGCAGGCTGCCATCATCGCGTTCGACGACGAAGGGTTCGCTGCCGATATCCTGATCGGACGCGAATTCGCCCGCGATCGCCGAAAGCAGGTCGGCGGGCGTCACCAGCCCGTCGAAATGGCCATATTCGTCGTGGACGAGCAGCATCGGCACCTCGGCGGCGCGCAGCGCTTCGAGCGCATCCATCGCGTCGATCTGGTCGTGGATGACCTTAGCCGGGCGCATCAGCTGCTCGAGGTCGAGCGTCTCGCCCTTGAAAAGCGCCGCGGCGATGTCGCGCGCCTGCACGACGCCGACGATGTCATCGACCGACCCGCGCGCGACCGGCAGGCGGCTGTGCGGCGTTTCGAGCAATTTGTCACGAACGCCGCGTGCGTCGAGCGAGATATCGATCCAGTCGACATCCTTGCGCGGCGTCATCACCTCGCGCACCGGCCGGTCGGCGAGGCGCACGACGCCCGAGATGATCGCGCGCTCGCTTTCCTCGATCACCCCCGATTTCGACGCTTCGGCGACGATCAGATGCAATTCCTCGGCGGTCACGCGATCTTCCGATTCGCGGTTGAGCCCGAGCAGGCGAAAGACGAGCGCCGAACTATTGTCGAGCAGCCAGACGAGGGGCGCGGCGATGCGCGACAGCCAGTACATCATCGGCGCGACGATGATCGCGATCCGCTCGGGCGCGCGCAGCGCAAATTGCTTGGGCACCAGTTCGCCCGCGATCAGCGAGGCATAGGTGGTGAGCGCGATGACGACGGCAAAGGCCACCGACAAGGCAGTCTCCGCTTCCAGACCGAACAGGGCCTGCAGGCGCTCGGCCACGGGCTGGCCCAGGCTGGCGCCCGAATAGGCGCCGGTCAGGACGCCGATCAGCGTGATGCCGACCTGTACCGTCGAAAGGAAACGCCCCGGATCGGAAGCGAGCTGACGCGCGATCCTGGCGCCCGCGGCTGCCGCGCTTTTCGGCCGCCTGCAAACGCGGATCGCGCGAAGAAACGATGGCGAGTTCGGACATGGCGAAAACGCCGTTGAGCAGGATGAGGACCAGGATGATCACAACATCCGACCAGGGAAAAGGGGTCATTGGGCGGTCGTACGGCGCGTCGGCGCCCGGCCCCTGTCAGCTTCGGTCATTTCCACCCCTATAGGCGAAAGGCGGCGCGTTGCACAATGGCACTCGCCTGAATGTCCTGCTCAGTCAGGGTTCAGGCGAATTTTGGAACCAGATCGCCAGCCATATGTTATCGGCACAGACGGGCGGCATGCGGAAGATCAGAGGCATCCGCCGGATAAAGGGAGCGAAAAGATGAACAGCAAGACGATCAAGCTCACCATTTTGACCAGCATCGGCGCGATTGCGCTGACCGGCTGCGTCACCGATCCGGTGACCGGCGAACGCAAGATATCGAAGGCCGCGATCGGCGGCGTCGGCGGCGCGCTTGGCGGCTATCTGCTCGGCGACCTGATCGGCGGTCGCAACAGTCGTACCGAGGAAATCGTCGGGGCGGGTATCGGCGCGGTCGCCGGCGCGGGTGTCGGCTATTATATGGACCAGCAGGAAAAGAAGCTGCGCGAGCGTACCGCGGGCACCGGCATCGACGTCGAACGCCAGGGCGACCAGCTTGTGCTCAACATGCCCGGCGACGTGACCTTCGACCTTAACAGTGCGGTGGTGAAATCGCAGTTCCGCAGCGCGCTCGACAATGTCGCCTCGACGCTCGCCGAATATCCGAGCACCTATATCGACGTCTACGGTCACACCGATTCGACCGGTAGCGACAGCTATAATCAGGGCCTGTCCGAACGCCGCGCCGCGTCGGTCGCGGACTATCTCGCCGGCCGCGGTATCCAGCGCGCGCGCATGGCGACGCTCGGTTACGGCGAATCGCAGCTCAAATGTTCGCCCGAACGGAGCGAGGCCGATTATCAGTGCAACCGCCGCGTCGAAATCCGCATCGCGCCGGTCACGCAGGCCGACGTCAACGCAGCGCGTTAAGAGGTTCCATTCCCGTGGACAAGAAAGGGCGTCGCCGAAAGGTGGCGCCCCTTTTTATCCGAGACTGGGGAAGCTTGCCTTCAGCCCGTCGATCACGAACTGCGCCGCGAGCGCTGCGAGCAGCACGCCAAGCAGGCGGGTAATCACCGCTTCGCCCTTGTTGCCGATCAACCGCATCAACGGCCCCGCCGAAAGCAGGGCGGCGAGCGTCAGCAGCAGCACGAGCAACAGTGCACCGAAGATGACGAAAGCCCGGTCGAGCCCGTTGTTCTGTGACACGAGCAGCATCACCGAAGCGATCGAGCCCGGCCCCGCAAGCATCGGCATCGCCATCGGAAACACCGACACATCCTCGACCTCTGGGGTTGCCATCAGCTTTTCGGCGCGCTGTTCTCGGCGTTCGGTGCGCTTTTCGAACACCATGTCGATCGCGATGATGAACAGCATGATCCCGCCCGCAATGCGGAAACTGTCGAGGTCGATGTGAAGGAAGCTCAGCAGCGCTTCGCCGAACATCGCGAAGAAAACGAGGATCAGGCCCGCGATCACCGTCGCGCGGATTGCCATCGAACGGCGCTGCTGCGCGCTCGCACCGGTCGTCAGGCTGGCATAGATCGGCGCACAACCCGGGGGGTCGATGACCACGAACAGCGTGACGAAGGCCGAGATGAAGAGGTCGATCACGGCTGCTTCGGCGCCGCGACCTGATCGTCGATGACGGTCGCCATCGTCTTGCCGTCCCAAAGGCGGATCGTGACGCGGCGCGACTTGTCGGCGCGGACGGTCGACGTCCAGCTGAGCGTCTGGTCGGGCGACAGGCCGACCGCCCTATCGTCACCTTCGGCCCCCGCTTCGACCGGCACCGCGGGCCGCGAACCACAGACCGCCTGCTTCGATCCGATAAATTCGGGGGCTTCGCGCGGGGTCGCCAACGTATCGCCATGGTCGAGGGTCCAGGCTAGCCTGCCCTTCTTGGGATCGCGCAGCCAGACGGTCGTGAAATAGCCGTTCGCCGGTCCCTTCTGCCACGCACCGGTGGTAACGCCGACATTGCCGTCGCAGCTGGTATAGACCGCATGCGGCTGCCACTTCACCGCCTCGGCGGGGTCCTTCTGCGACTTGAGCCAATCGCGCGCCTTCACGCGCTGCGGCACGAACATTACCGCCTCGGGCGCCGCGGTTTCGCGAAATGCCGTCCACTGTCCTTTTTCTTGCGCGAGCCGCGAAAAGCCGATTTCGGCGGCGATGAACGCGCTGGGGATTCGCTGCGAGCGGGTCGCGTTCACGTGCAATCACGGCACCGTCCGCAATCACCGAAAGCAAAAGGGCAGCGACAGCCAGACGGCGCATCAAAAACCCTCCGGATCGGCCAGACCTGCGCGGCGGTGGGCGGCGACCAGCGTGTTGCGCAGCAGGCAGGCGATGGTCATCGGGCCGACCCCGCCGGGCACCGGGCGTGATCGCATCGGCGACCGCGGCGACGCTGTCATAACTCGACATCGCCGACGAGCCGGCCTCGCGGCACCGTCGGCGGGCGGCAGGCGGTTGATGCCGACGTCGATCACGACCGCGCCGGGCTTGATCCAGTCGCCCTTCACCAAGTTCGGCGCGGCCGACGGCGGCAACGACGATATCGGCCCGGCGAAACAGATCCGGGCAAATCTCTCGTCCGGCTGTGCGCCATCGTCACGGTGCAGTTCGCGCCGGTGAGCAGCAGCTGCCCATCGGCTTGCCGACAATGATCGAACGGCCGACCACGATCGGCATCCTTGCCCGACAGGTCGCCAAGCTGGTCCTGCAACAATAGCAGGCAGCCATAGGGCGTGCACGGGCACCAAGCCCGGAAGGCCGATGCGCGAGGCGCCCCGCGCATTGACCGGGTGGTAAGCCGTCGACATCCTTGTCCGGGCTGATGCTGGCCACCAGCACGGCCTGTTCGTCGAGGTGCGACGGCAGCGGAAGCTGGACGAGGATACCGTCAACCTGGCGTCATCGTCGTTGAGCTGGTGCAGGAGCGCTTCGACTTCAGCCTGTCCTGAGGTGTCGGCGGGCAAGCTTGATGCTCGAAGCTCTCCATGTTGGCGGCGAGCTGTCGCCTTGCCCTTGATCCGAACATAGACCGATGCTGCGGGATCTTCGCCGACCAGCACGACCGCCAGCCCCGCCTTGCGGCCGGTGGCGGCTTCGAACGTGGAACCGCGACGTCGCCGACGCGGGCCCTGCAAGCCTGGCGGCAAACGCCTTGCCGTCGATGATCTGGGCCGTCATCTGCCACGTCACATCGCTGCTGCTGAACGCAGCGGCGAGCGTATAAGGCGTAGGAGATAACCGGGCCCTGCAGGATCCAGATCAGGATCAGCACCACCAACGGCGTCAAGTCGAGCCTCGGGCCGGAATCTGGGCAAGATGCGCCGGATCGGACGATAAATCGGCTCGGTCAGGGTGTTCAGGCCGCGCCACAGCGAGCTGACGAAATCGTTGTAGCGTGTTGATCACGTTGAACGAGATCAGCAACGAAAGGATCGCCTGCACCACGATGATCCACCACAGCACGTTGAGCAGGATCTGGATGATGTCGAAGGTGATACCGAAGCATCGGGCCATGGTACCTCCAGAGTTTCGCGCTTCTACCGGAAAGCCTGAGCGGCAACCGTGTCAGCATATGGAACGGCCTTAGCGGTGAACCAAGGTGCCCGCGCCCCTGCGGTCGTGAAATCTCGAGCAGCATCGAATGCGGCACGCGCCCGTCGAGGATGACCGGCGGCGTCCACCCCCGCCTCGACCGCGTCGACACAGGTTTCGACCTTGGGGATCATGCCGCCGCTGATCGTGCCGTCCGCCTTCAGCGCGGCGATCTTTGCCGGCGGTCGAGGTCGGTCAGCAGATCGCTTGCCCCTTGCTCGAGCACGCCCGGCAACATCGGTGAGCAGGAAGAAGCGCGAGGCGCCCAGCGCCCCGGCGATGGCGCCCGCCATCGTGTCGGCGTTGATATTATAGGTGTGGCCGTCCGCGCCAAGCGCGATCGGCGCGACCACGGGAATGAAGCCCTGATCGGACAGGGTGGTCAGCACCGAGGCGTCGACCGACACCGGCTCGCCGACGAAGCCGAGATCGACATGACGTTCGATCCCCTGCTGGGCGTCCGCCTCGGTCCGACTCGACCTTTCGCGCGAGTGACCAGAGGCCCGAATCCTTGCCCGAAATGCCGATCGCCCTGCCGCCAGCGCGCGCCGATCCAGCTTACGATTTCCTTGTTGATCGAGCCGGCCAGCACCATTTCGGCGACCTCGGGCGGTTTCGCTGCATCGGTGACGCGCAGGCCCGCCGACGAACGTCGATTCGACGCCGAGCCGCTTGAGCATCCGCCCGATCTGCGGGCCGCCGCCATGCACGACGACCGGGTTGATGCCGACCGCCTTGAGCAGCACGACATCCTCCGCGAAGTCGCGCGCCAGCTCGGGGTCGCCCATCGCATGGCCGCCATATTTCACGACGAAGGTCTTGCCGGCGTAGCGCTTGCAGATAGGGCAGCGCGTCGGTCAGCGTTTCCGGCCTTGGCGAGCATCCGAGGTCGGGGGCGTGATCGGTCATGGCGAGGGGATCGGTCATCGACATCATCCGGCGTTCTTTGCATCCAGGTTGCGCCAAGCGCGACCAAGGCCGGTAATCACGAAGGGAATGACGACGATCGACAGCGTCACCTTGGCGAGCATCTGCCCGCCCATCAGGTTGGCGATCGGAAACACGCCGTAAAAGGCGACCGTCACGAACAGCAAGCGTACTCGACAATCTGGCCGAGTAGCGCTGGCGGATCGCGCCATAGAGGCACCGAGCTCACGTCTGGCTACACGTCCCGCCACCTTCGCGCGCCAGCGCAGCTTCGCTGAAAGATGGTGACGTTGAGCATCTGGCTGATGCCATAAGCGAAGATGCCGCCCGCCATCAGATGCGCGGACGTGCCGCTCATCATCAGCGTGAAGGCGTCGATCCGCGCCGGCTCCATCTCGGGCGACGCCGGGCAGGGCGAGCACCAGCGCGGTCAGCATGATCGAGGCGATCAGGGGCACGAAGCCCATCTGCACCAGCCGGTTGGCGACATGGCGGCCGTGAAGTTCGGCAACGGCGCTGGAGAGCGCGACGAGCAGGAGGAAGGCGAAGATGCCCGCCTCGACCGCCAGCCGGGACCCAGCGCGACCTGCTTGTTCCCCAGCACCCCGGCGATCACGACCATGCCGCCATAGAAGATCGCGAGGAAGAAAGAGCGAGCGGGAAAGGGGCGGGGCCGCCGAAGTGGTATGGTCTGCCTGCCCTAGCCAAGTTTTGCAGATACTGGAAAGCACCTAGCCGCCAGCCCGCGCCGCGTTATAGCCCGCCGTCCAAACGCCGCGAGACACGGTATCAAATTTGGGGGACGCACCGAAATTAATCTCCCGATCGGCATTTTCGGCATCGTCGCATTGCTTGCGATCGCCGTCTGCTATTTTCCTCGAACCGCCGCTGCGATCCGCCTCGCGTGGTGGGCGTCGGCCCCGCCTTCCTGCTTCAGGCGGGCTTCGCGTTCCTCGTCCTCTGCACGCCGGCCGGACGCGCGGTGATCGAGGGGATGTCGAACGGGCGTGTCGGCGCTGCTCGGCTACGCCCAAGCGGGCACCGACTTCCTCTTCGGCCAGGTACTACGCCCGGCCCCATATGGGCGGGCCGTGCTTCGCGATCGGCGGCGCTGCCCGTGATCATCTTCTTCGCGACCCTGGTCTCGATCCTCTATTACCTGCGCATCATGCAGTTCCTGGTCATCAAATGGATCGGCGGGGCGATCCAGAAGGTGACCGGGATCACCAAGGTCGAAAGCGCTTGGTGCCGCGGCGAACATCTTCGTCGGCCAGTCCGAAAGCCCGCTGGTGATCCGGCCATACCTTGCAGGCCTCACCCCGTCGCAGTTGTTCACGGTGATGAGCGGTCGGCATGGCAGGCGTCGGCGGGCAACGATCCTGGCCGCCTACGCCGGGATGAGGCGATCTACATCCAGTATCTGCTCGCCGCCAGCTTCATGTCGGCTCCCGGCGGGATCCTGATGGCCAAGATCATGATGCCCGACGAACCGGCGAGCGAGCCGGACCTGCGGCATCGAACCCGTCGTCCATCCCCGAGGCAAGCCATCGACGAGGAAAAGCCCGCGTCAACATCATCATGGCCGCGGCGATGGGCGCGCAGACCGGCGTCAAAATCGCGGTTGCGGTCGGCGCGATGGTGATGGCCTTCGTCGCGCTGGTGGCGCTCGCCAACGGGCTGCTTGGCGGGCGTCGGCGGCATGGTTCGGCTATCCACGGCCTGACGTTTCAGGGGATCATCGGTGCGACTGCCTTCGCCCCGGTCATGTATCTGATGGGCATCCCTTGGGAAGAAAGCGCGACGGTCGGCGGCCTGTTCGGCAGCAAGGTGGTGCTCAACGAATTCGTCGCGTTCCTCGACCTTGGCAAGGCCGCAGGGCTGAGCCCGTCGATGGCAGCAGTGGCGATCATCAACCTTTGCGCTTTGCGGCTTCGCCAATTTCAGCTCGATCGCGATCCAGATGGCGGTGACCGGCAGGCTCGCGCCCAACCAGCGGCCGATGATCGCCAAGCTCGGCCTGAAGGCGCTGCTCGCGGGCAGCCTGTCGAACCTGATGTCGGCGGCGCTCGCGGGACTGATGCTGGGGCGGGGGCCCGCGGGGGGGGGCGGCCCCCCCCCCCCCCGCCCGGGGGCGGGCCCGGGGCGAGGAGGGGGGGCGGCGGGGGGGGGGCCACCACAAAAGACGCCGCCCGCCGCCGCCGAGGGAGCGGGGGCGGGGAGCCAGCCGCCGCGAGAGTTTGCAAGCCGCCTCGCAATGACGTAAACTTCGGGAACATAACGAGATCCCAGGTCGCGTTCGTCAACAGGGAGGATGTCATGAAAACCGCTTATCGTTTGTCGATCCTTGCCGCGGCTGCGGCATCGATGGGGGCGGGTTTCCTCGCCACGTCGAACGCCCAGACCGTCGAAACTGAACGATATCGTCCGCCCGAAGCGACGATCTATCGCGATGCCGGCTATCGCGGCCCCGCAGTCTTCATCGGCGAGGAAAAGCCGAACCTCGGCCTCGCCTGGCCCGTCAATTCGATCCGTGTACCGCGCGGCCGCTGGGAGCTTTGCGAAAAGACCCGCTATCGCGGCAATTGCCGGACGGTCGATCGTGATACCCCGATGCTGAACAATGTCCTGCGCGGCCTGACCATCCAGTCGATCCGCCCCGCTGGCGGCGGCGGGGGTGGCGGCGGCTGGAATCCGCCCGCCAACGATCAGGTCGCGCGCGGCAATTTCGCCGAGTTCCACACCCAGCCGGCGCGCGGCAACAATCGCATCCTCGCCTGCGAAGCGGGCTCGGCCACCGCGAACTGCGCGGCGCGCACCGCCGACACCTATTGCCGTTCGATCGGATGGAACGGATCGGCGCGCGAGCATATGGAGACGGTCAACGGCCGGATCTACCTCGCCGACGTGCTGTGCGTGCGGTCGGGTTATTGAAGGGGAAGTGTCATGAAAACGACGATCGCTCTATGCGCCGCCGCGACGACGATGCTGGTCGCAGGCTGTTCCTCGGTCCCGCGCAACACAGGCACCAGCTACGAGTGCAATCGCGGCACGCGGCTGAAAGTCGACTATGTCGGGGATGGCGCCATCGTCCGCGTCAACGGCGGGCGGACGATGGTCCTGAAATCGACTCCCGCCAACCGCGGCCAGATTTACGAAAACAAGAGCGGCGCGCGCCTGCAACGCAACGGCAACGAGGTGACGTGGAACACCGCGCAACGCTCCGCGGCTGAAAGCTGCCGGGTCGTCTACACGCCGCTCTGATCAAGGGGGATCAGGGCCGGGCGGGCGCCTTGCAGCCGCGCTCAAGCCCGACGCCCTTGAGGAAGCCGCGCCGTACCGTGCCCGCATAGACAGCGAGCGCGTAACGTCGCCGTTCGGCATTGGCACCGGTCACCTCGCCGATCAGCCCGCGAAACGGAATGATTCCGCCCGCCACCGTTCCGGCGACACGGCCCGCGGTTTCCTCGCGTTTTTTGGCGCGGTCCTTGTCGACCTGTTCATTGACGTCAGGGCCCAATACGGCATTGAGCTCGTTCACCTCTCCGATGATCGCGGCACATTTTCCGAGGCCGGCGAGCGAATAGGGATTTTCCTGAATCGCCAACAGTTTCGGAGGGACTTCCTTGCCGTCGAACGGCTCGGTCACCGAATTGGCCGTGTCCTTGATGGTCGAATCTTCGGGGGCACCCTGCTGGGCGGATGAATGGACCGGAATGGCGAGAGCCGCAACGGTCAGGCTTATCAAGAAGGTTCTGCGCATGGTCTTCCCTCTGCTGGCGCGCCCGATCGACGCGTGAAATCAACGCACAAAGTCCCGGCCGGCTCCCGCTCTTTCTTTCGCGCAGCTGCCATCGATCGCTACGCCCGCAGATCCCGCCCCGGCCGAATATTACGTCCGGCGACTTGGCCGTCCAGCCCGAAACATCCGGCCAAGGTATGCGGCCGGCGCCAACCCGCCTGCCGCTGGCAATGCGGCAACGCCGGAATGAAAGATCAGGCAAGCCCGAAGGCATGCGCCACCACGCCGCGCTGTTCGAACGCGAGGGTGGCGCCGGGCGTCATCGTCACCGCGTCGGAACGGGAGCCTCGCCCGTCCAGTCGTAAAAGCCGCGCCCCGCCTTTTTGCCGACCCAGCCGGCGTCGACATATTGGACGAGCAGCGGGGCCGGGCGGAATTTGGGATCGCCGGTCCCGCTGTAAAGGACGCGGATGATTTCAAGGCAGGTGTCGAGCCCGATGAAGTCGGCGAGCGTGATCGGGCCCATCGGATGGTTGAGGCCGAGGCGGCAGCCCGCGTCGATGTCCTGCATCGTCGCGACGCCCTCGCCGAGCGCGAACACGGCTTCGTTGATCATCGGCATCAGCACGCGGTTGACGATGAAACCCGGCGCGTCGTTGGCGTGGACGATTTCCTTGCCGAGTCCGCGGCCATAGGCCTCGACCTTCGCCAGCGTATCGTCGCTGGTCGCGAGGCCGCGGATCAGTTCGATTAACCCCATCACCGGGACCGGATTGAAGAAATGGACGCCGATGAAGCGTGCCGGATCGGGCGCGGCCTGCGCCAGCCGCGTGATCGGGATCGAGCTGGTGTTGCTCGCGAGGATCGCGGTCGCCGAGAGATGCTGACCGACGCTGGCGAAGATCGCGCGCTTGATCTCTTCGCGCTCGGTCGCCGCCTCGATCACCAGATCGGCAGGCGCAAAGGCGCTGTGGTCGGCGACCGGCGTGATCCGACCGAGCAGCGCATCGGCGTCGGCCTGCGTCATCTTTTCCTTCGACACGAGGCGACCGAGCGACTTGGCGATGCCCGCCTTGCCTGCCTCGGCGCGCGCGATATCGATGTCGGAAAGCAGCACGTCGTGGCCGGCGCCTGCCGAAACCTGCGCAATGCCCGCACCCATCTGTCCCGCACCGATAACGCCGACGATCATGATATGCCCTTTCGCTGGAAATCCCGTCCCGTGCCCCTACGGCCTCGGGCCTATGCGTCAAGGGCAGAGCGTCAGGGCGCCGAGCGGAACTCGGTCGCTTCGCCAGGATCAACGCAAATGCGGGGTCGACATCCTCCCACGTCGCGACCGGCGTCCAGCCCCCGGCGCGCAGCAGCAGGTTCGCATCGCGCGGGCCATATTTATGGCTGTTCTCGCTGTGGATCGTCTCGCCCTTCGCCATATGATAGGCACGGCCGTCTATCGTGAAGTCGAGATCGCACGCGGCGACAAGATGCATTTCGATCCGCGCGTGGACATCGTCCCAGACCGCGCGATGGATGAAATTTTCGACCGGAATATCGCCGCCAAGCTCGCGGTTGATCCGCTCGAGCAGATTGAGATTGAAGGCCGCCGTGACTCCCGCCGGATCGTCATAGGCACGTTCGAGGAGGGCCGTGTCCTTGATGCGATCGATCCCGATCAGCATTAACGACCCGTCGCCCAGAGCGGCGCGCCAGTTCCGCAGCAGGTCGATCGCGGTGCGCGCGACCATGTTGCCGATCGTCGAGCCAGGAAAAAACCCGAGCTTGGGCAACGAGCAGATTTCGCGCGGCAGATTGACCCGCTGGGTAAAATCGGCCTCGACCGGATAGATAGGCACCGCCGGGTAGCGCGCCGCGAGCGCCGACGCGCTGTCGCGCAGGAAATCGCCCGAAATATCGACTGGAACATATGCGGCGGGCGCGATCGCATCGAGCAGTAGCGGCGTTTTGGTCGAGCTGCCCGACCCGAGTTCGACAACCGCACGGCCGGGGCCGACCGCCGCCGAGATGCCGGCGGCGTGGCGAGTCAGCAGAGCCGTTTCGCTGCGTGTCGGATAATATTCAGGAAGCGACGTGATGTCTTCGAACAACGCCGAGCCAGTCGCGTCGTAAAACCAGCGCGCGGGGATCGCCTTTTGCTTCTGACCCAATCCAGCGTGGACATCGGCACGAAAGGCGATGTCGATTCCGGTCGCGTCGGCATCGACTTGGCGGAGCTGGCGGACGACGCCCATATCAAAGATCTTTCGCGAGGCGGAGGCCGGTGAACTGCCAGCGCTGGTGGGGATAGAAGAAATTGCGGTAGGAAGCGCGCATATGACCGCGCGGCGTCGCGCAACTGCCGCCGCGCAGGACGAACTGGCCGCTCATGAATTTGCCATTATATTCGCCGACCGCGCCGGGCGCGGCACGAAAGCCGGGATAGGGGCGATAGGCGCTGCCGGTCCATTCCCACACGCTGCCGAACATCTGTTGCAGGTCCGTGTCGTCCTCGGCCGGAGCAGGCTGCGTTGCCGCCGCCGCGTCCAGCTGCTGTCCTTCGCGCGGATCGAACATCGCCGCCGCGGCTTCCCATTCAAACTCGGTCGGAAGGCGCGCGCCGGCCCAGGTCGCGAAAGCGTCGGCTTCAAAAAAGCTGATGTGGGTGACCGGCGCGGCGGGGTCGATAGATTGCCAGCCCGAAAGTGTGAACTGCCGCTCGCCGTCCCAATAGGCGGGCGCTTCGACATTTTCGGCCTGCACCCATGCCCAGCCGTCGCTCAGCCAGAGCGACGGGGTGTGATAGCCGCCGTCGGCAATGAATTCCTGCCATTCGCCGTTGCTGACCGTGCGGCTGGCGAGCGCATGGGGCGTGAGCAGCGCATCGTGGCGCGGACCTTCGCAGTCGAAGGCGAAGCCTTCGCCGGCGTGGCCGACCGGCACGACGCCCTCGGCACCCTTCACCCATTTCATCGCGGAAAACTGCGTAACTTCACTCGCGATTGGCGTTTCCCACACGGCGGGGCCGAGCGGGTTCTGCGCGAACAGATGCTTGAGGTCGGTAAGGAGCAGTTCCTGATGCTGCTGCTCGTGATGGATGCCGAGTTCGACAAGCGCCAGCGTCGCGGGCGAGAGGTCGGAAAGCGCGCTTTGCACCCCGGTGTCGACATGTGCGCGCCAGATGCAGATTTCGTCGAGCGACGGACGCGTCAGCAGGCCGCGTTGCGGGCGCGCATGGCGCGGCCCTTCAGCTTCATAATAGCTATTGAACAGATAGGGATAGCGGGTGTCGAAGAGGCGATAGCCCGCGACATGGTCGCGCAGGATGAAGGTTTCGAAGAACCATGTCGTATGCGCGAGATGCCATTTGGCAGGCGAGGCGTCGGGCATCGACTGCGCGCTGGCGTCGGCATCGGAGAGTGTGGCGACCAGATCGAGCGACAGCCGCCGGGTCGCGGCGAAGCGCCGTGTCAGGCTCTCCAGCGTATCGGTTGTCGGCGAAGCGTCGGTTCGGCTGGCCATGGTGAGACAATCCCCGGGGGTGCGATTCGGTTTCGCGGTTCGTCGGATTATGGTTACAGCGCGCGGGATTGTCTAGAACATTAAGGGAACAGAAACTCGTCGCCCTCGCCGGGTCTGGGCACTGGAGAGTCGTGCAAGGCTGATGGCGGACCCCGCCTTCACGGTGACGACGGGATATCAGCGCGTCGCGCCGGGTTTCCAGAGGATGTCGCCGTCCGCCGCGGCGTTCAGATGCCGGGTAAGCACGAACAGATGGTCCGAAAGGCGGTTGAGGTAGTTGAGTGCGAGCGGGTTGAGGTCGCGCGCGCTGCCCGCCGCAACCGCCGCTCTCTCTGCGCGGCGCGTCACGGCACGCGCGAGGTGAAGCCGCGCCGCGGCTTCGGTGCCGCCGGGCAGGATAAAGCTGCGAAGCGCGTCGAGATTGTCGTTCATACTGTCGATCTCGTCCTCCAGCCGCGCGATCTGGCTGGGCACGATGCGCAGCGCCATGTCGTGCGGACCGAAGCCGAACTGGATGTCGGGCGGGGTCGCGAGGTCGGCGCCGAGGTCGAACATCTCGTTCTGGATGCGCGACAGCATTGCGGCTTCGCCGCTCGCCGGGTCGAGCGCGGCGGCGGCGAGACCGATCGCGCTGTTCGCTTCGTCGACGTCGCCGATCGCCGCCATCAGCGCATCCGATTTGGCGATGCGCGAGCCGTCGACGAGACCGGTGGTGCCGTCGTCGCCGGTGCGCGTGTAGATCTTGTTGAGTTTGACCATATTATCGGGGTTCCCGCACCGGCCCGCTCCCCCACCCGGCCTCCCCAACCAGTGTATCCCGTGGGAGGCCGGGTGGGGAGCGGGCCGGTGCCGCATCGTCAGAATCATTTGCCGGCGGCGAGCAGGCCGATCAGCACGAGCAGAATGATGGTGATCGCCTGCCATTTGACGCGCGACATCATCATCCTGTTCTGCATCACCTGATTTTCGTGCGCGGTGCCGTCCATCTGGGCTTTGTGTCCCTGCGAGAAATAGAAGAGCCCCCGCGCGAGCGAGAAGAGGACGAAGCCGGCGGCAATCACGACGCCAAGGATGAGCAGGATTTCCATGACCCCTATCTAGGGATTTTGCAGCGAATAGCCAGCGGGAAGCCGGCCGGCGACCAAATCGGCGGCAAGCGCGGCACCGTCGATCCCGGCCGCCCGCAACGATCCCAGCGACGCGGCAGCATCGCGCTTCGCGAGCCGTTTTCCGTCGGGACCGCAAACGAGCGCATGGTGGCGGTAGAGCGGGGTCGGCAGGTCGAACAGCGCCTGAAGCAGCCGGTGGACGTCGGTCGAGGCGATCAGGTCGGCGCCGCGGATGATATGCGTCACCCCCATATCGGCATCGTCAATCGTGCTCGCGAGATGATAGCTGGCGGGCGCATCCTTACGCGCCAGGACAATGTCGCCGTGCGCGAGCGGGTCGGCGACGCGTGCCCCCCGCTCCGCTTCTTCCCATGCGAGTTCGCCTGTCTCCGCTACCGCGCGCGCCATGTCGAGCCGCCAGCAATGCGGTTCGGCGACGATGCGCCGCTCACGTTCGGCATCCGGAAGACTCCGACAGGTGCCCGGATAGATGGCGCCGGACGGCCCGTGCGGGGCCGACAGGCTGGCGGCGATATCGGCGCGTGTGCAAAAACACGGATAGACGAGACCCCGCGCGCGGAGATCATCGAGCGCGGCGGCATAGGGGCCGAGCCGCGCAGACTGGCGCACCGGATCACCGTCCCGGTCGATCCCGAGCCACGCCAGATCGACAAGCGACGCACCGACAAATTCCTCGCGCGAACGGCTGCCGTCGATATCGTCGATGCGGATCAGAAAATGCCCGCCCGCGCTGCGCGCCGCATCGTGCGCGAGCACCGCGCTGTATGCGTGGCCGAGATGAAGCTCGCCGGTCGGGCTCGGGGCGAAACGCGTCAGCATCCTTTGTGCCATGAATCCATATGCTGTGCCGAGTCAAAGGCAATCATTCCATATCTTGCGAACACAAGCCCCTTGACGTCAGAATCTGATGGGGCATGTAATGATGGTGTCATGCAGGAACGGCAGTGGCGCGCCATCCCGCGAGCATAGGGGGCAGCGTTACCAAGCCATGTTCCATCCCGATCTTGCCCGGCATCCCGATAGCTGTCCGGCCCTCGTCCTCAACGCAGATTATACGCCGCTGAGCTATTATCCCTTGAGCCTCTGGCCCTGGCAGACCGCGGTGAAGGCGGTTTTCCTCGACCGCGTCACCATCGTCGAAAATTACGAACGCGAGATTCATTCGCCGACGAAGACGATGCCGATCCCGAGCGTCATTGCGCTGCGCCAGTATGTGAAGCCATCGGAGCATCCGGCGTTCACGCGCTTCAACCTGTTCCTGCGCGACCGTTTCGCGTGCCAATATTGCGGGTCGGGCAAGGACCTGACCTTCGATCATGTCGTGCCGCGCCGGCTTGGCGGGCGCACGACATGGGAAAATGTCGCGACCGCCTGCGCGCCATGCAACCTGAAAAAAGGCGGCCGGACGCCGCAACAGGCGCATATGCCGCTCTATCGCCAGCCTTGGCGCCCGACGAGCTGGCAGCTGCAGGACAATGGCCGCGCTTTCCCGCCGAATTATCTGCATACGAGCTGGATCGACTGGCTTTATTGGGATGTTGAACTGGAAGGCTGAACGGCGCATGGGGGGGCGCGACAGCATGGGTTCACCTCGATGGGACTAGGCGGCCGCCAACCATCGAAAAAAGGAGAAACATCATGGTTCGCATCACCCGTATGCTCGCCGTCGTCGCAGTCGCCGCGCCCCTGCTCGCCGCCTGTGCGACGATCATGCCGCCATCGGAACAGCCGGTCTCGGTCACCGGCAGCATCACCTATCGCGAGCGCATGGCGCTGCCGCCGACCGCGCAGGTCGAAGTCACGCTCGCCGACGTCAGCCTGATGGACGCGCCGTCGAAGACGATCGCGCGGCAGCCCCCCGGGGGGGGGGGGGCGGGGGGGGGGGGGGGGGGGGGGGGGGGGGGGGGGGGGGGGGGGGGGGGGGGGGGGGGGGGGGACTCGGTGACGTCATCCGCGCCTATGGCGGCGAGGCGCTGTTCCGGCGGATCGAATATATCCGCGCCGCCTCGGTCGATCGCCATCGCGGCGTCGCCGGCGCGGACAAGATCGACCCCGGCCTCGATCGCCTGAGCCTCGACGAAACGCTCGAGTTCGTGCGCAGCTTCATGCTGTTTTCGATGCTCGCCAACCTCGCCGAGGACCGGCAGGGCATCGCCGCCGAGCCGGGCGCGGACGTCGAACACGCCATTGCCCGGCCTTAGCCGAACACGGCATCGGCGCCCGATCAGGTTCGCGCACTTGCTGAACAATGCGCTTGGTCGCCCCCGTCCTCACCGCGCACCCGACCGAGGTGCGCCGCAAGTCGATGATCGACCACCGCAACCGCATCGCCGAGCTGATGCGGCTGCGCGACGACGGCGTCGCCGAAACGCCCGATGGCGATCTGGTCGAGGAAGCGATCAGTTCGCCAGGTCGCGCTGCTGCTGGCAGAACGCGCGTGCTGCGCTTCGAGCGACTCTATGTCGCCGACGAGGTCGAAACGGCGCTCACCTATCTGCGCGACGTGTTCCTGCCCGACCTTGCCCGCGCTCTACGCCCGCTGGGACCGCGCGCTGGGCCAGCCGCGTGCCGCCCTTCCTGAAGCCCGGCAACTGGATCGGCGGCGACCGCGACGGCAACCCCTTCGTCACCGCCGAGCTCGCTACGGCTCACGCTCGCCCGCTCGGCCGAAGCGGTGCTCAGCCACTATCTCGACGCGGTCCATGCGCTCGGCGCCGAACTGTCGATCTCCAGCCATCACGCCGAGTTGACGCCGAAGCTGTCGCAGGCGCTTGCCGACGCGAGCGGCGACGCCCCCCAGCCGCGCCGACGAGCCTTATCGCCGCGCGCTGTCGGGCATTTATGCCCGGCTCGCTGCGACCTATCGCGACCTGACGGGCAAGCCCGCGCCGCGCCCCGGGCGCGCTGAAGGGTCAGAACCCTATGCACGATCCCGCCGCTTTCCGCGCCGATCTCGCCACCGTCGCGCACGGCCTCGTCGCGCATGGCGGCCAGACTCGCTCGCCTCGAGCGGGGCGCTGGGGCGGCTGATCCGCTCGGTAGACATCTTCGGCTTCCACCTCGCGACGCTCGACATGCGCCAGAACAGCGCCGTGCACGAACGCGTCATCGCCGAGCTGCTGAAGGTCGCCGGGGTCGAGGCCGACTATGCCGCGCTGGACGAAGACGAACGCGTATCGCCCTGCTCCGCCGCGAACTGGCCAGTCCCACCGCCCGCTCGCCAGCCGCTATGCCAGCTACAGCGACGAGACCGCCTGCCGAGCTCGCCATCGTCCATGCCGCGGCAGAGGCGCACCAGCGCTACGGCCGTCGCCGCGATCCGCCAGTACATCGTCTCGATGGCGCAGTCGGTGTCCGACCTGCTCGAAGTCCATGTGCTGCTCAAGGAAGCCGGGCTCTACATCCCGGGCGACGAGCCGCAGGCGCACATCATGGCAGGTGCCGCTGTTCGAGACGATCGGCGATCTCGACGCCGCGCCCGCGATCATGCGCGCCTGGTTTCGCGCTGCCCGAAGTGGCCGCAATCGGCCAGGCGCGCGGCCATCAGGAAGTGATGATCGGCTATTCGGATTCGAACAAGGACGGCGGCTATCTCACCTCGACCTGGGGGCTCAGCAAAGGCTCGACCGCGTTGAAACCGGTGTTCGAAGAAGCCGGCAATCGGCATGCAGCTGTTCCACGGCCGCGGCGGCGCGGTCGGGCGCGGCGGCGGCTCGTCCTTTGCCAGGCGATCCAGGCGCCAACCCGCCGGCACGGTGCAGGGCCGCATCCGCATCACCGAACAGGGTGAGGTGATCGCCGGCCAAATACGGCACGCGCGAAAGCGCGGCGACCAATCTCGAGGCGATGGCCTCGGCGACGCTGCTCGCCAGCCTCGAGCCGCAGCGGCTGAGCGACAGCCGATGCCGAGCGGCTTCGAAGGCGCGATGGAACAGCTCTCGGGCACCGCACTCAAGGCCGCCTATCGCGACCTCGTCTACGGCACCGACGGCTTCCGCAGCTTCTTCCGCCAGATGACGCCGATCGCCGAGATTGCCGGGCTAAAGATCGGAAGCCGGCCGGCCAGCCGCAAAAAGTCCGACGCCATCGAGGATTTGCGCGCAATTCCCTGGGTGTTCAGCTGGGCGCAGGCGCGCGTCGATGCTACCCGGCTGGTTCGGCGTCGGCGAGGCGCTGGCGGCCTTTCCCGATCGCGGGCTGCTGCGCGAAATGGCGGCGGGCTGGCCGCTTTTTGCCTCGACGCTCGCCAATCTCGAGATGGTGCTCGCCAAGTCCGACATGGGTATCGCCGAGCGCTATGCCGGGCTTGGTCGAGGGCATCGAGCGGGATGATGCGATTTTCGGCCGCATCCGCGACGGCTGGCACGCGACGCATGACCAGCTGCTCGACGTCACCGGCCAGACCCGGCTGCTCGAAAAGCACCCGGCGCTCGAAACCTCGATCCGGCTACGCCTGCCCTATATCGAGCCGCTCAACCTGCTCCAGGTCGAACTGCTGAAGCGCCACCGCGCGGGCGAGACCGATCCCAAGAATCGAACAGGGCATCCTGCTGTCGATCAACGCGATTGCGACGGCGCTCAGGAATAGCGGGTAAAATTCGTCGCCCCCGCGAAGGCGGGGGCCGCTGGGAACCTTATGCTACGCCGATAGCGGCCCCCGCCTTCGCGGGGGCGACGATGTACGGTCAGACCTTTGTGATCACCACCTCACCCTTGGCGTTCGCGCCGTCGGGGGCGAAGTTGATCCGGAAATCGGCGCCATCCTTGCCCTTGCCCGCGAGCGTGTCGCCGCTCCGCGTGACCTTGACGCCCTTTTTTGCGAATTCGCCCGCCATCCAGTCGGCGGCCTTGGTGGGCGGGGCAGGCGAGGTGAATCCGAGTTTGACTGTCGCCTTGTCGGCGCCACCCTTGTCGCTCGCATCGACGTCGACCTTGGTGACCTTGCTGCCGGGATAGAGTTTTACGCCGTCGATATCGAAATCACTCTCGATATCGAGGTCGACGAAATCGGGGATGTCGACGTCAATCGCAACGCCCTCGCCGCCGATCTTGAGATTGCCGCCGTCCTTGCCCGTCCGGATCTTGACGCCGCCGCCATCGCCGTCGGCGTTGATCGAGACCTGGGTGCCCTCATCGGCCTTCTTCTCCTCCGACCCGCAGGCGGCAAGGAGCATCATCGGGGGGATCAGGAACGCAAGACGCATCGACAATCTCCTTGGTGCATTAGTTAGATAATACACCTCGGCGACGAATGAGTCAACTGCCCCTCGTTCGTCATGCCGGACTTGATCCGGCATCCATTCCGAGGGCGCGGTGGTGGACCCCGGATCAAGTCCGGGGTGACGATAGAAGCCTCAGGCGTCGATGCTGGTCCCGACATTCCCGTGCACCAGCCCGCCGTCGACGGTGATCGTGTCGCCGACGACATAGTCGCCCGCCTTCGACGCGAGGAAGATCGCGGCGCCCGCCATATCCTCGGGAACGCCGATGCGCTTGGTCGGGATGCTCTTGGCGACCGCATCGCCATGGTCGCGCGCAGCCTTGTTCATGTCCGACTGGAACGCGCCGGGCGCGATCGCGGTAACGAGGATATGGTCACTGACCAGTCGCGCGGCGAGACGCTTGGTAAGATAGAGGATCGCCGCCTTCGACGCGTGATAGCTATAGGTTTCCCACGGGTTGAGCCTCTGGCCGTCGATCGAGCCGATGTTGATCACCTTCGCCGGCCGGTCGTGCGAGCCGCCGGCCTTCAGGAGCCCGTGCAGCGCCTGCGTCAGGAAGAAGGGCGATTTGACGTTGATGTCCATCACCTTGTCCCAGCCCGCTTCGGGGAAGCCCTCGAAGGGTTCGCCCCACGCCGCGCCGGCATTGTTCACGAGAATATCAAGGCGTTCCTCGCGCGCCTCGAGCTCCTTGGCGAGCGCGCGGCAGCCCTCGACGGTCGAGAGGTCGACGGGAAGCCCGATGACCTTGCCCGGATAGCGCGTTTCGAAATCGGCGACGGCTTCCTCGATCTGCGCGGTCTTGCGCGCCGAGATGTAGACGCGCGCCGCGCCCGCGGCGAGATAGCCCTCGACGATCATCTTGCCGATGCCGCGCGAGCCGCCGGTGACGAGTGCGATGCGGTCGCCCAAGCCAAACATGTCCTGAAGGTTCATTGTCTCATCCTTTTCTCCCTCCCCTTCAGGGGAGGGTTGGGGTGGGGCATGTGGGCTTTCGACGCCCTCCCCGCTGCGACTAGCGAACAAGTTCGCAAGTCTCGCTGCCCCTCCCGCAAGCGGGAGGGGTGAAACTAGTACCCGTTCATGCGGGCGACCTGGTCGATGTGATAATGCACATCGCCCATATATTCGGCGAGCGCGCGGTCGCGTTTCATATAGAAGTCCAATATCATATTCGTCGGTCATGCCGATGCCGCCGTGCATCTGGACGCCTTCGCGCACCGCGAGATTGGCGGCGCGGCCGGCCTTGGCCTTGGCGACCGAGACCATCAACTTCGCGCCTTCGCTGCCTTCGTCGAGCAGCTGCTGCGCCTTCATCACGGTGGCGCGCGCGACTTCCATTTCGCCATAGAGATGCGCGGCGCGGTGCTGGAGGCCCTGGAACTCGCCGATCAGCTTGCCGAACTGCTTGCGTTCCTTGAGATAATTGACGGTCATGTCCATCGCGCCCTGCCCGACGCCGACCATTTCGGCGGCGGCGCCGGTGCGCGTCGCGGCGAGCAGCGCGTCGAGGATCTCGCCGCCGGCATCGACCTCACCGATCACGGCGTCGGCATCGACTTCGACGCCGTCGAGCGTGACATGGCTCGCAAGCGAAGAGTCGACGAGGCGGCGCGGATCGGCGGTGAGGCCCTTCGCGTCCTTCGGCACCGCGAAAAGCGTGATGCCGCCATCGGTCTTCGCCGCGACGATGCTCATGTCGGCGACATGGCCGTGGAGGACGAAGCTCTTTTTGCCGTCGAGGCGGAAGCCGTTCCCGGCGCGCGTGGCGGTCGTCGCGATGCGCTCGGGGCGATGCTTCGCGCCCTCGTCGATCGCGAGCGCGACGATCGCCTCGCCCGACGCGATTGCGGGCAGCCAGCGGCCGGCCTGCGTGCCGCCCGCCTTCGCCAGCGCGGCGACCGCCGCCAACGCCGGTTGACAGGAAGGGCGACGGGGTCAGGTTGCGGCCGATTTCCTCGAGCACGATGCCCGCTTCCATATGCCCCATGCCGAGCCCGCCATGCGCCTCGGGAACGAGCATGCCGGGCAGGCCCATTTCGGTGAACTGCGCCCAGAGGTCACGCGAGAAGCCGGTGGCATCGGCGCCGTCGCGGAGTTTACGCAGGTGCGAAACCGGCGCCTGTTCGGCCACGAAGGGGGCGACGCTGTCCTTGAGCATCGCCTGGTCGTCATTGTGGTACAAGGGCATGGGTCAGGCTCCGGGCAGGTCGAGGATACGCTTGGCGATGACGTTGAGCATGACTTCGCTCGTCCCGCCTTCGATCGAATTGGCCTTGGTGCGCAGCCAGCCGCGCGCGCGCGCGCCGCCCTTCGTCTCTTCGCTGTCCCATTCGAGCGCTTCGCTGCCGCCGCCCGACATGACGAGTTCGTGGCGGCGCTTGTTGAGCTCGGTCCCGACATATTTCATCATGTTCGACGACGCTGGGTGCGCGCGGCCGGTCTTCCACATATCCATGAAACGCTCGCCCATCGCGCGATAGGCAAAGACATCGACATCGAACGCCGCCATTTCGGCGCGCAGGATCGGGTCGTCGAGTTCGCCCGCTTCATTCTTGCCGAACGCCTTGGCAAAAGCGCCGCCGATGCTGACCATGTCGCCGCCCGCGCCGCCGCCCGAGATCATCTCGCGTTCGTGGCCGAGCAGATATTTGGCGACGTCCCAGCCGCGGTTGATCTCGCCGACATACTGCGTCTTCGGCACCTCGACATCGTCGAAGAAGGTTTCGCAGAAGGGCGAATTGCCCGAAATCAGCAGGATCGGCTTGGTCGTGACGCCCTTGCTCTCCATGTCGAAGAGCATGAAGGTGATGCCCTGATATTTGTTCGTCTTGTCGGTGCGGACGAGGCAGAATATCCAGTCGGCCTTGTCGGCGTAGCTGGTCCAGATCTTCGAGCCGTTGACGACCCAATGATCGCCCTTGTCCTCGCCGAAAGTCTGCAAGCTGACGAGGTCGCTGCCCGAACCCGGTTCCGAATAGCCCTGGCACCAGCGGATTTCGCCGCGCGCGATCGGGTTCAGATACTGGACCTTCTGCTCCTCGGTGCCGAACTGCAGCAGCGCGGGGCCGAGCATCCAGATGCCGAAGCTGTCGAGCGGCGAGCGCGCCTTGATGCGCTTCATTTCCTGTTTGAGGATCTTGGTCTGTTCGGGGGTCAGCCCGGCGCCGCCATAGGGCTTGGGCCAGTCGGGGACGGTATAGCCCTTCGCCACACAGGCATCGAGCCACTGCTTTTGCGCAGCATTCTTGAATTTGAAATTGCGCCCGCCCCAGCAGACGTCGTCCTCGTCGCGGATCGGTTCGCGCATTTCGGCGGGGCAGTTCGCCTCCAGCCATTCCCGCACCTCGGCGCGGAAAGCGTCCTGTTCGCTCATCCTTCTGGCTCCTCTTCTGCCGCCAAATCTACGTCTGCTTTGCTGGTTTACGCAAGCGTCAACTTGGAGAAACGGGCCTGCCCTTACGGCGCCGTAGCGTCCGACAAGCCGCCGTTGACGCGTCACCTTTGGCGCCTAAGCTAAGTGGCAAAAGAAAACGGGAGAATGGTTTCATGCGATTCGCAGGCAAGGTTGCCGTCGTCACAGGTGCAGCATCGGGAATCGGCAAAGCTGCGGTGCTGAAGCTCGCGAGCGAGGGCGCGCATGTGTTTGCCGCCGATATCGACGAAGCCGGCGGGCAGGCGCTCGCCGCCGCATCGAACGGCAAGATCGACTTCGTCCGCTGCGATGTGACGAAGCCCGCCGATATCGAGGCGCTGATGAACGCGGCTGCGGCAAAAGCCGGCGGGATCGACATCGTCTTCAACAATGCCGCAGCCGGCGGCGACCGCGCGCCAATCGACGAAATCAGCCCCGAGGGCTGGGACCGGACGATGGATCTGGTGCTGAAGTCGGTCGCGATGGGCATCCGCTATGCCGCGCCGCATATGAAGGGCCGCAAGGGCGCGTCGATCGTCAACACCGCGAGCGTCGCAGCGCTCGGCGCGGGCTATTCACCGATCGCCTATGCCGTCGCCAAGGCGGGCGTGCTCCACCTCTCCAAAGTCGCAGCGACCGATCTTGCGCGCTACGGCATTCGCGTCAACGCGATCTGCCCGGGCTTCATCAACACCAATATCTTTACGTCGTCGCTCGAAGTGCCCGACGAGAGCAAGGACGCCGCGAAGGCGATCATAGCAGGGATGAGCGCACAGGCGCAGCCCGTCGCGCGCGGCGGCCAGCCCAAGGATATCGCCAGCGCCGTCGCCTATCTCGCGAGCGGGGAATCCAGCTTCATGACCGGCACCCATCTGCTCGTCGACGGCGGGCTGACGATCGGCCAGCGCCATGCATGGGACCCCGAAGCGCCCGGACTGTTCGACGCGCTCGTCCAGATGGAGGAGGCTGCCAAAGCCGGAGCCCCGGCGTGACCGCCGCGACGGCGCCAGTCCCGGCGCCCAAACGGTTGCCCGTCTGGCTGAAGGCGACGCACGGCCTCGGCAGCATCGCCTATGGCGTCAAGGACAACGGCTTTTCGACCTTCCTGCTGCTCTTCTACAATCAGGTGATCGGGCTCGACGCCGGGATCGTCGGTGCCGCGATCATGGTCGCGCTGATCGCCGACGCGTTCGTCGATCCGGTGATTGGCGAACTCACCGACCGCACGCGCAGCCGCTGGGGCCGGCGGCTGCCGTGGCTTTACGGCGCGCCGATTCCGCTCGCGATCATGTGGATGCTGCTGTGGCACCCGCCCGAGATGAGCGATGCGATGACCGTCGTCTGGCTGATCGGTTTTGCGATCATCGTCCGTTCGCTGGTGTCGATGTGCGAAGTGCCGTCGGTCGCGATCGTTCCCGAACTGACCGCCGATTATGACGAGCGCACCGCGGTGATGCGTTACCGCTTCCTGTTCGGCTGGGGCGGCGGGCTCTTGATCCTGCTACTCGCCTATGGCGTCTTTTTCAGCGGCGCAAAAGGGCTCGTCGATCCCGACGGCTATTTCCCCTACGCGCTGACCGGCGCGCTCTTGATGGCGGGGGCGGTGATGCTTTCGGCGGCGGGGCAGCACAGCCGCATCGCGGTGTCGAATGTCGCCGACGTCAAGCCCGCAACGACGCTGCGCCAGATCCTTGGCGAGATGCGCGACACGCTATCAAACCGTGCCTTCCTGTGGCTGGTGTTTGCGGCGCTGTTCGGCTTCGTCAATCAGGGCATCACCTTTTCGATGAACAATTATCTGCTCGGCTTCTTCTGGCAGTTCACGCAGGGCGAGATGGTCGCCTATGTCTTCCTGCTGTTCGGGACGATGGTCGCGGCCTTCCTGATCGTCGCACCGATGTCGGCGAAACTCGGCAAGCGCGACGGCGCGATCGTCGCGGGGGCGATTGCGCTGCTGGTCAACAGCGGCATCTATTTCGCTTGGATCCAGGGCGTCTTTCCCGGTCTGCCCGGCAAGCCGAGTGTCGCGGCGATGTTCGCGCTGGTGTTCGTGTCCAATACCTTCTCGATCATCCTGATGATCCTGTCGTCGTCGATGATGGCCGATGTGGTCGAAGCATCGCAGAGCGAGACCGGGCGCCGGTCCGAAGGGCTGTTCTTCGCCGGCTATTTCTTCATGCAGAAATGCGCGACCGGTATCGGCATCTTCGTCGCGGGGCTGATCCTGTCCTTCGCGGCTTTTCCGGCGAATGCGAAGCCGGGCGAGGTGGGCGCGGGCGTGCTGGGCAATCTTGCGCTCGGCTATGCGCTCGCCATCCTCGTCATCGGCACGCTGGGGTTGATCGTGATGCGCAAGTTCCCGATCTCGCGCGCCGATCATGAGGCCCGGCTGGCCTTGCTCGACGACGCCGCACGCGGCGAACCCGACGCGAGTGGCGCGCATCCGTAAGCGAAAAGTGCGCCGCGTGACCAAATGAGGTAATTTCAGGTCGGCAGGACTTGGCAAGGCCGTCGAATCGGCCCAAAGGTTTACGTGAACGTAAAGGGAAGGAAGCGTAGATGGATTTCGATCTCACCGACCGGCAGGTCTACTGGCGCGATCGGGTGCGCGATTTCATCGAGCGCAAGGTTCGCCCCGCCGTCCCCACCTATTATGAACAGGACAAGGCCGGCGATCGCTGGAAGGTCATCCAGATCGTCGAGGATCTGAAGGCAGAGGCCAAGGATGCCGGCATCTGGAACCTGTTCATGCCACCGCGCAGCAGCGCGCATCATCATGTCGACGAGACATTCGAATTCGAGGGCCCCGGCCTGACCAACCTCGAATATGCGCTGTGCGCCGAGGAAATGGGCCGCATCGGCTTTGCAAGCGAGGTGTTCAACTGCTCGGCGCCCGACACCGGCAATATGGAAGTGTTCCACCGCTACGGCACGCGGGCGCAGAAGGACAAATATCTCGGCCGGCTGATGAACGGCGAGATCCGCTCGGCCTTCCTGATGACCGAGCCCGCAGTTGCCTCGTCGGACGCGACCAACATCGAAACGCGCATCGAACGCGACGGCGACGATTATGTGATCAACGGCACCAAATGGTGGTCGTCGGGCGCGGGCGATCCGCGCTGCGAAGTCGCGATCGTGATGGGCAAGACCGATTTCGCCGCGAAACGTCACGCGCAGCAGTCGATGGTGCTGATGCCGCTCGGCGCGCCGGGGGTGAACATCAAGCGTCACCTGCCCGTCTTCGGCTATGACGACGCGCCGCACGGCCATATGGAAATCGAACTGAAGGACGTGCGCGTTAACGCCGAGGAGGCGATGCTGCTCGGCGAAGGTCGCGGATTCGAGATCGCGCAGGGGCGTCTCGGGCCGGGCCGTATTCACCACTGCATGCGCACGATCGGCGTCGCCGAGGAAGCGATCGCCAAGATGGCGAAGCGGCTGCAGTCGCGCGTCGCGTTCGGCAAGAAGATCGCCGAATACAGCATCTGGGAGCATCGTCTGGCGCGGGCGCGCATCGACATCGAAATGACGCGCCTGCTTTGCCTGAAGGCCGCCGACATGATGGACAAGGTCGGCAACAAGTCGGCCGCGGCCGAAATTGCGATGATCAAGGTGCAGGCGCCGAACATGGCGCTGAAGATCATCGACGACGCGATCCAGGCGCATGGCGCCGGCGGCGTGTCCGAGGATTTCGGGCTGGCCAAGGCCTATGCGCATCAACGGACCTTGCGGCTCGCCGACGGTCCCGACGAGGTGCACGAACGCGCGATCGCGCGCATCGAATTCGCCAAGCACAACGAGGCGAGCGAGCCGGGCTTTTCGTCGGGCGATATCGGCGCTTCGCGTTAAATCCACCCTGTCGCCGTTCGCGCCCCCCGGCACGAACGGCCAATCTCTCATATGGAGAGCATGAATGACCAAAGCCGCGATTCTGATCGAACCGGGCAAGCCGCTGTCGATCGAGGATGTCGTCGTTGCCGACTGCGGCCCGCACGAGGTGCGCATCCGCACCGCCGCCTGCGGGCTTTGCCATTCGGACCTGCATTTCATCGACGGCGCCTATCCGCATCCGCTGCCCGCGATCCCCGGCCATGAAGCCGCGGGCATCGTCGAAGCGGTCGGCAGCGAAGTGCGCACGGTGAAGGTCGGTGACGCGGTGGTCACTTGCCTCAGCGCCTTCTGCGGACACTGCGAATTCTGTGTCAGCGGCCGCATGTCGCTGTGCATGGGCGGCGACACCCGCCGTGCCGCTGGATCGGCGCCGCGCATCACACGTCCCGACGGGTCGCCGGTCAACCAGATGCTCAACCTGTCAGCTTTCTCCGAGACGATGCTGATCCACGAGCATGCGTGCGTGCGCATCGACCCCGACATGCCGCTCGACCGCGCCGCGGTGATCGGCTGTGCGGTGACGACGGGCGCCGGCACGATCTTCAACGCGTGCAAGGTCACGCCGGGCGAAACGGTCGCGGTGGTCGGCTGCGGCGGCGTGGGCCTCGCGACGATCAACGCCGCGAAGATCGCAGGTGCGGGGCGGATCATCGCCGCCGATCCGGTACCCGAAAAGCGCGCGCTGGCGATCAAGCTCGGCGCGACCGATGTCGTCGACGCGCTCGCCGACGATGCCGCGAAGCAGATCGTCGAGCTGACGAAGGGCGGGGTCGACCATGCAATCGAAGCCGTCGGGCGCCCGGCTTCGGCGAGCCTCGCGGTCGCGTCGCTGCGCCGCGGCGGCACCGCGACGATCCTTGGCATGATGCCGTTGGCCGAAAAGGTCGGCCTGTCGGCGATGGACCTGCTCTCGGGCAAGAAATTGCAGGGCGCGATCATGGGCGGCAACCGCTTCCCCGTCGATATCCCGCGTCTCGTCGATTTCTACCTGCGCGGGCTGCTCGACCTCGACAGCATCGTCGCCGAGCGATTCCGCTCGCCAAGGTCAACGAAGGTTTCGACAAGATGCGAAAGGGCGACGCCGCGCGGTCGGTGATCGTATTCGACCAATGACGCTCGACGCACAAAAGGCATTCAGCGGCACCTTCGCGCCCGAGGGCGCCGATGTGCTCGACGAAGCAAAGCTGACCGCGTGGATGGAAGCGAATGTCGAAGGCTTCGAAGGCCCGCTGACCCAGAGCAAATTCGCCGGCGGCCAGTCGAACCCGACTTACAAGATTTCGGCGGCGTCCGGGAATTACGTCCTCCGCCGCAAACCCTATGGTCCGCTGCTTCCATCGGCGCATGCGGTCGACCGCGAATACAAGGTGCAAGCCGGGCTGCACAAGACGGGTTTCCCCGTCGCCCGGCAGTACGGCCTGTGTACCGATGACGATGTCATCGGCAGCTGGTTTTATGTGATGGGGATGGTCGACGGGCAGACGATCTGGGACGGCGCGATGCCGGGATCGACCCCCGAAAACCGCCGCGCGACCTATGAGGCGATGATCGACACGCTCGCCGCGCTGCACAGCGTCGATGTCGAGGCGGCGGGAACTCTCGGACTTCGGCAAGCCCGGCAATTATTTCGGGCGGCAGGTCGACCGCTGGACCAAGCAATATCGCCTCGCCGAAACCGAGACGATGGACGAGATGGAGCAGCTGATCGCCTGGCTGCCCGCGACCTTGCCCGAACAGACGCGCACCAGCGTCGTCCACGGCGACTATCGCATCGACAATATGATCTATGCGAAGGACCGGCCCGACGTGCTCGCGGTGCTCGATTGG